>JAEOAE010002646.1:600000-1069523 GCA_036365155.1 Meriones psammophilus
GGAGTCCTTCCTCCCAGTCCACATAGTTCCTTCTCCATACTAACCCATCTTGGTGTACTCCTGCCTCATTCTCTTCCATGTCTGTTTCTCTCCCATGATTCTCCTGTCCTCCAACACCTGGGAACCTTAGCCATGTCTACCCCACTCTGTGCTCTCCAGGTACAGGCCATTTAACGAACCAATCAGGTATGTCTTAGGCGGTTTTACACAACAAGGACAGGTATACATGGGGAGTAACCAGATCTTGAGGGCCAGCATCAGAACCTCCAACAAGAAACTTAAACAAATTCCACAACAATCAGAGAAATTTCTACCAGAGATTCCTATAGGCAATAAACACTTTCAGCAAACTTCCTGTATGCAAATTAACTAAAAATTAGTAGTCTTTTTTCATACAAATGATAAAAGGGGTGAGAAAAAAGTTAGGGAAACAACACTCTTTACAATAGCCACAAATAATAAAGTATCTTGGTGTAACTCTAACCAAGCAAGAGAAAGGACTATATGATAAGAATTTTGTCTCTGAAGAAAGAAATTAAAGAAGATAACAGAAGATGGAAAGACCTCCCATGCTCATAGATCAGTAGTACTAACATAGTAAAAATGGCCATCTCATCAAAAGCAATCTGTATGTTCAATACAATCCCCATCCAAATTCTAACACAATTTACAGACCTAGAGCAATTCTCATTTTCATATGGAAAAAAAGAATGGCCAAAACCATCTTGTACAATAAAAGAGCTTCTGTCAGTATCATCATCCCTGATTTCAAGCTGCACTACAGAGCAATAGTAATAAAAACTGCATAGTACTGGCATAAAAAGACAGGTTGGTTAATGGAATTGAATAAAAGTCTCAGAAAAACGAAGCTGACACATTTATGGCCACCTTATTTTTAGTAAAGAATCCAAAACCATACAATGGAAAAAAGATTGTATCTTCAACAAATGGTGCCGGTCTAACTGGATGTGTGCATGTAGAAGAATGCAAATAGATACATATTTATAACCCTGCACAAAACTCAAGTCCAACTGGATCAAAGGTTTCAACATAAAACCAAATACACTAAATCTATTAGATGAGAAAGTGGGGAATAGCCATGAATGCATTGGTACAAGAAACAACTTCTTGAACAGAACACCAAAATCATAGGCAGTAAGATCAACTATCAATAAATGGGACCTCATGAAGCTGAAAGGCTTCTGAAAGGCAAAAGTCACTGTCAGTAGGAAAAAAAAATGGCGGCCTAAAGAATTGGAAAAGGTCTTCATCAACTCTACATCTTATAGAGGGATAATATCCAAAATAAATAAAGAAATCAAGAAATTAAAACACCAACAAGCCAAATAACCCAATTTAAATAAATGGGGTGCTGAGCAAAACAGAATTCTCAACAGAAGTATCACTAATGGCCGAGAAGCACTTAAAGAAATGCTGAATGTCATTAGTCATCAGGGAAATGCAAACCACTACACACATCAGAATGGCTCAACTCTAAAACTCAAGTGACAGCACATGCTGGTGAGAATGTGGAGCAAAGGGAACTCTGCTGCATTGCTGGTAGGAGTGCAAGCTTGTACAACCACTATGAAAAACAATGAGGTGTTTTCTCAGAAAACTGTGAATAGATCTACCTCAAGACCCAGCTACACTTCTCCTGGGCCTATACCAAAAAGATGCTCCACTGTACCACAAGAACACTTGTTCATCTATGTTCATAGCAATTTCTTTTGTAATAGTCAGAAACTGGAAACAGGGTAGATGTCCCTCAACTGAAGAATAGATAAAGAAAATGTGGTACCATTATGCAATGGAATATTATTCAGCTATTAAAAACAAGGACATCCTGCAATTTGCAGTCAAATAGATGGAAGTAGAAAAGATTATTCTGAATCCCCAGACCCATAAAAACACACATGGTATGTATTCACTTATAAGTGACTGTTAGCCATAATGTACAAGATAGCCATCTTACAACCCATAGAGCTAAAGAAGCTAAGTAACAAGGAGGCCACAAAGGAGGATACTCAAATGTCAATTAGAAGGGGAAATAAAACAGACCTTTGAGAAGGATGGAGGGAAGCTTGGTGGGGAAATAGAAGGGACAGGGTAATAGGGAGAGGGCAGGAGGCAGGGAGAGAGAGCTGAGGTCTGGGGAGGGGCAATGGGATCTGTGGGACAGGGAGTCTGTGGTGGTGACCCTGCCTGGAACTTCTAGCACCAGGGGAGGTGGAGTGTCCACCTCCTGGTGCAGCTACTTCCTGTGGCTGGATAGGACTTCTAGGGAAGGGAGAGGCATGCTAGCCCACATACAAGGACCTCTGACCCAGCCAATCAATGACTTGCCCAACTTGAGTCCCATTCCATGAGCAGGAGCCCACCACTGACACTGCTCATGATGTTCTGCTGTTCCTGCAGACAGGAGCTAGCATGGCAGTTATTTGAGAGGCTTCAGAAAGCAGCTGATGAAAACAGATGCAAAGACACACAGCGAAACATTAGGTGGAATCCTATGGAAGAGAGGGAGAGGGACTGAATGAGCCAGAGAGGTCAAAGACAACAAGAATCCTACGAAATCATTTAACCTGGACCCTTAGGATACGCAGAGACTGAACCACCAACCAGAGAGCATCCATGGTACGGTTCTAGCCCCTTCTGCCCACACATATGTAACAGACACACAGCATGGTCCTCATGAGGGACCTCTAATAGTAGGAGCAGGGGGCTGCCTCTGTTGCCTGCCTCTGGATCCCTTTCCCCTGACTGGACAGCCTTGACTAGCCTCAGTAAAATAGGATGGGCCCAGTCCTACTTGACATGTCAAGGGGGATGATGCCCATGGAAAGTCTTCCCTTCTCTGGGGGTTGTGGGGGAGGGGGACAGGGGGCAGGAAGGTGAGGTGAGAAGGAGGGACTGGGGGTGAGGGAGGGAAGGGAACTTGCTACAGGGATGTAAACTAATTCAAAAGATTAATTAGTGGGGGGAAAGCCACTAGGGAACTCAGGGCAGGACAATGGCCACAGTGATCTCGTCTAGAGTCTTAACATCAATTTTACAGCCTGAAGATTGGCTCTGGTGGTTTTCTTAGATACAGTTGGATGCGGGGGCTTTGGATTAAACTCACAAAACAATAATTGAAAATAAACAAATACAGTTTAAAGATGAGCAAAATAAAAAAGAAAAGAAAAAGAAAATCAAACATTTCTGCACACGAAAGTGACTTGTATTTATTTTAACATTTTGAAGAGGCAGCTATGAAGATCTTGAATGAATAAGATAAATCTTGGGAAAATGCTGGACATGTTTCCATGGAAATGACAAAATGTTTGCTCACCTTGAAGGTCTGTAGTTAAACCACCTGGGAGGTAGTAAAATAATGGTGGAATGGTGTCTGTTCTGCTGAACACAGCATTTAATCAGTGGAAAAGAATGGATCTTCTGTCTTACTGAGAAACTTCTGATCTCGAGATGTGATGAGATATTGTGCACTGTTTTGGTAGGTCTTTAGTGTTTATTTACTACTCTAAATATACTTTCCTACTTCGTTTGCTATTTGTTTTTACAGTCTAAGGCAATTCTTATTAGAGTCATTTCTTTGCCTTAATGCAAACCACATAATCTCATTTTTGTTATGTTTTAGTTTTTGTGTGACTATGAAGTTTTGAAACCAGGTCTTATTCTGGAGCACTAGAGCATGCTATGGAGTCCAGGCTAACCTCAAACTAGCAGAGAACCTCCTGCTTCAGTCTCCCAACTACTGGGCTCACACAAAGTCAGCACACCTGGCTTGTTAGTGGTTTGATGGCAGCACAGTTGACTGTCCTTTTGGTTCTCTTAGAGAATTTTCTAATGTGTGGATAGTGACATTTTTCTCCTTCTTGTGCCTTTCAACTTTACTCCTGCTTCCTGCTTTATTTTATTACCTCGGGGGTGGTTTGACCACAGACCTTCATGGTGAGCAAACATTTTGTCATTTCCAAAGAAACATTTCCAACATTTTCCCATCATTTATCTTGTTCATTCAAGATTTTCATAGCTGCCCCATCAGAATATTAAAGAGCCATGAAAATGGGAGAGGTTACCAAAAATGAATGATAGGTGGTCAGTGTCAGATTTGTTTTCTTGGTTATAGATACAGATTATATAATTTCCATATATATGTAAAAATATATATATATATATATATATATATATATATATATATATATATTTAATTTACAGTGGAAGACTACACTGACAGGTATTTGAAACCAGAGCCAGAGCCACGAAATAATATAGACTAAACTCCTACATATTTTGGTTTTACTCCGTGTATGGATGTGATGAAGGTGTGTTTGTACATGCTGTGTGGTAATGGGTATGTGCTGGGGTGCCTGAACACATGTGTGTGCATATGTGTGAAGGCTATAGGAGAGTGTAGGGTGATTTCACTTGGGAAGCATACAAGTTGTTAATATTCTTTTTCTTTTTAAAATACGAAAAGAAATTTTCATTTTGTTAAAAAAACACACATTTAATCTTTTCTTCCCCTTTTAACTTAGACACGCACATTCATGCTTTTGCCAAGGAGGATGGCATAGCAACGGGGCTCTGAGGCCTAGGGATGTGGTTTTTTGAAGGAAGGAGACAGGCTGGGAAAGACCCCTCTGGGTATGCAACTGAGGAACCTAAAATGGTAGTCCTTTAATCTAGAACTGCAGCACAGGCAGAAGATTGGCTTACCTGAGGTGGGTTTGGCAAGGGAGGACCAAGAGAGGAAAACCTTTGTTTCTACAGGTTCCAGCCCTGGGCTGCCAGCCCCTAAGTCAGAACACTATTAAGACTTCCTGAGCCAGCACTGTGACTGTCATGAAGTGCCACTTTCAGCATTCAGTCAGAACTGTTAATTTTTGTGAGGCAGTCCCTCTAGCTGGGACCTGGGCATGCTGGATCTCTGCCCTTCCAGAGTTCAGATCAATAGTGAATACCGCAGCCGCCAACTCTTTATATGACTTCCAATGACCAGATTCGGGTTATCATGCTGACACAGCAGGCACCTAACCTACCTTCAAAATTATCTCCCTCGCCCCATCTTGTGCTCTTGGTGTGCAACAAGAGTGCTAGTGTTTTAGATTTGTGCATCTCTCTTTCCACCTTCGTAATGTATGTGTCACCTTCCAGTGCCAAACCATCCTGGCCTCAGAAAATCAGGTGTAGTATATCCTGTTTGATTCTATGCTTTGCAACAGTCACTGGAGTTCAATATTTAAAGAGAGAAACCTCAGAAGACACAAACAAGGCAAAAATGTACTTCCTTGATGGTCAACCACCTCAGCCTCAGAATTTTTGGTGCTGCAACACCCAGGTGTTGCAATTCTGATATGGCTTTTTAAATACTATATCACAGAGCCTGGTGTGGCACAAGCCAGTTTAGACTGCTACTATCTGAGAATTTGAGGCAGGATGATGGAAAGTCCCAAACCACCCATTATGAGATCTACACACACACACACACACACACACACACACACACACACACACACACAAAGAGAGAGAGCAAATACTCAGTAGTTTGTTTCCTTTTTCTCTTTTTGATTTTGAGGCAGGATTTCGCTGTGTAGCCTCGACTTACCTGAACCTTTTTCTGTAGCCCAGGCTGCCAATGAACACTCACAGAGATCTACCTTCTTCTGCCTCCCAATTACTGGGATTAAAGGCATGTGCCACAAATGTCAGGCTAAGAATGCAAAGTTTCTCTCTCTATTTCCCTTCTCCCTCTCCCTTTCTTTACCCCTCTTTTCCTCGGTTTCTTGAAACAGAGGTGTTTGTGTGTGTGTGTGTGTGTGCCCCTCTGGTTGTCCTGGAACTCACTCTGTAGACCATCTTGGCCCTGAACTCAGAGATCTCCCTGGTTCTGCAACCCACCACTGCCTGTGCAGACTGGTTTTACTATCTAAAAATTTTACTGAAACACTGTTTATTCTGAATCCATCCTTAATGGAACTTTACCTTCCTAGTGAATAGTAATGTGGTATCTCTTCTTTGGATATTTCATTTTGGAAAACCTCATAGATGTGTTTGCTGTGAACATCTTTGGACCTCAACACCTTTTTTTTTCGTCTGATTTTTTTATTATTAATTACACTTTATTCATTTTGTATCCCCCCATAAGCCCCTACCTCCTCCCCTCCCGATCCCACCCCTCCTCCCCTTTCTGCATGCATGTTCCTCCCCAAGTCCACTGATAGGGGAGGTCCTCCTCTACTTCCTTCTGATCTTAGTCTATCAGTTCACATCAGGAATGGCTGCATTGTCATCTTCTGTGGCCTGGTAGGGCTGCTCCCCCCTCAGGGGGAGGTGATCAAAGAGCAGGCCACTCAGTTTATGTCAGAGGCAGTCCGTCTTCCCATCACTATGTAACCCACTTGGACACTAAACTGCCATGGGCTACATCTGTGCAGGGGTTCTAGGTTATCTCCAAGAATAGTCCTTGGTTGGAATATGAGTCTCTGGGAAGTTCCCTGTGTTCAAATTTTCTTGTTCTGTTGCTCTCCTTGTGGAGTTCCTGTCCTCTCTAGCTCTTGCTATTTCCCACTTCTTACATAAAATTTCATTCACTGTGCCCGCCAGTTGGCCATCAGGCTCAGCATCTGCTTTGATAGTCTGCAGGGCAGAGGCTTTCAGAGGCCCTCTGTGGCAGGTTCCTAGGTTGTTTCCTGTTTTCTTCTTCTGGCTTTCAGAGGCCCTCTGTAGCAGGTTCCTAGGTTGTTTCCTGCTTTCTTCTTCTTCTGATGTCCATCGTTTTTGTCTTTCAGGATGGGGATTGAGCATTTTATTTAGGGTCCTCTCTTTTGCTTAGTTTGTTTAGATGTACCTATGTTAGTGGGTTTATCCTATGTTGTATGTCTATATGAGTGAGTATATACCGTGTGTGTCTTTTTGCTTCTGGGACAACTCACTCAGTATGATCCTTTCCAGGTCCCACCATTTACCTGCAAATTTCATTATTTCCTTATTTTCCATTGCTAAGTAATACTGTATTGTATAGATGTACCACAATTTTTGCATCCATTCTTCAGTTGAGGGGCATCTGGGCTGTTTCCAGCTTCTGGCTATTACAAATAAAGCTGCTACAAACATGGTTGAGCAAATGTCCTTTTTATGTACTTGAGCCTCTTTTGGATATATGCCTAGGAGTGGTATGGCTGGATCATGGGGAAGCACTATTCCTAATTGTCTTAGAAAGGGCCAGATAGCTTTCCAGAGTGGTTGTACAAGTTTACATTCCCACCAGCAGTGGAGAAGGGTTCCCCTTTCTCCACAACCTCTCCAGCATGTGTTGTCACTTGAGTTTTTCATCTTGGCCATTCTGATGGGTTTAAGGTGAAATCTCAAGGTTGTTTTGATATGCATTTCCCTAATGGCTAGTGAGGTTGAACTTTTTTTTTAAATGCTTCTCTGCCATTCGATATTCCTCTGCAAAGAGTTCTCTGTTTAGCTTGGTTCCCCATTTTTTAAGTGGATTACCTGGTTTGCTGCTTTTCAGCTTCTTTAGTTCTTTACATATACTGGATATGAGTCCTCTGTCAGATAACAGGTTAGTGAAGATTCTTTCACAATCTGTAGGCAGTTGCTTTGTTTTGATGACAGTATCCTTTGCTTTACAGAAGCTTTTCAGTTTCAGGAGGTTCCATTTATTGATTGTTGCTCTCAGAGCCTGTGCTATTGGTGTTCTGTTCAGGAAGTTCTCTCCTTTACCAATGAGTTCTAGGGTATTCCCCTTTTTTTTTCTAGCCGATTTAATGTGTCTGGTTTTATGTTGAAGTCTTTGATCCACTTGGACTTCAGTTTTGTGCAGGGTGATAAGTATGGATCTATTTTCATTTTCCTACATGTAGACATCCAGTTAGACCACCACCATTTGTTGAAGATGCTATCTTTTTTCCATTGTATGGTTTTGGCATGCTTGTCAAAAATCAGGTGTCCATAAGTGTGTGGGTTTATTTCTGGGTCTTCTGTTCGGTTCCATTGATCCACTATTCTGTTTCTATGCCAGTACCATGCAGTTTTTATAACTGTTGCTCTATAGTACAGCTTGAGATCAGGGATGGAGATACCTCCAGAAGATCTTTTATTGTAGAGGATTGTTTTAGCAATTCTGGGGTTTCTTGTTATTCCATACGAAGTTGAGAATTTTTCTTTCCAGGTCTGTAAATAATTGTGTTAGTAATTGAATGGGAATTGCATTGAATCTGTAGATTGATTTTGGTAAGATGGCCATTTTTACTATGTTAATCCTGCCAAGCCATGAACATGGGAGATCTTTCCATCTTCTCATATCTTCTTCTAATTCTTTCTACAGAGACTTGAAATTTTTTTCATACAAGTCTTTGACTTGCTTGGCTAGGGTTACACCAAGGTACTTTATGTCATTTGTGGCTATTGTGAAGGGTGTTGTTTCCCTAATTTCTTTCTCAGCCCTTTTGTCTTTTGTATACAGGAGGGCTACTGATTTTTTTGAGTTAATTTTGTATCTGGCCACTTAAAAGTGTTTATCAGCAGTAGGAGTTCCCTGGTAGAGTTTTTGGGGTCACTCATGTATACTATCATATCATCTGCAAATAGTGATAATTTGACTTCTTCCTTTCCAATCTGTATCCCCTTGATCTCCTTCAACTGTCTTATTGCTCTAGCAAGGACTTCCAGCACTATGTTGAAGAGATATGGAGAGAGTGGGCATCCTTGTCTTGTCCCTGATTTTAGTGGGATTGCTTTAAGTTTCTCTCTATTTAGTTTGATGTTGGCTAGAGGCTTGCTGTATATCATCTTTACTATGTTTAGGTATGTACCTTGTATCCCTGATCTCTCCAATACTTTAAACATGAATGGATGTTGGATTTTGTCAAATGCTTTTTCAGCATCTAGGGAGATTATCATGTGGTTTTTTTTTTCTTTCAGTTTGTTAATATGGTGGATCACATTGATGGATTTCCATATACTGAACCACCCCTGCATACCTGGGATGAAGCCTACTTGGTCATAGTCGATAATATCTTTGATGTGTTCTTGGATGCGGTTTGCAAGTATTTTGTTAAGTATTTTTGCATCAATGTTCACAAGGGAGATTGGCCTGAAATTCTCTTTTTTGTTGAGTCTTTGTTAGGTTTAGGTACCAAGGTGACTGTGGCTTCATAGAATGAGTTTGGTAATGTTCCTTCTGTTTCTGTGTTGTGGAATATTTTGAAGAGAATTGCTGTTAGCTCTTCTTTGAAGGTCTGGTAAAATTCTGCGCTGAAGCCATCTGGTCCTTGTTTTTTTTTTTTTTTTTTTTTGGTGGGAGATTTTTGATGACCGCTTCTATTTCTTTGGGGGATATAGGACTATTTAGTTGATTTACCTGGTCCTGATTCAGCTTTGGTAAGTGGAATCGATCAAGAAAATTGTCTATTTCATTTAGATTTTCAAATTTTGTTGCGTATAGGCTTTTGAAGTAAGTCCTAATTATTGTTTGGATTTCCTCAGTGTCTGTAGTTATGTCCCCCTTTTCATTTCTGATTTTGTTGATTTGGGTGGTGTCTCTCTGCCTTTTAGTTAGCTTGGCTAAGGGTTTGTCTATCTTGTTGATCTTCTCAAAGAACCAGCTCTTGGTTTCATTGATTCTTTGAATTGTTTTATTTGTTTCCAATTGATTGTTTTCAGCCCTAAGTTTGATTATTTCAGCCATCTACTCCTTCTTGGTGTGTCTGATTCTTCTTTTTCTAGGGTTTTTAAGTGAGCCATTAAGTTGCTTGAATGCGCTGTCTCAAATTTCTTCTTGAAGGCACTTAGTGCTATAAACTTTCCTCTTAGCACTGCTTTCATTGTGTCCCACAAGTTTGGGTATGTTGTGTCTTCATTTCCATTGAGTTCTAGGAAGACTTTAATTTCTTTCTTTATTTCTTCCCTGACCCAGCAGTCATTTAATAGGAAGTTGTTCAGTTTCTATGTGTGTGTATGATTATTGCTATTTCTGTTGTTGTTGAGGTCCAGCTTTATTCCATGGTGATCAGACAGGATACAAGGGATTATTTCAATCTTCTTTCATCTGTTGAGGCTTGCTTTGTGACCAACTATATGGTCTATTTTGGAGAAGGTTCCATGAGGTGCTGAGAAGAAGATAAATTCTTTTGTGTTTGGGTGTAAGTTTCTGTAAATGTCTGTTATGTCCATTTGATTCATGACCTCTGTCAGAGAAATTTCTGTTTTGTTGACCTGTCCTTTGTTGAGAGTGGGGTGTTGAAGTCTCCCACTATTAATGTGTGGGGATCTATATGTGGTTTAAATTTTACCAGTGTTTCTTTAACAAATGTGGGTGCTCTTGTATTTGGGGCATAGATGTTCAGGATTGTGATGTCTTCCTGGTGGAATTTTCCTTTCATGAGTATGAAGTGTCCTTCCCCATCTCTTTTTATTAATTTTGGTTGAAAGTCTATTTTATCAGATATTAGAATGGCTACTCCTGCTTGCTTCTTGGGTCCATTTGCTTGGAAAGTCGTTTTCTACCCCTTTACCCTCAGGTAATGTCTACCTTTGTGCCTTAGGTGTGTTTCTTGTATGCAACAGATTGCTGGGTTTTGTTTACGTATCCATTCTGTTAATCTGTGTCTCTTTACTGGAGAGTTGAGTCCATTGATTTTGAAAGAGATTAATGACCAGTGATTGTTAGATCCCTTGATTTTGATGTTGGCTGTGGTCATCAGGTTGTGTGCTTGGTTTCTATTTGTTTTACTGTAGTAAGATTAATTATTTCCTGTGTTTTCTTGAAAGAAGCTAATTTTTTTGGGGGGTTGTATTTTCCCTTCCAGTGTCTTCTGTAATGCTGGATTTGTGTGTAGGTATTGTTGAAATTTGTTTTTGTCATTGAATATCTTGTTTTCTCAGGCTATGAGGACTCAGAGTTTTGCAGGGTATAGTATCCTGGGCTGACATCTGTGTTCTCTTAGGGTGTGCATGATATCAGTCCAGGCCCTTCTGGCTTTCATAGTCTTTGTTGAAATTCAGGTGTGTTTCTAATGGGTTTGCCATTATATGTTACTTGGCCTTTTTCCCTTGTGGCTTTTAGTATTTTTTCTTTGTTCTGTATACTTACTGTTTTGATTATTATGTGACGGGAGGATTTTCTTTTCTGGTCTAATTTATTAGGTGTTCTGTAGGCCTCTTGTATTCTTATACGCCTCTCCTTTAACTTGGGTAAATTTTCTTCATTGATTTTGTTGAAAATATTTTCTGGGCCTTGGAGAAGGGAGTCTTCTTTTTCCTCTATACTTATTATTTATTCTTAGGTTTAGTCTTTTCATTTTGTCTTGGATTTCTTGGACAGTTTGTGTCAGGAATTTTTTGGATTTAACATTTTCTTTGACAGATACATCGATTTCTTCCATTGTATCTTCTACACCTGCTATTCTTTCTTCCATCTCTTGTAGTCTGTTGGTTATGCTTACCTCTGTAGTTCCTGTTTTCTTCCCTAGATTCTTCCTCTACATTATTTCCTCCATTTGTGTTTTCTTTAATTTTTCCAATTCTATCTTCAGGTCTTGAGTTGTTTTGTTTACTTCCTTCACCTCTCTGATTGTACTTTCCTGTTTTTCTTTTAGTTCCTTCAACTCTGTTTTTTTATTTCATTCAGTACTTTAAGCATTTACTTTCTAAAGGCCATAAACTATTTGGCTGCAGCTTCCTCTATTTCTTTATGGATGGCAATATTCTGTTTGAAGTTATCTTCCTCTATGTCTTTACGTATCTTATTTGTTTCCTCTGTTATCATCTTCATGAGCATAGTTGTTAGGTCATTTTCTTGGATTTCAGTTATGCAGGGGTGTCCAGGGCTACTTGCCTCTGGGTAACTGGGTTCTGGAAATGCCATATTGCTCTGTCTTTTGTTGCTTGAGCTTTTATGCTGGCCTCTACCCATTGGGCTATCTTAGGTGTTTGGGGTTATTTTCTGGTGGTTCCTGGGGATCCTGTGGTGGAGAGAATCCCCTTGGCAGAAAGCTGGTTTTTCTTGAAGGAAGTCTTCTCACCTTTTTGGGTATAGTCCATGGATGGCTGGCGTTTTTTCAGGAGTTGCTGCTCTTCACCTCAGGTATAGAGACCTGACTGGAACCTGTGGTCTTTGTTAGTCGGGAGGGTTCTCCTCTCACCCAGGGAAGTCCTGAAGACAGCTGCACTGTTTCTGGGTTTCTTGCTGTAAATTTAATGATCAGCTGCTGTGACACAGTTGGACATCTGGCACGCAGCAACTGTTTGTGCCTGTGTCTGGCGCACAGCTGAGTGATGGCGGCTCAGTCTCTGCCATCTGTCTGGCGTGCAGAAACTGCCTGTGTCTGCCTTTCCAGCCTTTGGGAGCCTGGGCGTCTGCCTAAACTGGGTAATTTTCCCGAGAATCTCGGGGTGGGGGTGTCAGCTGAATGCTCTGAGATCAGACCAGCCGTTTCCCTCCTTGTGTGTTTGCACAGTACACTGAAACTCATTCGCTGGTGCCCTGGTGCCCACACTTCTATCTCAGGCAGCGAATCAGGCTCGCAGGCAGGGCTCTGTGCTGGAGCCTGGGTCCCCGGCTCTGGCTCCGGGCTGGCTTCTGGGGCACCCATGGAACCCAAGTCTTTTCCAGGGGATGTCTGGGTGACCTAAGGTCGGTCCCAATCGTTTCCTGCACCGTGTGGTTTTCTCTTGACTGAAAATTCCAGTCTCTGATAGTGTGGTGCGCACTGTTCAGTCTGGGACCATGACCAGAGACACTGGCTTGTGGCTCTGGGCTGGGGCTGTGGCTGGGGCTGGCAGCTGGCAGCCAAGCTTCTGGAGGAACCAGGATCTCTTCCGAGGTTTAGCCGGGTGACTTAAAAGATGATTGAATCCCCCACCTTGGGGTATTCTCTCACCTGGGAAACACAATGACTGTGTTTTATGGTCGCAAGTTCTGAATGCTGGTCACTGTGCTGATCCTTCTGTGCTGCTGGTCAGAATGAGAGTCCTCCTGGCGCCGCCATCTTGCCCCGCCAACCTCAACACTTTTTAACCTCAGTTTAATCAGTAATTAATTTGTTCCCTCCACCCCTTGAAGAGTATCTTTGTATGTAGCTCAGGCTGTCATAGAACTGGGTGTGGAGCCCATCTTGGCCTCAAACCAACAATGGCTCCTCCTCTGATTCACAAATGTGCAGTTATATTTGGGAGGACTGGCAGCGGGCTAATGTATTTTAATAGAAAATCTCAAGACTTTATATAAAGACCTTAGTGTCTTAGTCAGCTTGGGCTGCTAGAAGAAGTTAGCAGAAGAAGTTAGCCCAGACAGGGTAGCTGAGAAAATATTCTTCACAGTGGCAGACACTAATACTCTGACATGACCATGTCAGTGTGGTTGTATTGTCCTGAACACTCTCTTCCTGGCTTGCAAAAGCCCCCACCCAGCAAGTGGTTATGTCGTCACATGCTTCAGAGAAGAACAAGTTCACAGGGTTCCTTCTAATACAGGCAGAAACTTAAATTATCCTGAGGTTGCCACCCTCAAGGTCACAGTGGCTACCACTCTACACTCTATGAGCACCATGACATTGTCATGCTGACAGGAGACCAGACAAGCACAAGTAAGAAGACAAGATAAAAAACTCAAGTAACAATACATGCTGGAGAGGATGTGGAGAAAGGGGAACCCTCCTCCATTGCTGGTTGGAATATAAGCTTGTACAGCCACTTTGGAATCAATCTGGCGCTTTCTCAGACAATTAGGAATAGTGCTACCTTAAGATCCAGCTATACCACTCCTAGGCATATATCCAAAATATGCTCATGTATACAACGACATTTGTTTGTATACAGATTGTTCATAGCTGCTTTATTCATAATAGCTAGAATCTGGAAACAACCCAGAGGTCCATCAACTGAGGAATGGATACAGAAAATGTGGTATATTTACCTGACGGAATACTACTCAGTAGTTAAAAACAAGGAAATCATGAAATTTTCAGGTATCCTGAATGAGGTATCCCATAAGCAGAAAGACACACAAGGTATATACTCACTTATAAGTGGATATTATGCACATAATATAGGATAAACATACTAAAATCTGTACATATAGAGAAGCTAAGCAAGAAGAGGGACCCTGGGTAAGATGATCAATCCTCGCTCAGAAAGACAAACAGGATGGACATAGGAAGAGGGAGAAAACAGGGAATAGGACAGGAGCCTACCACAGAGGGCCTCTGAAAGACTCTACCCAACAGGATAACAAAGAAAATGCTGAGACTCATAACCAAACTTTGGGCAGAGTGCAGGGAATATTATGAAAGAAGGGGGAGATAGAAAGATTTGGAGGAGACAGGAGCTCCACAAGGACAACAACAGAACCAAGAAATCTGGGCCCAGGGAATTTTTCTGAAACTGATATTCCAACCAAGAACCATGCATGGAGATAGCCTAGAACCCCTGCATAGATGTAGCCTGTGGAATCCCTGTGTCCAAGTGGATTCCCCAATAAAGGGAATAGGGACTGCCTCTGACATGAACTCAGAGGCTGGCTTTTTGATCACCTCCTCTGGGGGGGGCAACCTTACCAGGCCACAGAGGAAGACAATGCAGCCAAACCTGATGAGACCTGATAGGCTAGGGTCAGATGGAAGAGGAGGAGAACTTCCCTTATCAGTGGACTGGGGGAGGGGCATAGGAGGAGATGAGGGAGGGAGGACAGGATTGGCAGGGGGATACAACTGGGATTCAAAGTGAATAAACTGTAATTAATAAAAAATAAAGTAATTAAAAAAAGAACTACAGAACAGTGAAGCCTGCCTTGCAGTATATCTAATGCATTCCAGATTACTATACTCTGTGAAGTATTTGCATTGTTCCAGCTGAGTCAGGTGGAGAAGACATTTTGCATTTGCATTTAAAAGATCGTGATGGCACCAGGCAGGGAAGAAACATATACAGATAGAGAAATATATTTTATTATTTTTTATAATTTATTTGTTTTACGTTTCAATTGTAGCCCCCTCCCTCATCTTCTCCAGGTCCCACTCTCCCTCTCCCTTCTCCCCTATTCTTCTCCCTTTTTTCTAAAAAAAATGAGGGAGTCCTCCTCCTCTACCATCTGATCCCAACCTCTCAAGTCTCATTGGAAAGCAGTCAAAGTATCACTCTTCACAAATGATATGCTAGTATACATAAGTGACACCAAAAATTATACCAAGAAACACTTACAGCTCCTAAATTCTTTCTGAAAAGTAGCTGGATACAAAATTAATTAAAAAAATCAGTAGTCCTCCTGCACACAAAAGACAAAGGGGTTGATAAAGAAATTAGGAAAACAACACACTTCACCATAGCCACAGAAAACACAAACTATCTTGGTGTTACCCTAACTAAACAAGTGAAAGACTTGCATGAAAAAGAAAAAAAAAAGCTTCAAGTCTTTGAAGAAAGAAATTGAAGAAAATATGAGAAGATGGAATGAGAAGATGGAACAATCTCCAATGTTCATGGATTGGTAGGAACAACACAATAAACATGGCCGTCCTACAAAAGGAAGCAAGCTACAGATTCAATGTACTCTCCGTCAAAATATCAAAACAATTCTTTACAGATCTCAGCTTCATATGGAACAACGAAAAACCCAGAGTAGTAAAACAATCATGTACAATAAAAGATCTTCTAGAGGTACCTCCATCCCTGATCTCCAGCTGTACTATAGAGCAACAATAATAAAAACTACATGGTATTGGCAGAGAAACAGACTGGTGGATCAATGGAATTGAATAAAAGACCCAAAAATAAACCCACATATCCACAGACACCTAATTTTTGACAAAGGAGCCAAAACCATACAATGGAAAAAAGATAGCATCTTCATCAAATGTTGCTGGTGTAACTGGATATCCACATGTGGAAAAATGCAAGTAGATCCATATTTATCAACCTGCACCAAACTAAATTCCAAGCAGAAAATTTGTTGGTATGGGAAAGTAGCAGCTGGGTTACTTTTGTGTCTCTGCAGGTGGTCAGTAAATTAACAAATCCAGAGTGTCCTTAGCAAAATGTAGTATTAGGTCATTAATATTTATTATTGTTACATTTTTTAGTAAAGCTTTGGTTAATCCAAACAGCTGTATTACCAAAACACTACACAGAGATTATGATTTATTTAATTAACCTAGAACACAATGCTGGGCATTGTGTTACTCCATCCTAAACCTCCAAGCCCTCAGAGTTTCCTAACATTTACATTTCCCACATTATACTTGCTTTTAGTGAAATCTTAGGTCCAGTTCATTCTACATGTCATTCCAAGACCTCTCCAGCCTTGCTCTCCCAGCTCTCTCTCTCTCTCTCTCTCTCTCTCTCTCTCTCCTAATCTGCTTCCCACCTTCCTGTCCTCTGTCTCCTTCCTGTCTTCCTGCTTCCTTTTTATTGCTCAACATTGTGGCTAGTTGTTTTATTTTGGCATATTTACACAAAGTTGAGACAGGTGATGCTTAGAATAAGTATCACAATGCAATGTCTGGATTAAAACCAGAAAGTGGGGGGGGGGGGAGAAATCAGCATTTGAATGAACAAGGGTAAAGTGTATATATTGATATATTGCAAAAGAACATAATACCAACACATAAGCAAAATTACCATGTTCAGGATGTTGAGTAATCCTCTTTCACAGACCTAGAGGTCTCTTTCCTTTTTTTTTTTTTTTTTTTTTTTTTTTTTGACTATTCCACTGATAGCCTACCTTAAGCATTCAAAAACATATTCTGATTTCAGGATTCTTATGGTTTGTTCTAGGCCTTATTTTAATTGCGTGACAGGTTGGGCCTTAACTGAATCCAGTCGTTTTCCACGTTGTTTTCTGTAGAAAGCAGAGACCATGGGGGAATTAACGTTAATTGAGCATTTAGCCTGACAACTGGGTTCCTTCACAGGCATTCTGTCACGCTTACTGGTCTTCCCTGCGATTTTGGAATATCTTGATCGTTCCCCTTTTACTTTTGCACTCTGCCATGCATCGTGCAGGACTTGGCAAGCTTCTTCCTGTTCATCTTTGCTTACGTTCTACTCAGATTATCATCTCTCCGTATCCTAATGCAGCACATTTAGAGATTCCTTGACATCTAACTCTCCTGATGTTAACTGCTCCCAGTGCATCCTCCTCCTAATGGATGGCTCCATAGTCTGCTCGCTACTATTTCAGGATGGCTATTGAGTCTGGAAAGCATCCACTTTGCAGCGAGAGTGAGAGCTGGGCTTTATCACAAAACAGAACAGAACAAAACAACAACACCACAGAAAAATGTGTGCAACGATCGATCGGCTAATTATCAAGGTGTCCACAGCCTAGAGTCTGGAAAGGAAAACACAGAGGCTGGCGAGGGAGGGGCTTCGAAAGTGGCCTGCAGTACACCGCAATTGCTCTCTTATTCTCCAGTGACAGGGAACTGCACCATCTCCAAAAGATGCCAGGAGTCAGTCCAGTATCCGCCAAGACTCTCTGACTCTTCATGATGAGCGCGTAGGTAAGCTCAGAACCCTTGCCAGTGCTTTGGATCACGGAGCTAAGATCCCCTCTGGTTGCTTTCGCCTGAGTCCGCCCATAGACGCGCAGGCACACTGGTGACCAGCAAGGTTTGAGGACCCTGCGGCAGCAGCTCTGCACACAGGCTGAAGCCCCGCCCACAGGTCACCCTGAGCCCGCCCCGGCGCTCCCGCACTTCCGGCGACTCCTTGGACCTGACAACCTGTGCTCTCAGCCCACCAGGCAAAGCCCAGCCGACCCCGCCAAGTGCCCAGAGACCTGGCTCAGAGCCCGGCCACCCGGCAGCGAGCCCAGCGGAGACAACGCAGCGCCATGGAAGGCCAGGTGGAGAAGACGAAGTCCAAGTTGACCTGGCCCAACCAGAGCACCCCGTGTCAGGATAACTCCGTCCCTTTTCCCGAGCTGTTTGATGGCGACACCGACCGGCTCCCGGAGTTCATCCTGCAGACGGGCTCCTACATGTTCGTGGACGAAAAGATCTTCGACAGCGACGAGCTCAAGGTGACGTTCCTCATCACCCGCCTCAAGGGCCGGGCCCTGCAGTGGGTGATCCCCTACATCCAGAAGGACAGCCCCCTGCTCGGCAATTACACAGGGTTCCTGGCCGAGATGAAGAGGGTGTTCGGGTGGGAGGAGGACAAGGACTTCTAGGCCGCCGGCTGCCTGGGAGGGGGCTCCGGGAGGGTGGGCTGCTGTCATGTGCATAGCATGATCCTTGCTGCAGCCAGGATCGCCGTGGGCGCCACCCCCCACCGCGCCTCCCTCCTGATCCGAGTACTCCCACACACAGCACCTCTGTACAGATCTCGCATGCGACCCCACCCCAGGTCTCCTCCTGTGTCCGCCTAGCCTTTGTTCCAGGAATAGCTCCCCAGGCTCCAGCTGCTGTCCCTGCTGGGCCTGGCTCTGGAGAGCAAGATGCTCCCCCAGTGCTGACAGCTCAGCTCAGCCCCTCCTAGGCGCATTTGGACACTTTCCTGGGCTCCAGCTGCGAGATGGGCTCCTGTCACCTGATGGACAGATCACCCTCCGCCGCTGGACGCTGTCCACTGCCTTCTTCCCGGTGGACAGACTGTACCTATCTGCCCACAAGGCTTGCCCCACCGCTGCCATTTCAGGCCCCTGCACCCACCCGCCATCTGTGGATTGACTGCTGTCCTTAACTGATCTGGACTCATCTGGGAGGCACCTGCGCCGCCCCTGCCCATGGACATTCAGCAGGACCCTTTCCCTCCCTGCTCTTAGAGACCGCTTGTCTCTCATTTCGTCTTGTGGACCAGTTCGTTTTGCTTTCTGAATTCACAGCTGTCTCTCTGATGTGTGTGCCTTTGTTCCACACAGTAATCTTTGTGCTCTATCCAGCCGGTCTATTCTACTTGTACAAAGCCTTTTCCTTACTTTGAATAAATGTCAGATGCTATTTAAAAGGAAATTGAGTCTTACCACCTCACCCCCCCCCATGCGCCAGCCCTGCAGTTGTCTGCAGATGTGATCCATTTCTTGTTCAAGTGCTGTGCGTGGTTTGGTGTTCTTTCTTCCAAAATATTGCAATTGTTTGATTCTGGTATTAGCTAAGCTGCTCAGAGCATTACTGACAGGCAGTTCCAGATGGTGGACTTTAATGTCCTTCAGGGGATGGCCTGTCATCTAATTTTCCCTACGGCGGGCTAAAAACTCTCATTCAACCTTTGGATGAAACGGTTCCTTATGAAATGTACTCATGACACTGAAAGAATAATAGCTAATTTACAAACAGAGAATGCCCAAATTTGTTACTACAGTCTTAATTTTCCTTAACCCATCATTCACAGAAACAACAAATTTGAATGCAGGCTTTTAGTAAAACCATGGCCATATATGCTACCTTGCTTTTTCAGCCAAACTGCTTATTCATTCAGGTCCAGATCTTACTGTTTACCTCAGGAGTAATACAAGGCCTTTTCCTGTACTGGGCAGGCAAACGTACTGTTCATGTTTCCTTGCTAATCCCTGAAAGCTACTATGATGTTAAAATGTGTCTACTACCTCTTCCATTACTAGCAAAAGTTAAGTATCCCAATACAACCAGTCACATTGTACTATAAAACCCATGCTGCTGCTTCTTATTTGCTTGGTGTTTTTCCTGAACATACATGAATGAGCATATGATAGTACACTTCTTCATATTTATTCCTTAGCCTTTTGCCTTTCTCATGCATTGGTCCATAGGCCCACGGAGCCTGTATTGGGATATGTCATTTCTTTTTCTAAATCTCAGAAATACTAGCATTGGTGACTTATAACTTGAAAGGTGCATGATACAGAGTATTACTCAAATCAAAGGGAAAATTAAAATTCTTTTAGGAAATGGGGTTTACCCTATATAGGATTATTAGGATTTGCTTAAAAACCAGGCTTGTAGATAGAGAACATTTGCATACATGATATCCTGGGTTGAATCTCCAGCACCGTAAAAAAACTTAAACCTACCTCAGTTTCAGGGCTGAGTATAGGTGCCTGCATTCAACTTGTTGAAGAAGTGTGAGGGATGACTGTGTTAGACATACTTTTAGATTGAAATAGTCACCCCTGAGACAATTAGAAAAATGTCTGGAAGCCTCTTAATGAGTCTGGCAAATTCTTTGTGATCCACTTAGGTCTACCTGTATCTTTAGAGGTGAGTGGGCAGGCTAGAGATCTGCTGGCTGGCTATCCATTGGATAATGTCGTTTACCTCATATCTTCAGCAGCAATGCTCTGCAAGTGTCCTTCCTTGTGCCAGAACATAGGAGTCAGATAATTTTCACAGTCTTTGCTAATCTTTCATCCAAAGTCTTCTTTCCTTCTGCAGATATCCTGTCGAGGTTGACTGTTCACACAAATCATTCAAATTGTAAACACGATTGCATAAATATGGAACAAAGAAAAGGTATATTTAAAATGGTGTGTGTGTTTATTTGCCTGTATGGCTATGCACCACGTGCTTGCAATACCCATTATAGCCAGAAGATCTTTGAGTGGAATTGGAGTTAAATCCCTTGAGAGCTAGCATTGAGTGTTGAGAAGGAATTGGATTCCCCTTGTGAGTACGTACCATGTGTGTCTTCCTGGTTACCTCACTCAGGATGTTCTTTTCCAGTTTCATCCATTTGCCTGCAAATTTCATGATGTCCTCATTTTTAAATAGCTGACTAGCATTTCACTGTGTAATTGTAGCACATTTTCTTTATTCTTCAGTTGAGGGACATCTAGGTTGTATCCAGTCTCTGGCTATTATGAATAAAGCTGCTATGAACTAGTTGATCAAATGTCCTTGTTGTATTGTGGAGTAATTTTTTTGGTATATGCCCAGGAGTAGTATAGCTGGATCTTGAAGTAGATCTATTCCAAGTTTTCTGAGAAAGTTCCAGATTCATTTCCACAGTGCTTGTACAAGTTTGTACTCCCACAAGCAATGGAGGAGGGTTCCCCTTTCTCTACATCCTCTCCAGGATGTGCTGTCACTTGAGTTTTTGATCTTAGCCATTCTGATGGGTTTAAGATGGAATTCCAGAGTAGTTTTGATTTACATTTCCCTGATGACTAAGGATGTTGAACATTTCTTTAAGTGATATCAGACATAAATTACAGGATAATCACACTACAATTCACGTACCCCAAGAAGCTAAGTAACAAGGGGGGCCCAAGGGAGGGTGCTGTAATCTCACTCAGAAGAGGAAATAGAATAGACAGCAGAACTGGATCAAGAGAGGGAGTATGGAAGGAAATGAAGGTGGGGAACAGAAGTGGAGATAGCATGGGCAAGAGGCCAGAAGGCTTGGACAGAGAAGAGAAACTGAGGGTGGGCATGTTGCTTATACAGGCTAGAGACCTAAGACAGGGTAAGCTCCTGGATATGAGGATATGAGGGAGGGTGACTCTAGCTAAGACTCCTAGTAGGGGGGTCATGGACACTGAAGAGGCCTTCCTCTAACTAGACACAACTCCTAGTGGAGGAAGGGGAACACCAAACCATCCATAAAAACTTTGACCCACAGTTTACCCTGCCTATAACATGTGCAGGGATAAAGTTAGAGCATAGATTGAGGGAATGAAAAGCCAATGCCTGGCGCAACCTGATATCCACTCCATGGGAGAGAGCCAAGCCCTGACACTTTTAAGGATACTCTGCTGTGCTTGCAGACAAGGGCCTAGCATAGCTGTCCTCTGAGTGGCTCCACCTAACAGTAGAAGGAAACACATCCTGAGACTGAGAACCTTGTGGAAAAGTGGAAAGGGAAGATAGAAGGACCCGGAAGGGACAGGAGCAGGAGCTCCATGAAGAGATCAACACAGCCAATTAACCAGGGCTCCGGGTGGAGTGGGGGTCGGGGGAGCTTGCACCACCAGAGGACCATACATGGACTGGACCTAGGCCCCTACAGTGATGTAGGAGATGGACAGCTTGGTCTTCATGTGGGTTCCCTAGTAAGGAGGGGTAGGGCTGTCTCTGACAAGGCCTGTTGCCTGCTATTTGATCACTTCATTCTCGCGCGGCTGCCTTGCCTGCCCTCTTTTAAAGAGGATGTGCTCAGGCCTGATGGATGTGCTTGGTGTGCCTGGCTGGGTTGGTGGGAGGGTGCTCCCTTTTTTTTTTTGAGGAGTAGGGGAGGGACTAGGGGGAAGAGGGAGGGAGAGTGGGACCAGAAGAAGGGAGGGAGGGGGCTATGATTGTAATGTAAAGGGAATAAATTAAAAAATTAAAAAGAAAGAAAAAGAGCCTGATTTATTTTTCAGGGAGAACAGCCAGTGTTCTCAAAGACTGATGATTCTTAAATGTTGAGTCATGTATCAGTCTCTACTGAATTTATTTCACTTGGTTTTCCTTTCTTTTTATTTTCTGTAAACCACTCAGTCTTTAACCCAGAATCGTCATTTCATAGCCTTAGGGAAACATAAGGCCTGGCTGGAAGGAAGGTGAAGTAAGAAAGAAATGTAATTAATATTGGGGGTGGGGTGGGTGCTTGAAGCCAGTAGCGACTTAAAGCACATAATCAACCTGAATTTCAGGCCAATTCTGTGATCCTCAAATCTCCAAAAGTTTAAATAGTAGAGCAAAGCAGCCTTGGATGGTATAGTATCTCTAAGCCCTGTTTCTCTGGGACTCCCAGGAAAGTTCTATGGAAATACTCAACTCTGCCCTCAATCCCAGTTGTCTAAAGTCTCCTCTGTGCCTAGGGTCAGCCTCAGGGCAGAGATTGGGTAATGAAGGGCATTCCTTTACAAGTACAGCATCTGCTTTTCCCCAGGAGCCTGGAAGAAGCTAAAACAGTTGGCTGAGAGAGAATGTTTGTATGCAAAAACTCTTTCTCCAGGAAACCCCACAGATTGTTGACATCTTCTAAGGCTATTGAAGCACCTTTGCTTTTCAGTATGGGAGTCTTGGAGAGCACTTACTGTACCAAACCTCTATGAGGCTTAAGTAACAGATTTGGGACCAGGAACAGGACAGACAAAAGCCAGTTAGCACACACAACTAACAGAAGCAAAGAAGTCAAATGAAAGCCAGTCGTGACTGCAAACTAAAGGCATGGGGAATGGCCACAGCAAAGTAGGAAGGAATAGTAAGGATTTCTGAAATGGTCAAAACATCATGAGAACAATTGGGTCCCTACAACAGTGCTACCACAGCAAGTAATCACAGACCCTGAAAGTGCTTGGATTCTGCATTTGGTGAGGAAAGAAACCCTTGACTTGCAGTAGACAGTGTGGCAGAAAAAAGGATGTCCATTGTGAGCACCTAGCTACCAGGCTATCACCAAAGTCCTGTTCTGCCCCCTTTGTTCCTTGCTGGGGACTGCACTACTTTCCCTCACTCATCTTCCCTCCTCTTGCTCCCCACCCTCTTACCTCACCTCACAGTCCTCAAACCCACTCTGCTCATCAGTGTCACTTCAATCCAAGATCTCTTCTCGAGGCCTAAGTGCCTTCCCTAATCACAGCCACTGCCTCTGTAGCTCAGGGCTTATGGGAGCCTGGAACTTCTTCTCCTCCACCTGCTGAGATGTGTCTCTGTCTTCAAGGCAGGTTTTCTTGGGACTAGAAGGAAAACTGGCAGATTCTCACAAATCTATTGAAAGTAAGCATGTGATAAGTCTGTAAACTGGGGGATTTGGGCTAAAGACAACTGAGGTATTTGCTCTGCAGCCTTGAGCAGAGAAACGTGTATTCACACTAGAAACAAATACATTTTAACGGGATACACGTGGCCTGAATGTAGACATGGGATTATTGAGGAGAAAAGAGGGATAGGTAAGAGGAGCCGGTGAATAAGAACAAAATACAGGATCTGTCAGATGGATCTGTGGATAATGGCACAAGCCTGACAACCTGACTTGGATCACTGCATGCCATGCGGTAGAAGGAGAGAACTGACTCCTGCAAGTTGTCCTCCTAAATCCACACGCGTGCTGTGGCCTGTGCACATGCCTCCACACACATATGCACATCAATAAACAGGGCAAGAAATATAGTAATGCACAAACTGTGTATGAAAATAACTACATACTTTTGAGAATTAGTTAAGCTGTGCTTTTCTGCCTTGCTTTGTTTGTGATTGTTTACGTGGAGTGTACAAACTACACACGTGGAGGTCTTTGAGCCTGTCAATTTTTCCTTCCCCCATGTGGGTTCCAGGCACTGAAAGCACGATGCCTGCCTTTACCTGACAAGCCATCTCACAAAAGCCCAAAACTAATTCTTAAGACAGAGTCCTGAAGGTATTGTCTAAAATAAAGGTCATGGAAATTTGAACCTGTCAGTATCTCTGCTCAGAAAGACCATTTTCAAAGTTCCATTCTCATGAATAATGTGAAGGAACACATACACACACTTTTATTTGTTGCTAAACATTTTTTTTTAATTTTCTGTTTTTACCCTGAAGGTTTTGTTTTTGTTTGCTTGTTTGTTTGTTTGGGGATTAGGGTCTTGCTCTGAAATCCTGAGTGGCCTGATACCCGTTATATAGTCCAGACTGGCCTCAAACTTCTAGCATCCAATTGGCCTCAAGTCTCACAAGTGCTGGGAGTATAGCTATATTCCAACATATAAGCTTTAATTTCAATGAAGGTAAAATATTCCTAATAAAATCTTTCCCACAGAATAAAGTACCCTTCCAGTTTGGGGTGTACCGCCTTTCTGTCTCCAAACAGATAAGGCTGTGAGGAAATGTTTTATTTCTCCTTGTCTTCCCCGTTCTGCCATGCCAATTGGAATATTTATAGTTCTACTTTTCACCCTGTTCTGATGCCCCAAATCGTGGGATTGGAGTACATATGAAAGTAACTGTTGGAGGTTGGTTTGATACTAGCTACTGGACCTCTGTGTAAACCTCCCAAAGTCATTATAACTGATTGGCTAATTAAACAACCTATTCCTGGTCAGAGAAGAAGGGATTAAGTATGGCTAAGGTTCCTGGCTTTAGAGAATCCCATAAGGGATCTTAGGAAGCACAGATGGATGGGAAGGGAAGAAGGGGGAGGATGCCAGGGTGGGTTAGCCTGGAGAAAACACCACCTGGTCAGAGAGAAAGGACTCCAATAATGGGCCCACACAAGGAAGAGGGACAAAGATATCCAGCAGACCTCCCAGGTTCATTTTTAGGGCTTTGAAGTGAGATCCAAGTTTAGATACAAGGCTAAGGATGTATATATCTAGGTAGTCCCAGTCAAGTGTGGTCTTGCCCAGCACTGAGGTATCACTCTCTGAGATGGCTTTCTGTGAGATGGCTTTCAATCTTATCCTGTAAGATGGGCTAATAAATTGTTGGAAAAGGTGAAATCTCTCACCTGGAGATAACATCCCCTTCTGGATGGGAGTTTTTATTGTCTGTACATGAGATTCTTGGAGAAATTCCACTTTGGGGTGTGGGGGAGGTATACATTTCAACAGTCTGATAGTCAGACTGAGAGACACAAGTGTCTTTTTATCCTCATTTCTACCAGGCCAGTTACAGACCTACTTCTACACTCTGAGCTGTCATATGCTTTGACCTGGTAAGACCTAAAGTCTAAATGCCTGGCTTCGGGGGGGGGTGTACTTCTCAGAAATCTGCTGACCCTTGTCCCACCAGAACAGCTTGACCTGCTGTCCTGATGGCCATAACACCAGCCTCGATCAGTAAAATTTACTTACTTCACTCCCTTTTGCTTGTGACAGTTCCTTTTTTTCTTAAAACTATCCCACTACACTTGGACAGACTGAAATACCCTGTAAAATCCCTAACTCTACTCTCTCTCTGTGTCTCTCTGTCTGTCTGTCTGTCTGTCTGCTTCTCTCTCTCTCTCTCTCTCTCTCTCTCTCTCTCTATCTCTCAGACAGCCTGGGAGTTCTTTATCTTAAAGAAATCTATATTTTGGCCGCAGTGCAGCTCTGGTGGTCTGGTTCTCCCTATGTAGTATAATCAATACTCTTAGATATCAGATGTTAATAGAGTTTCTCCTCTTAGCCACTTTTGTCTTCCTGTAGAGTCTACAGGAAGAACCTGATGGACAGTGGTTTTGATGTAAGGAGACTCTCTCTTGATTTTGTCTTCTATGTGTTTCACCTCTGGTATATAGCCTAAAAGGGTTTAACTTCTTCTAGGAAGTACAGGCTAATTTAGATGTTGTGTTCAACCTATGTGAGTTCTGGCATCTATACTCAAGCACTGAAAAAAAAAAAAAACTCTACTTAAAATTATAAAGTGTGTCTTATTATAAAGTAAGAATGCTAGCATGTTTGTAATTCCAGTACTCAGGGAGGCAGAGGCAGATGTATCTCTGTGAGGTCAGCCAGCTCTACAAAGTTGAGTTCAGGACAGCTAAGGCCACACAGAGAAACTTGCATCATAAAGACCAAAGATAGATAGATAGATAGATAGATAGATAGATAGATAGATAGATAGATAAAATTAGAATGCTATCCCTAAAATCTTTTATTGTGTTTGTGTACACATTGAAACATGCATGTGTGGACATGTGTGAGTGTGCACACACATACACTATCTCTAATTCTAACAATGACAGTAGCTAGTGCTTTTAAATTATTTTATGGGGCCTGGAGAGACAGCTCAGAGCTTAAAAGCACTGTCTGCTCTTTCATAGGTCCTGAGTTCAATTCCCAGCAATCACAGGTGGCTCACAATCATCTATGAAAAAGATCTGGTGCCATCTTCTGTCATGGAGGCATACACACAGGCAAAACATAGTATACATAATACAATAAATAAATACATCTTAAAAAATACAATTGTTTTATGTATATAGATGTTTGGGGGAGGGGTTCTGGTTTTTGAGATTGTAAAGCTTTAGCTGGCCTAGTACTCTTAGAGATCTTCTTGATCCTGTCCCAGAAAGATGGGATTAATGACATTTATGGCCTGGGGCACCATGGCTTGCTGTATATGTGTTTTGTGCTTGTATACATGTGCACTACCTTCATTCTTGTTGTGGAAGAGGCCAGAAGAGGGCATTGGAAACCATATAGCTGGAGTTTTAGACCATTGTGAGTGGACTTATGGGTTCTGGGAACCAAACCTGGGGCCCTCATGAAGACAACCAAGTGCCTTACCAACTCCAGTATCTTGGCTAGTGCTTATGTCCATCACCAGGTATGATTTTTAGTGAGCAGAGAATGGACATGGGTTTCTGCCACACCTCCTAAGACAAACTCACAACCCTGTGTGGAAAATATAGGGTTAGTGTCTTATATCCAAACTGAGTACCCAAGGGCACCTACTTGGGTAGCTACTTAGGTAGCTTTTCCTGAGAACTTCCTACTGGTGCACCCACAATGAGAAGGAAGGGTCAAATGGCTCAATCCAATGCCTTTCCTTGGCTATAGCTGTGACATAGGCAAGACCATTGACTTCCATTGACTGGCTAGAGGATAAAGGTAGACTCTCAATGACTGGGGAGCTTTAAGAGAAACTGACAACAGACAGCTCTCCTGAGGGCCTCCCTTTAGACATTCATTAACATCCCATAGAAGCTGGGTATTGGGCCCAGAGCTAGACAGACACACAAAGGAGACCTGGTGATTCATCTGTAAGCATCAGGCATTGCCCAGGCTGATGATAATACCACTATGCCGAGACTTTGGCAGACGATTACAGAAATCTTTTCATGGAAGGAATGCTCTGAAGGAAAGACTCAGGCTTGGTTTCAAGGTAATTCTCTTGGAGTCAGCCCCCATGTCTGCTACAGAAGGAGACTTTTCAGAACGGTTCTCCTCCACCATGAGGTGCAGTGGGGAAGAACAGCAGGGAGGTGCCTGCAGCCATCCCAAATGGCTTTTGACCTTAAGGATGTCCCTGAGTTCCCAAGAGTTAGTCCAGTACTGAACTGTGGCCAAGCTGCTTTGGTGGGCTAATGGAGGACGGTGTTTGGACCCACTCACAGAACACATGACAGAAATCTTTGTGGGATGCCCTGCCTCTGCCTTTCCCCCTGCAAGATGCCTTTATGAGTCCCCTAGAGAAGGGGAACATACTGAAGCCAGGATGCAGGGTCCTAAGGAGGGTGCGATGAAGGAAGGTGACCAGTTGTCCCAGCAGGATACTCGAGCCAGGTCCCCAAACATTACTTACTCATCATGCATATGAAGAATAGAAGGAAATTGGGATTTCATGTGCTTACATGTGCACATATCTTCTAATGCTTATTAAAAGGCTTGCTGAAAAATCTAGATCTATGGCTATGCATTTGCTGCTGCTGCTGATGACACAGGCATATACTAGAAACAAATGGGAGTTTAAAGATGCTTTCTGAGCAAGTATGATGAACATAGCACTTTCACTCTGACTGGGACAGGTCATCTACAGCAGAAATAGATGCCATGGAGGTGACATGTAGTAGTGACAAACTTAGGGTGCAGAAATAGTTATTGTCTTATGGTCAAAGTAGTGATAACATGTACCCATATCTACACTGACTGTCCTAGTAGAGCTTCTTGCATTTTACATGAACTAGTGTGACCTTTGTTTAACTGTGTCATAGATAAATCAATGCATATGTCTATCTGATGATTTGTGACTCATTTATACACCAATTATGGCTGGATTAACAAAACTGTCTTCTTCAGTGTTGGTCTAGTACGTGGCAATGTTCCACTGAATGTAGGAAAGAATGCTCTTGTGGAACAAGATGAAAAACTCATGTCCAGAAAGCCATCAAGGCAACACTGAGTTTACACAGAGTCTCTTTTTTATATAATATTATTTATTTATTTATTAAAATTTATTCACTTTGTATCCTAGCTGTAGCCCATACCCTGTCCCCTCCCAATCCAGCCCTCCCTGCCTCCCTCATTTCTTCCCATGTTCCTTTCCCAGTCCACTGATAAGGGAGGACCTCTTCTCCTTCCATCTGACCATAGCCTATCAGGTTTCATCAGGACTGTTGTTCCTAGTCTTCCTCTGTGGCCTGGTAAGGCTTCCCCTCTCCCTCACGGGGAGGTGATCAAAGAGCCAGTCACTGAGTTCATGTCAGAGACAGCCCCTGTTCCCCTTACTAGGGAGTCCATTTGGAGACTGAGCTACCACTGGCTACAACTGTACAGGCATTCTTGGTTATCTCTATGAAAGGTCCTTGTATGGAATATAAGTTACAGAAAAGTCCCCTTTGTCCAGAATTTTTAGTTCTGTTGTTATCCTCTGGAGCTCCTGACTCCTCTAGGTCTTTCTATCTCTCCTTTCTTTCATAGGATTCCCTACACTCTGCCCATAGTTTCCCTATGAGTCACAGCATCTGCTTTGATACATTGCTGGGTAGTGTCTTTCAGGGGCCCTCTGTGGTAGGCTCCTGTCCTGTTACCTGTTTCTCCCACTTTCAATGTCCATCCCATTTGCCTTTCTGAGTGAGGATTGATCATCTGACCCAGGGTACTTCTTCTTGTTTAGCTTCCTTGGGTGTATAGATTTTAGTATGTTTATCCTATATTGTATGTCTAATATCCACTTATAAGTGAGTATATATCAAGGGTGTCTTTCTGCTTCTGGAATAACTCACTCAGGATGATCTTTTCTAGTTCCTACCATTTCCCTGCAAATTTCATGATTTCTTGTTTTTAATTGCTGAGTAGAATTCCACTGTGTAAATGTACCGCAATTTTTGTATCCATTTCTCCATTGAGGTAGATCTCAGTTGTTTCCAGATTCTGGCTATTTTGAATAAAGCTGCTATGAACATGGTTGAGAAAATGTCCTTGTTATATACTTGAGAATATTTTGGATATAGGCCTAGGAGTGGTACAGCTGGATTTTGAGGAAGCACTATTCCTAATTGTCTGAGAAAGTGCTAGATTTATTTCCAAAGAGATTATATAAGTTTACATTTCCACCAGCAGTGGAGGAGAGTTCCCCTTTCTCCACATCCTCTCCAGCATGAATTGTCACTTGAAGTTTTGATCTTAGCCATTTTGATGGGTGTAAGGTGAAATCTCAGGGTCGTTTTGGTTTGCATTTCCCCGATGACTAAGGAGGTTAAGCATTTCTCTAAGTTTTTTTCTGCCATTCGGTATTCCTCTATTGAGAATTCTCTGTTTAGCTCTGTACTCCATTATAAGTTGATTACTTGATTCTTTATTTTTTAATTTCTTGAGTTCCTTATATATTCTGGATATTAGCTTTCTGTCAGCTATAGGGTTGGTGAAGATCCTTTCACATTCTGTACACTGTTGTTTTGTTCTGATGACAGTGTAATTAGCTTTACAGAAGATCAGTTTCATGAAGTCCCATTTGCTGATTGTTGATCTTAGAGCTGTGCTGTTGGTGTTCTGTTCAGGAAGTTGTCTCCTGTGCCACTGAGTTCAAGGCTCTTCCCCACATTTGTATCCAGCCACTTTGATGAAGGTGTTTAGTAGATGAAGGAGTTCTCTGGTTGAATTTTTGGGGTCACTCATATATACTATGATATCATCTGCAAGTAGTGATACTTTGACTTCTTCCCTTCCAATTTGTATCCCCTTTCTCTCCTTTAGTTTTCTTATTGCTCTAGCAAGGATTTCAAGTACTATGTTGAAGAGATATGGAGAGATTGGACAGCCTTGTCTTGTTCCTGATTTCAGTGGGATTGATTTAAGTTTCTCTCCTCCATATATTGGGCAGAGTGCAGGGGGGCTTCTGGAAGAGTGGATGGAAGAATAGAAGGACTCAGAAGGAACAGGAGTTTCAAAGAAGACCAACAGAGCCAACTAATCTGGGCCCAGGAGCTTACAGAGTATCAGCCAGTGAAGGTTCATGGAATCGACCTAGAAACCTTACTCATATGTTGGTCCCCTAGAAAGGAGAGAGGTGGCTATATCTGCCATGGACTTTGTTGCATAGTTTTTGACCACTTCCCCCTGGTGAGGCTCCCTTGCCAAGCCACAGGGGAAGAAGATGACTTGGTCTGAGTTGGTAGGGGGAGGCTCCCCTTATCTGAGGAGTAAGGGAGTGGTAAGTGGTAAGTGGGAGGGAGGACAGGAACTGAAAGAGAGGAAAGAAGGACTATGATAGAGATGTAATGTGAATAAATAAAGTAAGCAAGTAATTTAAAAAATTCATTTAAGTCCAGGTGGTGGTGGTGCACACCTTTAGTCTCAGCACTCAGGAGGCAGAGACAGGCAGATCTCTGTCAGTTCAAGGCCAGCCTGATCTAGAATACATTTAAGAACAGCCAAGACTACACAGAGAAACCCTGTCTCAAAAAAAAAAAAAAAAAAAAAAAAAAAAAAAAAAAAAAAAAAAAAAAAAACAAACAAACAAAGAATTCATTTAAACAAAACCTTACCATATGTTTGGAATATCAGTTCTGATCCATTTTATGGGATAGTTGTAGTTCATTTGCTGACATGGATCAGGAGAAACCACAGAGCTCTTTGATGCTGACATCGCTGATCCAAGGTGAAAGTGTCTGAACAATCTCCATATTAATGCACCTTAGGGGCAGTGACAATTGAGAGAGTTAGTATCACTGAAAAAAATATACCACAGGCATATTATCCATGAATTGATCAGAAGTTCGTGCCCTCAAGTAAACAGTTTTCCATATAGAACCTTGGCTTTAATTGATCATCGCAGCTACAGGGAAAAATATAAAACTTCAATTTCTTAAAATGATGCCTCCTGCATTAGCAGGTAGAATTATTTCCCCACCCTTTGAAGCTGGCCATGGGCTCTTTTAATTGTTTGAGCATGTGTGGAAATAGAAGCTTGAAGAGTGATCAGGGTTTGCCTCCTTTTAGCTTCTTTTGGGAAAAAGATAATAAGGATGAGAAAGAGTCTGAGATAGAGTCCTATCTCTGGACAGCCAGAATATGCCCCAAATATGTAAATGAACTTATAACACATCTTCCAGTTTTTTGAGCCTTCCAGGGTCTGAGAACTGTATGAATCACCCTAAAACGTTGACCAACAGAATTCTGAACAAATGAGACACAATTTTCTTCAAGCCAGTAACTTTCTCTGTGGTTTATATGTAACAATACACAACCCATGAAAGATAAGCACAGACAAGTCTAACACAATGTAATTGCAGTACTTAATAGGATGAAGAAATGATTTCTTGCAATCTTTAGTTTGAAATTAGTTTCCATGAAACAATAGAAATGTACCTATGTTAGAAGAAGCAACATGGATAAATAAACATGAATAAACAAACAGCACCTAAACAAACTGCAATGAGTCTATCCAACATAAAAATAAGTCAGCCACAGAAAATATGACAAACACAGAAAAAGGAACTATACAATTTTAGGTTATCTATATGGAATCTACATTCCTTTTCTCAGGAATAAGACTACTGAAGTACTAAATTTTGGCAATCTTATTTTTACTCATGTTTATGTTTTCATAATGAGACCTATACCCCTGGAATTGGGTTTTTGGTTGTATTTCTTGGTATGGTTTGTCTTCCTTCTGTTCAGTGGATATTTTTAAAATATTTATTTTTATGTGCATTGGTGTTCTGCCTACATGTCTGTGCAGTTTTCAGATCCTCTGGAACTATAGTTACAGACAGTTGTGAGCTGCCATATAGGTGCTGGGAATTGAACCGGGGCTCTCTGCAATCCAGAGGACCTTAACCTCTAAGCCATTTTTCTAGTCTAGTTGATTGGATATTTTTAATCTATTTCCTGTTACTGCACCTTGTCAGAGTAAGAGAACCAAAATATCTGGGCACAGGAGTCTTTTCTGAGACTGATACTCCAACCAAGGACCATGAATGGAGATAACCTAGAACCCCTACATCTAAGTAGCCAATGGCAGGTTAGTGTCCCAGACGGTTCCCTAGTAATGGGAACAGGGACTGTCTCTGATATAAACTCAGTGGCTGGTTATTTGATTACCTCCCTCTGATGCGGGAGCAGCCATACCATCCCACAATGCAGCCAGGTCTGATGAGACCTGATAGACTAGGGTCAGATGGAAGGGGAGGAAGACCTTCCTTATCAGTGGACTCGGGGAGGGGCATATAAGAAGAATAGGAAAGGAGGGTGAGATTGGGGGGGGATAAGAGAGGGGCTACAACTGGGATATATAGTGTTAAAGTGATAAAAAGTGTTTTCTATTTAAGTGAATGTGTATTTATCCGGCATGTGTGTGTGTATGAATGTATGTGAAATGTGTGTGTACTGCCAGCTGAGGACAGAAGAAGGCATTGAATCTTGTGGAACTGATGGTTGATAACCAACATATGGGAGCTGGGAACTGATTCCTGGTCCTGGGCAAGAGCAGGAAGTTCTTTTGACCCTAGTCCTTCAATCTAGAACTTTGTACCTTCTAAAATGAACACAAAATAAAGACAATTTCTAAAAGCACAAAAGGTCATTTTACTATTCATGAATCTTCACAAAAGTTCATTCCAAGGTAGAATGACAAGGCTAGAGTTGGTCCAGGGAGCAAGAAGGAATATTGAACTCTGAACATAGATATATAAGTAAATTTATGAAGACGTTGTACATGTCAATAGCAATAACTCATCCAATCAGATGGGTTAACATAGAAATAATAGACACTAATAACACATGGGTATAATGGAGGTAATTGGAATTTAGATGTTTCAAAATGTTCAGAAATTTGAAAAGGGGGCTGAAATACTAATTTTGGACTTTTAAAAGGTATGGTTAAATATAAAAATAACTACTGAAGGAATATAGTATATCCATTCCTAACTAATAGAATACTGTAAAAATGGAACTAAATGAGAGAAAGTAAAACGATTTTGCACAGGAAATAAAAGAAGAAAAATGACAAAGTGAAACTGATGTTGTATATTGGTGACAATAATTCCATATATTTGGGATATTTACCATAAATGTAAATGGAGTACATGTATTAGCAAGTAGGAGATTATAACATTAGAAACCATATTAGGCATATCTCTTTATGAGACAAGGATATAGTAAAAATAGAAGATTATATGGAAGGCTTTAACGTGAACAGATTGAAACTTATTAATGAATGTTAAAATAGGGATATTTTATTACTTTTTACTTCCCCATCTTTTATTGAACATAATTTTTTTCTCATACAAGGTATCCTGATTTACATTTTCCCCTTTCTCCATCCAGTTTCTCACTACCTCCCCTCCCATCCAGATATACTCCCTTTCTGAATGTCATTAGAAAATAATGGGCGTAGAAGAAATCACAAAAAATAACAAAATAAATACAATAAATTAAAGCAAAACCCATCACATTGGAGTTGGACAAGGCAAACCAACAGAAGGAAAAGAGTCCTAAGAGCAGGCACAAGAATGAGAGACTCATCCATTCACACACTCAGTACCGCAATAAAAACACTAAACTGGAAGCCATAACACATGTACAGAGGATCTGATGCAGACCTGTGCAGGCCTTGTGCTTGCTGCTTCAGTCTCTGTGTGTTCCCGTGAGCTTTGATCTTATTGACTTACAGAACCTTGTTGTCTTGATGCCCTCCATCGTCTTGGGCTTTTACACACTTTGCACAGCTTATTCTGCTTTTATGAACATAAAAATGTAGAATTTAAGGCAAAAAACACATTAGTATGGTTAATATATAACGCTTAAGTGTGCAAGTCACAGAAAGATTTATACATTTTAAATTCATTCTTTTAAAATATAAATGTAACTGGGGGTGACAGTGCACACCTTTAATCCCAGCACTGGGCAGGCAGAGGCATGCAGATGTCTGTGAGTTTGAAGACAGCCTAGTCTACACAGAGAGTTCCAGGACAGTCAAGACTACATAGTGACACTCTGTCTTGTTTGTGTGGGGTATTTATGTGTGTGTCTACTTGTGTGTGTTAAGTTGATAGTTATAAAAGGAAGAATTTCTCAGCACACTATAAGGATATAAGACTTTTTACATATATCCAGCCACTCTTGAATTATTTGGCAACCAAAGAGACATATGTAATCAACAAAATAAGCAAAAGACTGAATATTAATCAGTAAGTTCAATTAGTTCAATTTAATGCACATATATAGAATTCTTCTGTGCTACATTAGAATATATATATATATTTTTTTTACCAAGCATGCATGGATTTTTAAAAAATGAACATAGCTTTACTTAAATGACAAACTTCCATTCAGAGGTTTTATTCAGAGGATAGACAGTATTAGAAAAATCCTATGAAACGGATTTACTTTTAGAAATAATGTTTATTTGAATTGCGGTACATTACAGAACTCATCAATCATAGAACTAACAAAAGAAAAATTTAAATACATAGAAATGGTAGTGAAAACACTACCTATTAGAACATCAGGAATTTGGCTCAGTAGTACATATGAAGAAATTTTTATCATTCTAAAAGGGAAAATGCTAAAAATGTATACAAGACAGCAATCCAAAATTAAAAGTTAATAAGAAACACAGAAAGAAAATGATGTAACAAAGACCAAAATAGAAAGTAACTACAAACTAAAAAACAAAACAAGGTGCCTTTGAGGTTGCAGTCAGCAGAAGCCACTGTAGCGAGTCAGGGCTGCCCATGAGTGCTAGGTTGCAATCCTCCCCACAGCTGAGGCATGTCCCAAGGGACCCTGCCTTCCTTGCTCAGGACAGCAAGATGCTGTGGCTGCACCAGCACTGCCTGCCGAGCAAAATGGGAAATGAGGCAAGCTGACCTTTGGAAATGTGCTCACAGTTTGAGGCTGATGAAATTAAAAAGCTAGAAAAGAGATTCAAGAAACTGGATTTGGACAATTCTGGTTCTTTGAGATTGGAAGAGTTCATATCTCTGCCCAAGGAACTGAAGTTGAGGTTTGCTTTCCGTTATCTATGACATGGATAAAGATGGCTATATTTCCAATGGGGAACTCTTCAGGTGTTGAAGATGATGGTGGGGAACAACCTGAAAGATACACAGCTACAGCAGATTGTAGACAAAACAATTATAAATGCAGATAAGGTTGGAGATGGAAGAATATCCTTTGGCAAAGGCTGTGCTGTTGTAGGTGGTTTAGATATTCACAAAAAGATGATGGTAGATGTGTGACTCTCTGAAGAATACCACCTAATACTTTTGCTTACTTCTCCATCTCTAAAGATCTGCTCAAGGCATGCAGCAATGCTCAGTGTGTATTTAAATGGAAGTATTTCACCTGTGAAGCCACATTTTCCTACATGAGCCTAAGGAAGCCAACTAAATGTTCTTAAACTCCTATTCTCTCAATAACTCAGCGTAGAACTTGAAATATGAAGGACGGCATATGAGTATGGTAGAGAAAAGGAAGGGGTGGTGTTTAAATTTAATTATTTATTTATCTTCATCTTTTTTATTTAATTATTTTTATTAATTACAGTTTATTCACTTTGTATTTCCCCTGTACCTCCCTCCCTCCTCTCTTCCCAATCCCTCCCTTTTCCCCACTCGTGTCCCTCTCCCAGTTCACTGATATGGGAGGTCCTCCTCCTCTTCTCTCTGATCCTAGTCTATCAGGTCTCATCAGAACTGGCTGCATTGTCTTCTTCTGTGGGCAGGTAAGGCTGCTCCCCCCTCAGGGAGAGGTGATCAAAGAGCAGGCCACTCAGTTCATGTCAGAGACAGTCCATGTCATTACTATGGAGGTCACTTGGTCAATGAACTGCCATAGGCTACCTCTGTTCAGAGGTTCCAGGTCATCTTCATGAGTAGTCCTTGGCTAGAGTATCAGTTTCAGAAAAGACCCCTATGCCCAGTCTTTTTGGATCTGTTGCTGTCCTTGTGGAGCTCCTGTCCTCTCCAGGTCTTACTATCTCCCACTTCTTTCATAAAATTCCCTGCACTCTGCCCAAAATTTGGCTAAGAGTCTCAGCATCTGCCTTGATATCTTGCAGGGTAGAGCCTTTCAGAGGCTTTCTGAGGTAGGCGCCTGTCCTGTTTCCTGTCTTCTTCCTCCGATGTCCATTTTCTTTGCCTTTCTGAATGGGGATTGAGCATCTTAGCCAGAGTCCTCCTTCCTGATTAGCTTCCTTAGGTGTACAGATTTTAGTATGCTTATTCTATATTATATGTCTAATATCCACATATAAGTGAGTATATACTGTGTGTGTCTTTCTGCTTCTGGGATACCTCATTCAGGATGATCTTATCCAGTTCACACCATGTACCTGCAAATTTCATGATTTCCTTGTTTGTTTGTTTGTTTATCGCTGAGTAATATTCCATTGTGTAGATGTACCACAATGTCTGTATCCATTTCTCAACAGAGGGGGAACTGCGCTGTTTCCAGCTTCTGGCTATTACAAATAAAGCTGCTACAAACATGATTGAGCAGATGTCCTTGTTGTGTACTTGAGCTTCTTTAGGATATATGCCTAGGAGTGATATAGCTGGATCTTGAGGAAGCGCTATTCCTAGTTGTCTGAGGAAGCACCAGATTGATTTCCAGAGTGGTTGTACAAGTTTACATTCCCACCAGCAGTGGAGGACAGTTCTCCTTTCTCCACACTCTCTCTGGCATGTGTAGTCATTTGAGTTTTTGATCTTAGCCATTCTGATGGGTGTAAGGTGAAATCTCGGGGTTGTTTTGATTTGCATTTCCCTGGTGGCTAATGACATTGAGCATTTCTTTAAGTGTTTCTCTTCCATTAGATATTCCTCTATCCAGAATTCTCTGTTTTGCTCTGTAACCCCTTTTTTAATTGGATTACTTGGTGTGTTGTTTTTCAGCTTCTTTAGTTCTTTATGTATACTGGATATTAGCTGTCTGTCAGATAAAGGGTTGGTGAAGATACTTTCCCATTCTTTAGACATTCGTTTTGTTTTGATGACAGTGTCCTTTGCTTTATAGAAGCTTTTCAGTTTCATGAGGTCTCATTTATTGAATGTTGCTCTGAGAGCCTGTACTCTGGGGGTTCTGTTCAGGAAGTTGTCTCCTGGGCCAAAGAATTTAAGGCTCTTCCCCACTTTTTCTTCTAACAGGTTTAGTGTGACTGTTTTTATATTTAGGTGTTTGATCCACTTGGACTTTAGTTTTGTGCAGGGTGATAAGTGTGGATCTACTTGCATTTTTCTACATGCAGACATCCAGTTAGACCAGCACCAATTGTTGAAGATACTATCTTTTTTTTAAAATTGTATCATTTTGGCATCTTTGTAAAAAACCAGGTGTCCATAAGTGTGTGGGTTTATTTCTGGGTCTTCTGTTCTGTACAATTGATCCACCATTCTGTTTCTATGCCAGTACCATGCAGTTTTTATTACTGTTGCTCTATAGTACAACTTGAGATCAGGGATACCTCCAGAAAATCTTTTATTGTAGAGGATTGTTTTAGCAATTCTGGGTTTCTTGCTATTCCATATGAAGTTGAGGATTTTTCTTTCAAGGTCTGTAAATAATTGTGTTAGTAATTGAATGGGAATTGCATTGAATCTGTAGATTGCTTTTGGTAAGATGGCCATTTTTACTATGTTAATCCTGCCAAGCCATGAGCATGGGAGATCTTTCCATCTTCTGATATCTTCTTCTAATTCTTTCTTCAGAGACTGGAAATTTTTTTCATACAAGTCTTTGACTTGGTTAGGGTTACACCAAGGTACATTATGTCATTTGTGGCTATTGTGAAGGGTGTTGTTTCCCTAATTTCTTTCTCAGCCCTTTTTTCTTTTGTATACAGGAGGGCTACTGATTTTTTTCAGTTAATTTTGTAACCGGCCACTTTGCTGAAGGTGTTTATTAGCTTTAGGAGTTCCCTGGTAGAATTTTTGGGGTCACACAATTATACTATGATATCATCTGCAAATAGGGATAATTTGACTTCTTCCTTTCCAATTTATATCCCTTTGATCTTCTTCAACTGTCTTATTGCAATAGCAACGACTTCCAGAACTATGTTGAAGAGATATGGAGAGAGTGGGCAGCCTTGCCTTGTCCCTGATTTCAGTGGGATTGTTTTAAGTTTCTCTCCATTTAGTTTGATGTTGGCTATAGGCTTGCTGTATATTGCTTTTACTATGTTTAGGTATGTGCCTTGTATCCCTGTTCTCTCCAAGACTTTAAGCATGAATAGATGTTGGGTTTTGTCAAATGCTTTTTTAGCATCTAAGGAGATTATCATGTGTTTTTTTTTCTTTCAGTTTGTTAATATGGTGGATCACATTGATGGATTTTCGTATACTGAACCTCCCCTGCCTACCTGGAGTGAAGCCTATGTAGTCATAGTGGATGATATCTTTCATATGTTCTTGGATCCAGTTTGCAAGTATTTTGCTGAGTATTTTTGCATCAATAGTTCATAAGGGAAGTTGGCCTGAAATTCTCTTTCTTTATTGGGTCTTTGTGAGGTTTCAGTAGCAAGGTGACTGTAGCTTCATATAATGAGTCTGGTAGTGTTCCTTCTGTTTCTATTTTGTGAAATAATTTGAAGAGAACTGGAGTTAGCTCTTCTTTGAAGGTCTGGTAGAATTCTGCACTGAAGCCATCTGGTCCTGGGCTTTTTTTGAATGGGAGAATTTCGATGACCACTTCTAATTTCTTAGGGGATATAGGACAATTTAATTGATTTACCTGGTCTTGATTCATCTTTGGTAAGTCAAATCTATCAAGAAAATTTTCCATTTCATTTAGGTTTTCAAATTTTGTGGCAGATAGACTTTTGAAGTAAGTCCTAATGATTGTTTGGATTTCCTCAGTGTCTGTAGTTATGTCCCCCTTTTCATTTTTGATTTTGTTGATTTGGATGGTGTCTCTCTGCCTTTTAGTTAGTTTGGCTAAGGATTTGTCTATCTTGTTGATTTTCTCAAAGAACCAGTTCTTGGTTTCATTGATTCTTTGAATTGTTTTATTTGTTTCAAATTGATTGATTTCAGCCCTGAGTTTGATTATTTCAATCTGTCTACTCCTTTTTGGTGTGTCTGCTTCTTCTTTTTCTAAGGTTTTTAGGTGAACCATTAAGTTGCTTGAATGAGCTGTCTCAAATTTCTTCTTGAAGGCACTTAGTGCTATGAACTTTCCTCTTAGCACAGCTTTCATTGTGTCCCACAAGTTTGGGTATGTTGTGTCTTCATTTTCATTGAGTTCTAGGAAGATTTTAATTTCTTTCTTTATTTCTTCCCTGACCCAGCTATCATTTAGTAGCAAGTTGTTCAGTTTCCATGTGTGTGTAGGGATTTTGCTATTTCTGTTGTTGAGGTCTACCTTTATTCCATGGTGATCACATAAGATACAAGGGATTGTTTCAATCTTCTTGTATCTGTTGAGGTTCACTTTGTGACCAACCATATGGTCTATTTTGGAGAAGGTTCCATGAGGTGCTGAGAAGAAGGTAAATTCTTTTGTGTTTGGGTGTAAGGTTTTGTAAATGTCTGTTAGGTCCATTTGATTCATGACCTCTGTTAGAGATATTGTTTCTTTGTTTAATTTCTGTTTTGTTGACCTGTCCTTTGTTGATAGTGGGGTGTTTAAGTCTCCTACTATTAATGTGTGGGGATCTATGTGTGGTTTAAGGAGCCCAGTTCAGTGATGGCGGCGATCACCCACCATTCTGTGAGACCTTTTCCAGGGAAAGACTGGGTGACCCTCTATGTCAGTCCCATTTCCTTCCTTCACTGTGGGGTTTTCTCCCAATAGGGACTCCCAGCCACTGATGCCCTGGGGCGCACAGTTCTGACTGTGACACAGAGGAGAGTTGGCTGGGTGGGCAGCAAATCTCTGTGCTTGCAGCTGGAGCCCAGCTTAGTGCTGGCAGTGCACACCTGCCATTCTGTGAGACCTCTTCTAGGGAAAGACTGGGTGACCCATGGCCAGTCCCGTTTCTTTCCTTCTCTGTGGGTTTTTCACGCAACTGGGACTCCCAGTCTCTGGTGTTTTTGTGCCTACAGTTCAGCCTGAGAAGGTGATCAGGACACACAGGCATGTGACTCTTGTCTGGCGACCTAGTGCCTGCACGACCAGGTATCTCTTCCAGGTTCTGGCTGGGTGACCTGAGAGTGAACCCGACTGATTCCCATGGAGTGGGGGTTTCCTCTCACCTGGGAAACAGGAACACTGTTGTTTTACGGGGCAGAGTTCAGACTTTTGGTCACTGTACGGAAAATGTTGTCCTGCTCCTCAGAAACAGTGTTCTCCTGGAGGTGCCGTTTTTTCCCTCCCTATACCTGGATCTTGAGGGAGCACTATTCCTAACTGTCTGAGAAAGTGCCAGATTGATTTTCAAAGTGGTTGTACAAGTTTACAATTCTACCAGCAAAGTAGGAGTGTTCTCCTTTCTCCACATCCTCTCCAGCATGTATTGTCACTTGAGTTTTTGATCTTAACCATTCTGATAGGTGTAAGGTGAAATCTCAGGGTCATTTTAATTTACATTTCCCTGACTTTGAACAATTCTTTAAGTGTTTTTCTTTGCTGGAAAGATGGCTTAGACATTAAAGTTTAGGTTCACAACAATAAATAAATTTGTTAACTTCTAAAATTCAATAATATATGGAAACTGCTAATCATTTATTCATCTAAGGTCATTTTTATTGGATGTTTTATAATTTACTGGTTTATTTCACTTGATTGCTTTGGATTTAGATCACAGATCTGCTATTCTTTTAATTTTCAGTGACAAACATTAAAATATCTTTTCCCCTGACAAAAGAAATCTTAAGTCTCAGAAGCCACCAATGGACAAAGAGGAACACTCAGTAATCTACATCATTGATGATAGTGAAGAAGAAGTTGAGGAAGTAATAGAAATAAAAGATGATGATGTGGAGTGTTCAGCAGAATCTATTCTAACAGGTACAGTACATACAGTTCTGAGTCCTGGTGGTATTCCACAGTGTATATTTGTGTTTGGGGGGAGGGGCTTGGTCAGAGGGCAATTTACAGGATTTGGGTTTCTCCTTCTACCATGAGTGCCTCAGGGATGGATCATATTGATTTCTGGCTTGGAATTAACCTCTTCTACCCTACCTCCTAAGTCATTTTACCTGCCTGGTTCATTTGATTTTTACATAGGTGCTTGAAATAGAATAAAAGGCTAGTATTTTCATATACTTTGTTTACTCTTATTTGTTCTTCATAAGCCTTTATCACAGTTCTAGGAATGCATATAGTACCTTGCCTTTTCAGTTCACATGTATCAACATATTGAAATTCCTTACAGTGATATTACCCTAGAAAGACTTGAAAACCTATTCTTTTTTTGTTTAATTATTTTTATTTTATTAATTACAATTTATTGAAAACCTATTCTTTTTTATTTTTATTAATTACACTTTATTCACTTTGTAACCCCCCCATAAGCCCCTCCCTCCTCCCTTCCCAATCCCACCCTCCTTTCCCCTTATTCACACATGCTCCTCCCCAAGTACACTGATAGGGGAGGTCCTCTTTTCCTTTCTTCTGATCTTAGTCTAACAGATCACATCAGGAGTAGCTGCATTGTCATCTTCTGTGGTCTGGTAAGGCTGCTCCCCCTTCAAAGGGAGGTGATCAAAGAGCAGGCTAATCAGATTATGTCAGAGACAGTCCCTCTTCCCATTACTATGTAACTCACTTGGACACTGAACTGTCATGTGCTACTTCTGTGCAGGGGTTCTAGGTTATCTCCATGAATAGTCCGTGGTTGGAGTATGAGTCTCTGGGAAGTTCTTTGTTTTCAAATTTTTTGGTTCTGTTGCTCTCCCTGTGTGGTTCCTGTCCTCTCTAGCTCTTGCTATTTCCCACTTCTTACATAAGATTCCATGCACTCCGCCCAAGAGTTGGCCATAAATCTCAGCTCTGCTTTGATAGTCTGCAGGGCAGAGGCTTTCAGAGGCAATTCCCATCAAATTACCAACACAATTCTTTACAGACCTGGAAAGAAAAATTCTCAACTTCATATGGAATAACAAGAAACCCAGAATTGCTAAAACAATTCTCTACAATACAAGATCATCTGGAGGTATCTCCATCCCTGATCTTAAGTTGTACTGTAGAGCAACAGTTATAAAAACTGCATGGTACTGGCATAGGAACAGAATGGTGGATTAATGGAACCGAACAGAGGATCCAGAAATAAACCCACACACTTATGGACACCTGATCTTTGACAAAGATTCCAAAACCATACAATGGAAAAAAGATAGCATCTTCAACAAATGGTGCTGGTCTAACTGGATGTCTACACGTAGAAAAATGCTAATAGATCCATACTTATCACCCTGCACAAAACTAAAGTCCAAGTGGATCAAAGAGCTCAACATAAAACCAGACTCATTAAATCGTTTAGAAAAAAAAGTGGGGAATACCCTTGAACTCATTGGCACAGGAGACAACTTCCTGAACAGAACACCAACAGCACAGGCTGTAAGATCAACACTCAATAAATGGGACCTTATGAAGTTGAAAATCTTCTGTAAATCAAAGGACACCGTCACCAAAACAAAAAGACTGTCTTCAGATTGAGAAAGAATTTTTACCAACCCTTTATCTGACAGAGGACTAATATCCAGTATATGTAAAGAACTAAAGAAGTTGAAGAAAAAAAAACAAGCCAAGTAATCCAACTAAAAATTGGGGAACAGAGCTAAACAGAGAACTCTCTGTAGAGGAATATGGAATGGCAGAGAAATACTTAAAGAAATGCTCAACCTCATTAGCCATCAGGGAAATGCAAATCAAAATAACCCTGAGATTTCACTTTACACCCATCACAATGGCCAAGATGAAAAACTCAAGTGACAACACATGCTGGAGAGGTTGTGGAGAAAGGGGAACCCTCCTCCACTGCTGGTGGGAATGTAAACTGGTAAAACCATTCTGGAAATCAATCTGGTGCTTTGTCAGACAACTAGGAATAGCGCTTCCTCAAGATTGAGCCATACCACTCTTAGGCATATATCCAAAAGAGGCTCAAGTACACAATAAGGACATTTGCTCAACCATGTTTGCAGCAGCTTTATTTGAAAACCTATTCTTATAAAACGGTCATAGCTTATTATTTTATTTCATTTAACCTTCATTTATGTTTTGCTTTAAGATATAACATTGGAAAAATGCCTGAAAGAATTACAAATAAATTTACTTTTTTATTAAAATTAACTAAACTAGCTTGTTTAATTGAAATGTTTAACATTTTTCTTTTTCTTTTTTTTTTTCAAAGTATCCTATTATTTTTATTGGATGTAAAGACATTAGTAGTTTTATATAAACAGTCTTCATAAAATACATATGATAAACTCTCTTTTGTGATCATTAAATGCAAGGTGAACTATTTAGAGGCTGGTTAAGCCTGTCATCAATCTATGTGCAACAGTACAGCATTAAATCATTAATAACAAACCACTGAAAGGATCCCTGTAGGTTAAAGATGGAAACACAAAGGTTAACACTTTAGTATTTGCACTATAAATGGCCAGATCAATAGAATTCTTTAATTTTTTATTATTAATTACACTTTATTCACTCTGTATCCCCCCATAAGCCCCTCCCTTCTCCCCTCCCGATCCCACCCTCCCACCTCCTTCTTCATGCATGCCCCTCCCCAAGTCCACTGATAGGGGAGGTCCTCCTCTCCTTCCTTCTGATCTTAGTCTATCAGATCTCTTCAAGAGTGTCTGCATTGTCATCTTCTGTGGCTTGGTAAGGCTGCTCCCCCCTCAGGGGGAGGTGATGAAAGAGCTGGCCAATATGTTGGGCAGTGTGCATGGAATCTTATGTAAGAAGTGCAGAAGATCTTGAGAGAACAGGAACTCCACAAGGAGAGCAACAGAACCAGAAATTTGAACACAGGTGTCTTCCCAGAGACTCATACTTCAACCAAGTACCATGCATGGAGATAACCTAGAACCACTGCACAGATGTAGCCCATGGCAGTTTAGTGTCCAAGTGGATTACATAGTTATGGAAAGAGGGACTGCCTCTGTCGTTTTTCTTTTTTCAATGCAGAAAAACATATAGTACTTGATAGTACTGAGAAGGCATTGGTTCCTCCAAGAACGGATGGAGACACAGGGTAGTACATATTTCCTTTCCTGCTCAATGAATTAGTTTTATACCTGTAATCTCAGCACTGGTGAGGTGGAGGTAGCAGGGTCAGATGAGTCAGTGGCATTATCATCTACATATTTAGTTCATGGTCATCTTGAGCTAACTAAGTTCCTGTTTTTTGTTTTTAATTAAAAAAAGCCAAAAAAAAAAGAATTAGAAATGTTTACTTTGATTATTGAGTGTTGGATATGTTTTTTTTTCCCATATGATGTTTTCTTGATACCAAAGATTTTATATTATAATCACTTAATTAAAAGGCTTGTCTTTGGTAGTACTTGGGATCAAACCTAACACATTGTACATTAGATTAATGCTTGACCACTGAACTAAACTCAGATCTTTAATTTCTTTACAGACATGAAGTAAAGATTAAGCTAGAAAAAAATTGGAGGTACAGCTTTTGATGTATCTGTATCAAGAGAACATTGTTTAAAACTAGTCAGTGTTAATGTTCTATAGGATTGTTAATTAATGCTTTATTCTCAGTCACAAGGATTCTACACACATATTTTTAAATTAGCACCAGAGATTTTCTTGGTTACCTTTTTTTTTCCTTGATAAAAAAGTAAAACTGATCCTGTTGGGTATATGTGACTTAAATGAAATTACAGAAAGAAAAATGGATGAGAAAAGTTTTATAATTCTTTGCATTAATAGATTTATATATACACATCATTATACATATGACATATCAACGTTTTATTTACTCTATTCTCCAGTAATCCTTCTGGGTTCCTTTCTTCCTCTCAACTTCCTTTTCTTTTAAAACTACTACTAATATACTATATACTCTACTACTATAACAGGCCTCCAGACCTTCATAGGCCCCCTAGACCTTAGCACAACTGAGGCCATGATAGAAACACCATTCAGGCAAGTAACCAGAAATTCTTCTTGTCTTAGGATTACTATTGATGGTATGAAAAACCATGACTAATGCAACATGGGAGTAAAGGGGTTATTTGGCTTCCTCTTCCACATCAAAGTTCATGATCAAAGAAAGTCAGGACAGAAACTCAAACAGAGCAGTAACCTGGAGGCAGGAGCTGATGCAGAGACCATGGAAGAATGCTGGTTACTGGCTTGCTTCTCATGGCTTGCTTAGCCTGAACTTTTCTTTTCCTTTCCCTTTCCTTTTTCTTTTCTTTTCTTTTCTTTTCTTTTCTTTTCTTTTTTTCTTTTCTTTTCTTTTTTCTTTTCTTTTCTTTTCTTTTCCTCGAACTCACAGAGATTAGCCTGCTTCTGCCTACCTGAGTGCTGGGATTATAGGCATGTACTACAGTGCCTGGATTTTTCTGAACATGTGCCCAGGGATGTGTAGGTGTGTCTCTGTCTCTGTCTGTCTGTCTCTGTGTGTCTGTTTCTGTCTCTGTATCTCTCTCTCTCTCATAATGCTTGTTTTTTTTTTTTAAACTCTACTTCATTTGTAGTGTTTAGGCCTCAAACTCCCTTCCAAACTCCCAAGGTTATGTAGGAGAAAGAAGGTTAGTAGGGAGAGAGGGGCCTTTTCCTCTCCCAGCCGTTGAGGGTCAGTGGGTCTTTTAGGACTATACCAATCTCTATCAACTGGAGACACAGCTATCAGTGTACTCCATGACACTGTGCCACAAAGCATTTCTCTCCATCTATCTGCTCCAAACCACCACACCCACCATCCATCTCTCAGGTCTCTCCAAACTTCTACTAATCACAAGTTAATACTTCACTCCCTGAATATATATCCTCAGGGTCCTTGACCACGCCTACCTCCTTACTTCACATGGAAGGCATTAGGCAAGCCATTACCAGCTGGCAAAAGCCACAATTAACAGGTATGAACAAACTATAGCCCACTAAAGTATCACACTTGGGATTAAAAAAAAATAAAACATATTTACCTAACATAACTGAGTTTACAAAGAAAGGAAAACTTTCATTCCTCTCCCTTCCCCCACCCCTCTCCCCTGCCCTGTCTCTCTCTGATCTGGGCCTGCTATGATCAGTCACTAATTAAGAAAATGCCCAAGGTTTGGCTATGAGATTCAGCATCTGATAGGTATATTCATTCAGAGGCCCTCTCTGGTAGGCTCCTGCCCTGTTCCCTGTCTCCCCCCACTTCTGATGTCTCTAGTGTCTACCTTTTTGAATGGAGAGTAAGCCTTTTCCCTAGGGTCCTCCTTGTTGTTTAGCTTCTGCAGGATTATAGATTTTAGTATGTTTATCCTATGTTATATGGTTAATAACCACTTATAAGTGAGTATACATCATATGTGTCTTTCTGTTTCTGGGATACCTCACTCAGGATGATCTTTTCTAGTTCCATCCATTTCCCTTGAAATTTCATGATTTCCTTCATTTTTTTAATTGCTGAGTAATATTCCATTGTGTAAATGTAAGACATTTTCTTCATCCATCCTTCAGTTGAGGGGCATCAGGGTTGTTTCCAGTTTCTGGCTATTACCAATAAAGCTGTTACAAACATAGTTGAGCAAATGTCCTATCAAAGCAGATGCTGAGTTGCATAGCTGAAACTTGGGCAGAGTGCATGGACTCTTTTGGGAAAAGGAAGCGATAGAAGGACCTGGAGGGAATGGGAACTCCACAAGGAGACCAAGAGAGGAAAAAAATCTGAGCTCAGGAATTCCCACAGAAAACTGATGATGATCAAGGACCATGCATGAAGAAAAACCTAGACCTCCTGCTCAGACATAACCCTTAGGCAGTTCAGTCTCAATGTGTGTTTCATAGTAAGGGCAGTTCTGGACTCAGAACTGGCACATTGATCACCTCCTGTTGGGGCAACCTTACCAGGCCACAGAGAAAGAAGAGCTATAAAGTCCTGATGAGACCTGATAGCTATCAGGGGAGGAGGACCTCCCCTATCAATAGACTAGAGAAGAGTAATAGGAGAAGGAGGGAGGGTAGGACTAGGAGGAGGTGAGGAAGGGGCTTCAGTCTGGATACAAATTGAATAAATTGTAATAAACAGTAAATAAAAAGAAAAATGCCCTACAGGCTTGTCTACAGTCCTATCTCATAGAGGAATTTCATTAACTGAGGTTACCTTCTCTCAGGTGAATTTAGATTAGGTCAAGTTGACAGAAAACTAGCCAGCTCATCTGTCCAAACAGTAACAAAGGCAAAATTGATGATTCCAGGATGTGGTGGTAAAGTCCCTGAGTGAAAAATCCATACATGTACTAACCAGGCTATTTTTACTTCTCTAGTTCCACATTTGTGAACTGAAAAGTGCCAACCAGGATATGGGTTTTGTGCATGAAAAGTTAAGGACTCTAAGGCTCAGATGACCTTCAATTTTTTTTAATTAAACTCAGTGTAAAAATATTTTCAGACGAGCTCTCACTGTGTAAACTTAATTTGTCTGTGAGTCACTACTTAATTGTCCTTGAACTCAGTGATCTGCCTGAATCTACCTCCCAACTGCCAGTAAAAGTGGTGAGTGACAGCCACACCCAGCCTGGATTCTGGCTGTTTAATAGGGTGGGTTTTATTTGTTTCATAGGATTATTGGCAACAGTAATATAGCCAAGCATCCTTCCAAGTGGAGAGTATTCTATAACCTAAAAAAAAAAAAAAAAAAAAAAGTTTTGTCTTTTCTAACAGTTTTTCTTCATCTATAATTTTGTTTAGTAGATTTTTTTATGATCCCCCAAACTTACAAGACTATCTTCAGTAGGCAGATCAGAATTCTAGTAATGTTAATATTTCTCATTTACAATGCCTAGGAACACAAATGTTTCAGATTTCAGAATTTTATTTGACTTTGGAATATTTGTATGAATATTACTTATTGAGCATATCTAGTCTGTAAACCAAAAATCTTGAGTGCTGCAAAATATGACAAGCTTGAGGCATTTTGTTGATGCTATTTTTTATTTTTTGGTACTGTAGAATGGATTTTACCTGTGCATTTACTTGCATATATGGGAGCCATATCTGTTCCTTCAACATTAAATTTTAATGATTTTTTTTTTCAACATAGCTCACCTTAGCAGTGACTTTCTGGAAAACAAAACAAGAATGCAGTCCTATATTAAAAATGTAGTCAAAGACTGCAACAGGATATCAACAAACACTGGAAAGTTCATCAAGAGGAAATGTAAGACTTCATTTCTTTTCTTTTTAATTTACATATTCAATTTACATCTGGATCATAGCCCCCTTCCTCCTCTCCTGGTTTTATTCTTCCCCCCTCTTCCCCCAATCCCCCTTACTGTTCTCCTCAGAAAAGGAGAGCCACCACCACTAACTTACCACAGCACATCAAATCGAACCAGGACAGAGCTTATTTTCATTCACTGAGGCCTGGCAAAACAGCCACATTAGATGGAAGTCTTCATTTCTTTTTTTTTTTTAATTTTTATTTTTTTAATGTTAATCATACATTATTTACTTTGTATCCCAGACATAGCTCCCTCCCTCATTCCCTCCCAATCCCACCCTCCCTCCCTCATCTCCCCCCTGCCCCTTTCCAAGTGTACTGTTAGGGGAGGTCCTCCTCCCCTTCCATCTGACCCTAGCTTGTCAGGTATCTTCAAGACTGGCTGCCATGTCCTCCTTTGTGGGCTAGCAAGAAAGTTGTTCCCTCAGGGGGCAGTCATTGAGTTCATGGCAGAAATAGTTTCTGTTCCTTTTACTAGGGAAACCCACTTGGTTACTGAGCTACCATGGGCTACATCCGAGCAGGGGTTCTAGGTTATACCCATACATGGTCCTTGGTTGGAGAAACAGTCTCATAGAGGACACCCGTGCCCTGATATATTTTGTCCTTGTGGAGGTGTTGTCCTCTCCTGGTCATATGAACTCCCCCTTTTATCGTGTGATTTCCTGCACTCTGCCGAAGTTTGGTCATGAGTCTCAGCATCTACTTTGATACACTGCTAGGTAGAGTCTTTCAGAGGTCTGTAGTAGGCTCCTATCCTGTTACTTATTTTCTCCTACTTCCCATGTCCATCCTATCTGTCTTTCTAAATGAGGTGTGATCATCTTACTCTGGGTCCTCTTTCTCGTTTATCTTCTTCAGGTGCACATATTTTAGTATGTTTATCCCATTTTATAGGTGTATTTATGTGAGTATATACCATGTGTCTCTCTGCTCCTGGCATACCTCAACTTAGGATGATCTTTTTCAGTTCCAACCATTTACCTACTAATTTCATGATTTCCTTGCTTTTAATTGCTGAGCAGTATTCCATTGTGTAAAAGTACCACAATTTCTGTATCCATTCCTCCGTTAATGCACATCTGGGTTGTTTCCAGTTTATGGCTATTACGAATAAAGCTGCTAAAATCATGGTTGAGAAAATGTCCTTATTGTGTACTTGAGTTCTTTTGGATATATTTCTAGGAGTGGTATAGCTGGATCTTGAGGAAGCACTATTCCTAATTTTCTGTGAAAGTGCCAGATTGATTTCCAAAGTGTTTGTACAAGTTTACATTCCCACCAGCAATGGAGGAGGGTTCTCAATTCTCCACAACCTCTCCAACATGTGTTGTCACTTGATTTTTTAACCTTTGCTATCTTCAACAAATGGTGCTGGTCCAACTGGAGTCTACATACAGAAAAATGAAAATAGATCCATATTCATCACCCTGTACAAAACTAAAGTCCAAATGGGTCAAAGACCTCAATGTAAAACCAGATACACTAAATCTGTGAGAAGAAAAAATGGGGAAGAGCCTAGAACTCATTGGCACAGGAGACAACTTCCTGAACAGAACACCCATAGCACTGGCTCTAAGAGCAACAATCGATAAATGGGACTTCATGAATCTGAAAAGCTTCTGTAAAGCAAAGGACACTGTCATCAGAACAAAACAACTGCCTACAGACTGGGAAAGGATCTTCACCAACCCTTTATCTGACAAAGGGCTGATATCCAGAATATATAAAGAACTAAAGAACTTAAAAAGCAAGAAATCATGCTATCCAATTAAAAATTGGGGTAGGAGCTAAACAGAGAATTCTCTGTAGAGGAATACGGAATGGCAGAGAAACACCTAAAGAGATGTGCAACGTCCTTGGCCATCAGCGAGATGCAAATCAAAACAACCCTGAGATTTCACCTTCCACCCATCAGAAAGGCTTTATTTCTTTAGAGCCACATTTGTATGATTTTATAGTATACACTGGCACTAATTACTCCGTTAATCGGAGTCTATAGGAAATTCTTGGCTTCAATTTTCTCCAAGCTAATACTTGTAATAACTTCCTGTACTGAGACATGTTTCTGAGAAGCCAGTGGATAACAAATGAGGAGGGATATTTAAATAACAAATGAGGAGTGTTATCTTGTTGTTCTGTTTTGTTTTGTTTTTTGAGACAGTTTCTCTGTGCAGCTATGGATGTTCTGGACTCACTCTGTAGACCAGGCTGGCTGTGTATTCACAGAGATCCACCTGCCTCTGCCTCCTGAGTGCTGGGATTAAAGGCATGTGACACCACTACTTGCCTTGAGAGTTATTTTTCTTTTCTTTTTCTTCTTCTTACTGTTATTCTATTACAATGTATTCACAATGGATCCCTATTGTAGCCCCCTTCTTCATCTCCTTATGGTCCTACCCTCCTCCCTCTTCTCCTCCCTCTCCCTTCCCTAGTCACTTGGAAGGGGAAGTCCTCCTCCCCTACTATCTGACCCTTTCCTATCAGGTCTTATCAGGACTGCCTGGATCCTCTTTCTCTGTAGCCTGGTAAGGCCACCCCACCAGTGGGTCAAAGAGCAGGCAACCAAGTTCCTGCTCCCCTTATTAGGGCACCCACATGGAGACTGAGCTGTTTATAGGCTCCATCTGATCAGGGGGTCTAAGTCCTCTTCATCTATGGTCTTTGGTTGGATGATTCATCAGTCTCTGCAGGACTCCCTGAGCCCAGATTTCTTGACTCTGTTGGTCTCCTTGTGGAGTTCCTCTTCACTCTAGGCCCTTCTATCTCCCCCTTCTTTCATAAGATTCCTTGTACTCTACCCAAAGTTTTGATATGACTCTCAGCATCAGCTTTGATACCCTGATGAGTAGTCTTTCAGATGCCCCATGAGGAAGGCTCCTGTCCTGTTCCCTGTCTTCTCCATTCTTCCAATGTCAATCCTGTTTGCACTTCTGCATGAGGATTAAGCCTCTTCAATACAGCCCTCCTTGTTTTTTAGCTTCTTCAGGAGTATAGATTTTAGTATGCTTGTCCTATATTACATGGCTACATCCACTTATAATTGAGTATATACCACATGTATCTTTCTGCTTCTGGGTTACCTCACTGAGGATGATCTTTTCTAGTTCCATCCATTTGTCTTTAAATTTCAGGATTCCCTTGTTTTTAATTGCTAGGTAGTAGTCCATTGTGTAAATGTACCACATTTTTCTTTATCCATTCTTCAGTTGAGAGACATCTGGTATGTTTCCAGTTTCTGACTATTCTGAGACGTGGTCAGTGGCAAACATCATGTGTGGCTTGATCTTTCACCACATCATAGTGCTAATGATTTCTTCCTTTTTTTCTTTTCTTAATAGAATTTTTTTGACCTTTATTTTTCAATCTTTTTAAAATTATTATAATTTATTCACTTTTTATCCCATCTGTAGCCCCCTCCCCTGTCCCTACTATGTCCCTCTACTAGTCCACTGATAGGGGTGATCTCCTCCCCAACTATCTATCTTATCCTTGCCTATCAGGTCACATCAGGTCTGCCTGGATCCTTTCGTTGCTGCTTATTTAGGCTAACTAAATCTTCCTACCTGCCAGGAGGAAGATATAATTTTGAAAAAATCATTTCTGTTCATTCTGGAAGGATAGTAAAAGGTAGGTATCATAGAAAATATTCACTTTTTTATAGATATTTGACATGATAGAAAAATTCAGTTTCATATTGTAAATCATTTATGAATTTTAGGAGAGTTAATCATTTCCTTGTAATCTTAGGTATACCAAACTTGATTTAAAAAACTTAAATGAAATATTTCTACTTGAAACTCATATAGTTTTGAAATTATAGCATGAATTCAGTGGAAAAAATTAGACAAATCTGCTTGGAGATGAAATTATTTTTTCTAATACTTATATATAAATATGATATCATATCATATCATAAATAAATAAATAAATAAATAAATAAATAAATGTAGGTAGATGATCAAATGCTCTTACTATTGAGTAAGCCAGCCATGTGAAAACACATTTTTAAAGCTAAGAACAATATTTCTGGAATCAATATAAATGTAATTTTACTTTTTGATTTCCCACAGAAATATTTACTTTGTTATTATGTCCTTTTTATAGTACATAATACCTAATGTGGGAATTTAATTTTACTTGGAACATTTTCTTTGTCTTTTTTATATTTTTAAATTTTATTTTATTTTATTTTATTAATTATGCTTTATTCACTTTGTATCCCCCCATAAGCTCCTCCCTCCTTCCCTCCTGGTCCCACCCTCCCTCCCCTTTCTTCATGCATGCCACTCCCCAAGTCATTCTCTTCATCTTGATGTGTAATGTGAGAGTCATTAATATGTTTTACAGGCTGTAGTTTAAAATTGAATATACTGAGCAGATTATAACTGTGTTTAAACAATGGGATTCTGATATAACGCAAGTTGAAGACCAAGAAAATGACCTAAATGTTGGTATCACAACTGATGTTATAATTAATCTTTTATAACTAAATTTCTTTTTATATTAGTTATAGTTTATTTCCTTTGTATCCTAGCTGTAGACCCCTCCCTCATTCCCTTCCAGTCACACCCTCCCTTCCTCACCTCCTCCCTGCCTCTCTCTAAGTCCACTGCTAGGGGAGGTCCTCCTCCCCTTACATCTGACCCTAGGTTATCAGGTCTCATCAGGACTGGTTGCAATGCTCTCCTCTGTGGCCTAGCAAGGCTGATCCTTCTTCTGGGGTGGGGTGGGGGGGCAGATAAAAGAGCCAGCCACTGAGTTCATGTCAGAGATAGTCCCTGTTCCCCTTATTAGGGAAAATACACTTGGATACTGGGCTGCCATGGACTACGTCTGAGCAGGGGTTCTAGGTTATATCCATGTTTGAAGAATCAGACTCAGAAAAGACCCTTGTGCCCAGATATATTTGGTCATTTTGGAGCTCCTTTCCTCTACAGGTCTTACTAACACCTCCTTTTTCCATATGATTCCCTGCACTCTGACCAAGGTTTGGCTATGAGTCTCAGCATCTGCTTCGATACATTGCTAGGTAGAGTCTTTCAGATTCCCTCTGTGGTAGGCTCCAGTCCTGTTTCTTGTTTCCTCCTACTTCCAATGTCCATCCCATTTGTCTATCTAAGTGAGGAGTGATCATCTTACCATGGATCCTCCTTGTTTAGGTTCTTCAGATGTACAGATTATAGTATATTTATCATGTCTTTTAGGTCTTGTTTCAACTTGTAAGTGACTATATACCTTGTGTATCTTTCTGCTTTTGGGATATCTCACTCAGGATGATCATTTCTAGATCCCACCATTTGTCTGCAAATTTCATGATTTCCTTGTTTTTAATTGCTGAATAGTATTCCATTGTGTAAATGTACCACAACTTCTGTATCCATTCCTTTGTTGATGGACATCTGGGTTGTTTCCAGGTTCTGGTTATTACAAATAAAGGTGCTACAAACATGATTAAGCAAATATCATTGTTGTATACTTGAGCATATTTTGGATATATGCTTAAGAGTGGTATAGCTGGAACTTGAGAAAGCACTATTCCTAACTGTTTGAGAAAGCATCAGATTGATTTCCAAAGTGGTTGTAAAAGTTTACATTGCCACCAGCAAGAAAGGAGGGTTCCCGTTTCTCCACAACCTCTCCAGCATGTGTACTTGAGTTTTTGATCATATCCATTCTGATGGGTGTAAGGTGAAATATGAGGGTTGTTTTGCTTTGCATCTCCCCGATGGCTAAGGACACTGAGCAATTCTTTAAGTGATTTTCTGCCATTCTACATTTCTCTACAGAGAATTCTCTTTTAGCTCCATACCCCATTTTCAATTGGATTGATTGATTTGTTACTTTTTAAGTTCTTTAGTTCTTTATATATTCTGGATATCAGCCCTTTGTCAGATATAGGGTTGGTGAAGATCCTGTCCCAGTCTGTAGGCTGTCATCTTGTTCTGACGACAGTGCCTTTTGCTTTGCAGAAGCTTTTCAGTTTCATGAGGTTCTATTTATTGATTGTTGCTCTTAGAGCCTGTGCTGTTGGTGATCTGTTCAGGATGTTGTCTCCTGTGCTAATGAGTTTTAGGCTCTTCCCCACTTTTTCTTTTCTAACAGACTTAGCAAGTCTGGTTTTACGTTGAGATCTTTGATCCACTTGGACTTTAGTTTTGTGCAGGTTGATAAATATGGATCTATTTTCATTTTTCTGCATGTAGACATCCTGTTGGCCCAGTACCATTTGTTTAAGATGCTGTCTTTTACCTTTTGAATGGTTTTGGCTTCTTTGTCAAAAATCAAGTATCCATAGGTGTGTGGATTTATTTCTCGGTCTTCTATTTGGTTCTGTTGATCAGCCATTCTGTTTCTATGTCAATACCATGCAGGTTTTATGACTTGCTGTATAGTACTGCTTGAGGTGAGGAATGGAAATACCTCCAGACAATCTGTTGTTGTACGGGATCATTTTGGCAATTGTAGTGTTTTTGTTTTTCCATAAGAAGTTGGGAATTTTTCTTTCAAGTTCTGTAAAGAATTGTCTTGGTATTTTGTTGGGAATTACATTGAATCTGTAGATTGCTTTTGGCTGAATGGTCATTTTGTTTATGTTAATCTTACTGATCCATGAGCACAGGAGATCTTTCCATCTTCTCATGTCTTCTTCAATTTCTTTCTTCAGAGACCTGAAGTTTTTTTCAAACAGGTCTTTCACATGCTTGGATAGACTCATACCAAAGTACTTTATGTCATTAGTGGCTATTTTGAAGGGTGTTGTTTCCCTATTTCCTTTCTTGGCCCTTTTTTCTTTGGTATACAGGAGGTCTTCTGATTTTTTGAATTTATTTTGTATCCAACCACTTTGCTGAAAGTTTTTATGAGATGAAGGAATTCTCTGGATGAATTTTTGGGGTCTCTCATGTAAACTATCATATCATCTGTGAATAGTGATACTTTAACTTCTTCCTTTCAGATTCATATCCCCTTGATCTCCTTTAGTCTTCATATTGCTCTAGCTAAGACTTCAAGTACTATGTTGAAGAGATATGAAGAGATTGGCAGCCTTTCCTTGCCCCTGATTTCAGTGGGATTGATTTAAGTTTCTCTCTATTGAGTTTGATGTTGGCTATAGGCCTACTGTACATTTCCTTTACTATGTTTAGATACATGGCTTATATACCTGATCTCTCCAAGTCTTTAAACATGAATGGGTGTTAGATTTTATCAAATGATTTTTCAGCATCTAAGATGATCATGTGTTTTTTCTCCTTCAATTTGTTTATATGGTGGATTATATTAATGGATTTCCACATATTGAATAATGCTTACATGCCTGGGATGAAGCCTACTTGGTCATGGTGGATTTTATCTTTTATGTGTTTTTGGATTTGGTTTGCAAGTATTTTATTGATTATTTTTGCATCAATGTTCATAAGAGAGATAGGTCTGAAGTTCTTTTTTTGGTTGGGTCTTTGTGTGATTTAGGTATCAAGGTGATTGTGGCTTCATAGAATGAGTTTAGTAATGTTCTTTCTGTTTTTATTTTGTGGAATAGTTTGAACAGAACTAGAGTTAGCTCTTCTCTGAAGGTCTGGTAGAATTCTGCACTGAAAACATCTATCTGTGGGCTCTTTTTGGAAGGGAGACTTTTGATGACTATTTCTATTTCCTTGGTGGATATGGGACTGTTCATTCATTCTACCTGATCTTGATTTAATTTTGGCAAGTGGAATCTATCAAGAAAATTGCCCATTTCATTTAGATTTACATATTTTGTGCCATACAGCCTTTTGTAGTAAGACTTAATGATTGGATTTCCTCAGTGTCTGTTGTTATGTCCCCCTTTTCATTTTTGATTTTGCTGATTTGGACAGTTTCTATCTGACTTTTAGTTAGTTTGGCTCAGGGCTTGACTATCTTGTTGATTTTCTCAAAGAACCAGTTCTTGGTTTCATTGATTTATTGAATTGTTTTATTTGTTTTTAATTTATTGATTTTTGCCCTGAGCTTGATTATTTCCAGCCATCTACTTCTCTTTCAAGTGTCTGCTTCATTTTATCCTGGGGCTTTCAATTGAGCTATTTAGTTGCATGTATGTGATGTTTCAATTTTTTTCTTGAAGGCACTTAGTGCTATGAACTTTATTCTTATCAGTGCTTTTATTGTCCCATAAGTTTGGGTATGTTGTGCCTTCATTTTCAATGAATTCTAGGAAGTCTTCAATTTCTTTCTTTATTTCTTCCCTAACCCAGCTGTCATTGAGTAGTGAGTTGTTCAGTTTCCATGTATGTGTAGACTTTTTGCTGTTTTTGTTGTTGTTGAGGTCCAGCTTTAGACCATGATGATCATATAGGATAGAAGGCATTATTTCAATCTTTTTGTATCTGTTGAGACTTGCTTTGTGATCAACTATATGGTCTATTTTGGAGAAGGTTTCATAAGGTGCTGAAAAGAAGGTATACTCTTTTGAATTTGGGTGAAAATTTCTGTAGACACTTATTAGGTCCATTTGATTTAGGACCTCAGTAAGTGCCTTTATTTCCCTATTTCACTTCTGTCTAAATGATCTGTCCCTTGGTGAGAGTGGAGTGTTAAAGACTCCCACTATTAAGGTGTTGGGATCGATGTGCGATTTCTGTTTTAATATTGTTTGATTTACAAATGTAGGTGGTCTTGTGTTTGGGGTATAGATTTTCAAAATTGTAATGTGCTTCAGTGGAATTTTCCTTTAATGAGAATAAAGTGTTCCTTCTCATCTTTTTTGATTAATTTTGGTTGAAAGTCTATTTTATTAGATATTAGGATAGCTACCCCAGCTTGATTTCTGGGTCCATTTGCTTGAAAAACATTTTTCCAGCCTTTTACTTTGAGGTAGTTTTTATCTTTGTTTCAGAGGTGCATTTCTTGGATGCAGCAGAATGTTGGATCTTGTTTCTGCAACCATTCTGTTAGTCTGTGTCTTTTTATTGGAGAGTTGAGTCCATTGATGTTGATAGATAATAATGACCAATGAATCTTAGTTCCTTTTATTGTGGAGTTAGTGGTCTTACTATGATTCATTGCTTGTTTTCTTTTAATTTTTGTTGGGAAAATATCTGTATCCTATGTTTTCTTGGGTGTAGTTGTTTTCATTCGGTTGGAGATTTTCTTCTAGTTTCTTCTGTAGGGCTAGTTTGCTGTGTAGATATTGCTTAAATTTAGTTTTGCTGTGGAATATTTTGTTTTCTCCATCTATGTTAATTAAAAACTTTGCTGGGTATAGTAGTCTGGATTGGCATCTGTAGTCCATTAATGTCTGCATGACATCTACCCAGGCCCTTCTGGCTTTTATTGTTTCTGATGAGAAACCTCGTGTGATTCTTATAGGTCTACCTTTATATGTTACTTGGTCTTTTTTCCTTGTTGCTTTTAATATCTTTTCTTTGTTTTGTAGATTTAGTGTTTTGACTATGATTTGATGTGAGGAGTTTCTTTTTTGGTTTAATATATTTTTGTAATATATTTTTTTAGGTGTTTTGTAGGCCTCTTGTATGTTTATGGACATCTCTTTCTTTAAGTTGGGAAAAATTTCTTCTATGATTTTCTTGAAGATATTTTCTGGACCTTGGAGCCTGGTTTCATCTTTTTCATCAATTCCTATTATTCTTAGATTTCTCCTTTTCATGGCATCCTTGATTTCTTGTATGTTTTATATTTGGGACTTTTCTGATTTTCCTTTTTGTTTGAGAGAGGTATCAATTTCAGCAAGTGTAACTTCAGCACCAGAGATTCTCTCTTCCATCTCATGTATTCTATTGTTGATCCTTACCATTGTGGTTCCTGATCTTTAAGTTCTCCAGCTCCAAGGTTTTCTGTTTGTGTTTTCTTTATTGATTCTAATTCTGTTTTCATGCCTTGCACCATTTCCTTCATCTGTTTAAATGTGGATTCTTGTCTCTCTTTAATGGTCTCTATTTTTTTTGTTGTTTTTTTTCTCTATATGCCACTAATTGTGCCTCTACTTGTGCCTCTATTTGTTTGGCTATATTTGCCTGTATTTCTTTGAGAACGCTGTTCATTCCCTATTTATTTGCTTCCCTTTGTGTGGCTATTTCTTTGAATGACTTGTTTGTTCCCTCTTTATGTGCCTCTAATCACTGGATAAGCAAAGCTTTAAAATAATTTTCCTGAAAAAAATAATTGTCCTGTGTTTACAATAAACTATTTTTTTGGGTTTCCTTTGATGCCATGATGCTGATTTTTGTTGGATGTGTTCTTTTGCTGACCTCTAGCCATTTGCTTATCTGTAACCTTCTCTGTTTGTTCCTGGATTCTGCTGTTCAAACTGGTACCATCTTTCTCTGGTGTCTGGAGAATTATTCAGGAAGATGAGAGGGTCCAGTGGTTTGAGATTGTGTACTGGTGATTCATCTGTACCTAAGGGAGGAAGATTCAAGGGTGCAGAAAGACAAATGAAAGCAAGCATATGAGTGTGCATATGCGTGGAGGTGTGCCTTGAAAGACAGGGTGTTAGAGGATGTAATACCTGATGTGTAGGGCAGGTTCGCTGAGCAGGCACAAAAGGGATTGCAGGTGCTTGAGGTCTTCACAGGCGCAATTTGCTTGTGCACATTCCCTGAATATCTCAGTGGCCTGCACTGGTATTCAACTCTGTCTGAGTTCCAGCAGTTATTTGCTTGAACTCCACTGGTAGACCCGCAGAACATGAGCTTCAAAGTTGAGAACACTGTCCCTCCGTTACCCACAGAGGGTGCGTGGGTGGGAGGGATCTGATGTCTAGCTGCTAACTTAGAAGGACCCTGGATCTGGGACTCAGAAAGCACTTGAAAGTGCACTCACTCTCTAGCAGGTCAAATTGGAAAACACAGGGGTTCCCCCTGTTCTCTACTCTCATTTTTGGGCCTGCTGGGTCAAATGCAGGTGTATGAGCTCCTTCAGCTCAGTGGTTCTGCAGCAGCAGAATTTGGGAATGCAGCTGCAGTGGCAAAACTATAAGGCTAGTCCAGGTGCCTTTTGGGAAGTCCTGAGAATCACAACAGTGGTCCACATACCTAGGTGGCCCAGCGTGCCTGGTGTACCTGGATTGTTTGGCAGTTCAGGTGACTTTGGTGGCTGTACAGCCAGCTGCCCATCACTGAGGGATTGGGCTGCCCATACAGCCACGGGCTGGATGGGCCTGTGGAAGCCTTAAAGCTACTTACAGACCCAGGACCCTGAAGGATGGTACCACAGATCTGGGACTTGGAAGGCTGGTATAGCTGAAAGCCACAGCTGAGGAGCTAGGAGCCCCTCCTCTGATGTCTCAGTCCACAGGAAGTGCATTCTGTGCTGAAAGTCTCTGGTACTGTGGGCCAGCTTCATCAAGGAGGAGGGAGGGCTGAACAGGGGAAGTGCAAACAGTTTGAATGTTCACCACTCTCTGTCCCCAGAAAAGTCCATGAGTGACTTGAATCTAAATGGTCTCAGCTCATGTGATGTCTCCTCTCATTCAGGAAGCCTCAATGTCAATTTTCTGGCTTCAGTTGCTCTTCTACTCACAAATTTCAGAGTTTCAGATATTCTGCTTCTCAGATACTGTGAACACTGATCACAGCCATCTTGGATCCCACTTAATGTAATTTTTAAACCATGCAGATCAGATGAAACCATCAAGCAGTGACTGAGGATGTAAGTGAAATGTCTAAGGAGCAGATCCCTGGACTTATTCACTGCATTGATTCTTGATGGTGAGAGTGAACTGGTAAAGCAGATTGAGAAAAAATGATTTATTAGGTTGAAATTAAAACTACTCCATGTAAAGGAAGACTTTTAAAATAAGAAAATAGTATTACTTTCACAATATACCACTTATAGGTGAAATAAGGTAGATTTGACAATATAGACTTCATCATAGGTGTTCTGAATCAGAATGATTAGATTGGAAATGTGAAACAAACATGAGAAGTAAATATAAGACATGTTAGGAAAAACTGTGATAGCCTAAGGAGTAATACCATAGTTTTTGTTGTTTGTTGTTTGTTTTAAGAGACGAGACATATATTTAAAAAGAGGAAAGCAAGGATAATTGCTGAGTTCTTAGGAATGGGGTATGTGAAAAGACTGAACTTCGTAAAGAAGTATACTACAGCTTTTAAAATGGAAAGCAGAGCGTAAAACGTGTCATGTACAGTTGGAGGTGGGTGGTAGATGCAGTGATGAGAGACTGAATATTCCCTTTGGATCGTATCTATGTATTCCATGAAATAAGGCCATCAGGTTGTGAATGTGCTGTCATCAGGGAGATCAGCTAGAGCTGAGGCTTCCAAACTTGTGATTTAACCAAGTAAATGTGAGTCAGAACAGAGTAAGATTTATATGCAAAGAGGAAATTTTAATGATTGGTTATAGCATTTGAGGTTGGAAAAATAAAACTGAACATAGCAGGAGTAGGGGCAACAGTAAATAAAAGGTAGGGTTCATAAATTTTTGGTCTTGAAAGATTGCTCAGTTGTAATACCAAAACGAGTAAGCTACAGTGGAAAGTGTTATAGTATTATTTTCTAATACGTGGAGAAAGAGTTTCCAAAATGCTTAAAGCTTAAATTCTGGAAGGATAATGTTTTGGATCTGATTCAGACTTCAGTTGTAGCTAAACCTGGAACAACAGACATTGTACCATTGTAACTCAGTTTTCTTATCTTTGAAATTAAATGGTGAACATCTATTTCCTATAGTTGTTTGAAGTGTTAAATAAGTTTGTATAGAATTATTATACTTAATAAAGTTTGAAATCATATCTGCCTTAGAGTTAATTCATATTTGCCATTTATATTTGCACTATAGAAAGGTATGTTATCAACAATGGCAAAATATAGAGTACAAGCACTTAAATGAATGTATAAAGTAGGTTAGAGCACAAAGTCATTGGTGAAGAATAGGTTAAGGAAGTGAAAGGACAGAGCTATTGGAAAATCTTGTGTAGATATTACTGGAGTAAGTAATAAGTTATGTCTTGAATATGAAGAACTCCTGTTCACTTGCATAAGCTGCATGCTTCTATTCACAGGTACAAGGGATTTTGAAGCAGGAAGATCATGAGTTCCTACTCTTCTGTGCAACGCAGAATCTGTCTTTAAAAATTCGTACTCCATGACTTTGAGGATGTTTTTTGATGATTAGTTGTAAAGACACAAATCGCATAATCTTAGTGATAAAAAGCACCAAGATAAAATATTGATGGCATTGATTACAGAAACAATTCCTTTTAAAGAATCCTTTTAAAGATTACTTTAAAAGAATGTTTTGAATTTAAAATTCTAGTCTATGGGATTAGCTTAGTTGCAGTCTTTATCTAGCATGAGTGAAGCCAAAACAGGTTTAAGAGCAACAAATTTCATACTTAATTGTTATTACACAGCTTTCCATTTACATTTATAGGGTATTTTAAATCATCAACAGAAGACTTTTCAACAAACTAGAATGCTTCAGACAGCCTGAAAGCACTTAAGCAGGCAGATGATGAGTTCTTAAAGGTATGTTATAAATTTTAACATCATGCATTTTCTTAATACAGTTCAAATTTTTAACTACATTCTTTTATGAATAAGTATCTGTGAATGAAGTGATAAGTGAATTGGCAGATCTTTCACAATTTTGGAGAGGAATTATTCAAAACAGGAAATGTTGAGACTTTTTATTAGAAATGTGCCTATGCATCAAATGTCTAATATATTAATGTCATAACTATTTGTCTTTGTGTCCCCAGTGTTTGTTAAATAAGGAAGTGCTTATTTGATATTGCCCAATATTTTTGTTTCCAAACATATTATAGAAGCATTTTATGATATAATAAGTTTTAAAATAATTCCAGATACCAAAGTAATTTTATATAATCATAAAAGAGAGTTTAGAACACAGGAAGTGAGGGTTAAAATTCAGGGACTGAAGAGATGGTTCTGCAGTTAAGAGTGCTTGTTGCTCTGTCAGAGGATTGGAATTTGCTTCCCAGAACCCACATCAAGAGGCTTACAATTCCATCTGCAAGACATAGGACACTCTTGCTAGCCTCCATAAACACCCATATACATGTGTGTACATACATAGACACACCCACATAAATAAATAACAAAATTTTTATAAATGTTATAGAGTTACAGGATTATCTATAAGTAGTTCAGGTCAGATATAGCTTGGGTCCTCTGAGTCCTGTGTCCAATGTGCAAAAAGGACTAATTTAGTTTAAAAAATCTATTTATACATTAAGCAGAGAATTGATTCCAAATGTCTGTCATGCAAGCTATCTAAAACATTTCTTTCTGCAAATGTAATCTGTAACTTCCTGTTCTATAAGATCCCTTCCATTTACTACATCTGCTCATTAACACCATCTCTATAACTTTTTTGTTTTTTTAAGATATTTTTATTTATTACAATTTATTTACTTTGTATCCCAGCTGTAGCCACACCCCTGTCCCTTCCCAATCCTGTCTTCCTTCTCTCCCTCATCTCCTCCAATTCTGCTTCCCCAGTCCACTGATAGTGGAGGATCTCCTCCCCTTCCATCTGACCCTGGCCTATCAGGTCTCATCAGGACCGTCTTTCATAGTCTTCCTCTGTGGCCTGGTAAGGTTGCTCCCCCCTCAGGGAGCAAACAATCATCAGGTCTTTCCTTCAAAAGCTCATATGCCAAAAAATTGAAAATCTAAATGAAAAAGATAATTTTCTGGATCAATTCCACATATCCACGCTGAATCAAGATGAGGAAAGTAAATTAAATAGTCATATATTCCCTAAGGAAATAGAAGCTGTCATCAAAAGTCTCTCATCCAAAACAAACAAACAAACAAACAAACAAACAAAACAAAACCTCAAAAAACAGGGCCAGATGGTTTCAGTGCAGAATTCTACCAGACCTTCAAAGGAGAGCTAACTCCAATACTCTTCAAACTACTCCACAAAATAGAAACAGAAGGAACATTACCAAACTCATTCTATGATGCCACAGTCACCTTGATAACTAGACCTAACTAAGACCTAAAAAAGAAAGATAATTTCAGGACAATCTCCCTTATGAACATCGATGCAAAAATACTCAACAAAATACTTGCAAACAGAATACAAGAACACATCAAAGGAATCATCCACTATGACCAAGTGGGCTTAATCCCTGGTATGGAGGGGTAGATCAGTTTATGGAAATCCATCAATGTAATCCACCATATAAACAATCTGAAAGAAAAAAAATACATGATAATCTTATCTCTATAATTTAAAACAATTTGATGGTACTTTTTTGTTGGTTTTTTTTGGGGGTTATGGTTTTGGATTTTTTGCTATTCTATTTAAAAATTTATTTATTTGTTTATAAATTACACTTTATTAACATTGTATTTCAGCTGTAACCCCCTTCTTCACCCCTCCCAAACTCACCCACCCTTCTTCATCTCCTCCCATAACCCCTCCCCAAGTCTACTGTCAAGGGAGGTCCTCCTCCATCTCACCCTACCTAGTCTATCAAGTCTTATCAGGAATGGCCGAATTGTCTTCCTCTGTGGCCTGGTAAGGCTGCTTCCCCCTCAGGGGGAGGTGACCAGAGAGCTTGCCACTGAGTTCATGTCAGAGACAGTCCCTATTCCCATTTTTAGTGAACCTACTTAGAGACTGAGCTGCTATGAGCTACTGTGCAGGGGTTCTAAGTTATCTCCATTCATGGTCCTGGGTTGGAGTACCAGTCTCAGAAAAGTTCCCTGGGCCCAGATTTTTTTGTTTCTGTTGCTCTATTTTTGGAACTCCTGTCCACTCCATGTCTTACTATCTTACTATCATAAGATTCCCTGTATTCACCCAAAGATGTTGAGACTCATAAACAATATTTTCAATGGATATGGTAGCAAAGGAAAATGATTCCAGTTCTGGGGAGCCTGAGAGTGAAACATGGGAAGGTGAAGAGTAGCTTGGGCTAAACACTACGATCCTGTAATAAAAATGAAAGTACCAAAATGTAGTTTTTGTTTTATATAACTTGGGAACAATCTCACAATACAGATCATTTAATTATCTTTGTTCACACTGTTAGTAATAATAAATAAACTATAAGCTGATATTTGAGAACCTTTTATAAAGTCATGCATACTGAATACACTTTTGGATTCTACACATTTTTGTTTTTTCTCTCTTTTTAATATTTGGTCTTATGTGGCTCATACTGGCCTTGTTCTTCATAAATACCGAGAACTCCAAATCCCTCTGCCTTCAACTCTCTTCTTCTAAGATTACAAGTGTGTTCCACTGCTGGGTTTGCATGCCAGGGATCAAGTGGAGGGTACATTCATGCTGGGCAAGCACTCTACCAACTAACATAACTGCCCAGCTCCACCTTGATTTTTGAGACTGGGTTTTACTATGTTATCCAAATTAGTGGCAAGTTCTTTATGCTCTCAAGTGAGCTTTAGGGAGTCTGAGAGCTGCACTTTATTTTTCTCTGTGTAACCTTAACATCTTATTTAACTATTAATTCACACAAAGTGACCTATTTTTTTTAATGCTGTAATTACCTTTGATTCACTTGTTCACACACACACACGCATATACACTTTATGGGATGAATTTCAGTGTATCGCAATGTTTTTATGAAGATGGAATAGTTAATGGATATTATTTGAATATGAAAAGATTCTTAATTTTGAAAATTAAATTGAGAACCTGTGCTGAAAGGTTGTTTTGTAACTAAACCATTCCTTTGTGCTTTAGGATTTGGAGGATTTGGAGTATTTCGAGAAGAATAATAGCAGTGTACTTAATAATAACAGTATACACAAAGAGTTTAAAAAGGAGAAGATTCTGCTGCAAAGAAAAATTACAGATGGTTAAATATTGAATTGCAACAACATGGAAGAGTAGAAACACCAAAATATATTGTTTTCCTTAAATACAAAAGTTCAAAAATATTATTCTGGTGAGTTGAAAAAAAAAAAAAAAAAAAAAACAAGAACCTGAGCAAAGTAATTTATATTATCTCAGAAACATGTCTTTGAAATTTGATTGTATTTTATACCACCTTTGCTCATTAGCTTTATAAAATGCAGCATGTCTATTTCTGTTGACTTCCAAGTAAAATCACAGCAGCTTTTTCCTGTGGTAGCAAATTTTCTTACAATGTTAATTCACTTTTACGAATAAAGATTTTGTAGGGGACACATGGCATGGGGGCACATGGCTTTAATCCCAGCACTTGGGAGACAGAAGCCAGTGGATGTGTGAATTCAAGGCCAGCCTGGTGTACAAAGCAGCAGTTATATAAGACCATCAGCAAACACAGGTATTTACATTAAAATTCATAGCGGTAAGGTCCAAGACATTCAGGACTACATAGTGAAACCTTGATTCGAAAGAGAACAACAAAATGTAGGTTTGGGGTTTAGAATAATTCCTTTTATTATCAATCACAAGGCACAAAGGATGAGGCAGTGTGACACTAGGCAAATTCTAACTCCACTTCATAAGGTCAAGTTTCCACTGGGGAAGATGAGCTAATCAAGACTTACTTATAGAATATAGGTAAGATGTTACTGACAGAAATGTTGGTGACCACAGGGATGGCCACACAACCTGCTGCTTTGCTTTGTATAGGATTAGGGAAACACACAGGTACATGTAGAGCATAGAGAACTCTGAACATGACTCCACTCCAGCACACAGCTTCATTTAGGTGACAGGGTTTAAGTCTCCTGACCCTAGTGCTCAGTTTCAGTTTCCAACTAAAAACTCAGAGGCAGTCCGGGCCAAAATGTGCTCTGGCGACTTAAGACATGTCCCTGTCCTGTTCTGTTCCTGAGTAGAAGGTTTGTATGAGCAATGGAAACTTAGACACTGTCAATGTGTGAGTGATCCTCCTTAGGAATCCATGACATAACATCAAGCAGCAAAAGATGAAGGTCAGGAGACAGCAGTTGGAATGCAGGCTTGAGTTCAGAGGGCAAAGCAGGGAGCCAGTCCTCACAGGAAGGCAGCTTGTTTTGGTTTTCAGTATCTTGGTTACTGAACATCTTTTGGGTTATTTTGATGAGCTGGGAGCTATTTCATCCCTGAAAAACCCTGTAGCTGTTGGAGCTTTTCTGTGCCTATCCAGAGCTGATTAAAGGACAAAAGCCAAATTTAATGCCCTGGCAATGTTTTGGATCCACTGGGTCAAGAGGGTGTAAATTTGGAAAGATTTCAGTAATTCCTTGAGAAGTGCCCAGAAATATCTTCTGGGCTGTTAAGAACCTTAGTGGTCATAGACAAATTTGTGATTTTTCAAGCTGCATCCTAAATTACAAACATAGCAGAGCAGTGAAAATTGTCCATGGGCTGAGAGCCAGCATGCATATTGGGATCCCAATCTCAGTGCTTGGATGGTAAAGTTGAGTCAAAATTGAGCAGCTTTTTAGCATCCATACAGTGGCTGAGGCCAAAAAGCCTTCCCTGCCTCTGCTTCAATACAATCCCTTTCCACTAAAATAGATAGTCAGAAGCAGAAGCTGCCAAACATCCAGGTAGATAAATGAGTACAGAGGACAGATTGCAGGAGGATGGTTAGGACTTGGGGCTTATCAAAAAAAGAAGTCCTCCAGTTATACAGATCAGAAGTAGAGAAAGGAAAATAGATCACTCATTGACTCCTGCCCCAGGAGGTAGTGGGTCTTGCTACAATGGAAAAACAGAGGCACAGACCTGTGTCAAGTCCAGAGCCTGGATGGGTTCTTAAAGAGAGAAGCCAAAGGCAGTGAAGGAAGTGGAGGAAATTGGAGAAAATTGCATGTCTCCATTAGGAGGGAGAGTGATGATCACAGAGGGAGAAGGGGATTGGAAACAATACAGATCCAGGAAGGGAACTGAAGGAATTTCAGATGGGGGTAAAGTGGGATGCAATGGGACAGAGGGGCTTGAGGTTGGGGGATAGAGGATGAATCTGGAAGATATGAAGAAGTTACAGATGAGAGAGGTGAATGTGGGCTCTAGGAATGATGAGAGGAGGGCAGCAGAGGCTGCCTGACCTCAGAAGGAGGCATGACAGTGAGCAGTAAGCTGGAGATGGAGAATTTAGCAACCAGAACAGCAGGATAATCTTTTGTTTTTAATTTTTTCTAAATTACACTTTATTCACTTTGTATTCCCTCTGTGGTTCCCTCCCTCTGCCCATCCCAATCCCTCCCTTCCTCTACACTCTGCATGCATGCCCCCCCCCCAAGTCCAATGATAGGGGAGGTCTTATTTTCCTTCCTTCTCAATTAGGACTCATCAGGAGTGACTGCATTGTCTTCTTCTGTGGCCTGGTAATGATGCTTCCCCCTCAGGAGGAGGTAATTAAAGAGCAGGCCAATCAGTTCATGTCAGAGACAGTCCCTGTTCCTATTACAATGGAACCCACTTGGACACTGAACTGCCATGGGCTACATCTGTGCAGAGGTCTTAGGTTATCTCCATGCATAGTCCTTGGTTGGAGTATCAGTCTCAAGAAAGACCCCTATGCTCAGATATTTTGGTTCTGTTGCTCTCCTTGTGGAGTTCCTGTCCTCTCCAGATCTTACTGTTTCCCACTTCTTTCATAAGATTCCCTGCACTCTGCCCAAAGGTTGCCCATAAGTCTAAGCATCTGCATTGATAGTCTGCGGGGCAGAGCCTTTCAGAAGTCCTCAGTGTCAGGCTACTGACTTGTTCTCTCTTTTCCCCTTCTTCTGATGTACATCCTCTTTGCCTTTCTGGATATGAATTGAGAATGTTAGCAAGATTCCTCTTTCTTGATTAGTTTCCTTAAGTGTGCAGATTTTAGTAAGTTTATCATATACTATATGTCTATATGAGTGAGTATATACCATGTGTTTCTTTCTGCTTCTGGGATAGCTCACTCAGGATGATCTTTTCCATATCCCTCCATTTACCTGCAAATTTCATGATTTCCTTATTTTTTATTACTGAGTAATATTCCATAAGACTCAACAGATACAAGAAGATTGAAATAATCCCTTGTATCCTATCTGATCACCATGGAATAAAGTTGGATCTCAATGACAAAAATAGCAAAAGGCCCACACACACATGGAAACTGAACAACTTGCTACTAAATGACAGCTGGGTCAGAGAAGAAAAAAAAGAAAGAAATTAAAGACTTTCTAGAAATCAATGAAAATGAAGGCACAACATACCCAAATTTATGGGACACAAAGATAGCAGTGCTGAAAGGAAAGTTCATAACACTAAGTGCGTTCAAGAGGAAATTTGAAACATCTCATGCAAGCAACTCAATGGCTCACTTAAAAGCCTTAGGAAAAAAAAAGACACACCAAAGAGGAGTAGATAGCTGGAAATAATCAAACTCAGGGCTGAAATCAATAAATCAGAAACAAATAAAACAATTCAAAGAATCAATGAAACCAAGAGCTGGTTCTTTGAGAAAATCAACAAGATACACAAACCTTTAGCCAAACTAACTAAAAGGCAGAGAGAAACTATCCAAATCAACAAAATCAAAAACAAAAAGGGGGTATAACCACAGACACTAAAGAAATGCAAACAATAATTAGGTCTTATTTTAAAATCCTATATGCAACAAAATTTGAAAATCAAAATGAAATGGACAATTTTCTTGACCGACACCACATGCCAAAGCTGAATCAAGACCAGGTAAATCAATTAAATAGTCCTATATCCCCTAAGGAAATAGAAGCTGTCATCAAAAGTCTACTATGCAAAAAAAAAAAAAAAAAAAAGCCCAGGGACAGATGGTTTCAGCACAGAATTCTGCCAGACCTTCAAAGAAGAGCTAACAGCAATACTCTTCAAACTATTCCACAGAACAGAAACAGAAGGAACACTGCCAAACTCATTCTATGAAGTGACAGTCACCTTGGTACCTAAACCTCACAAAGACACTCCCCCCCCCCAAAAAAAAAGAATTTCAGGACAATCTTCCTTATGAACATCGATGCAAAAATACTCAATAAAATACTTGCAAACCGAATCCAAGAACACATCAAAGATATCATCCACTATGTCCAAGTAGGCTTCATCCCAGGCATGAAGGGGTGGTTCCATATACGGAAATCCATCAGTGTGATCCACCACATAAAGAAAGTGAAGGAGAAAAAACACATGCTCATCTCCTTAGATGCTGAAAAGGCATTTGACAAAATCCAACATCCATTCATGTTTATAGTCTTAGAGTGATAAGGGATAAAAGGCACATACCTGAACATAGTAAAGGCAATATACAGCAAGCATATAGCCAATATCAAACTCAATGGAGAGAAACTTAAATCAGTCCCACTGAAATCAGGGACAAGGCAAGGCTGTGCACTCTCTCCATATCTCTTCAACATTCTGGAAGTCCTTGCTAGAGCAATAAGACAGTTGAAATAGATCAAGGAGATTCAAATTGGAAAGGAAAATGTCAAAGTATCACTATTTGCAGATGATATGGTAGTATACCTGAGTGACCCCAAAAATTCTACAGAGAACTCCTAAAGCTGATTAACACCTTCAGGAAAGTGGCTGGATACAAAATAACTCAAAATAATCAGTAGCTCTCCTGTATACAAAAAGAAAAAAGGGCTGAGAAAGAAATTAGGGAAACAACACCCTTCACAATAGCAACAAAGGACATAAAGTATCTTGGTGTATCCCTAACCAAGCAAGTCAAAGACTTGTATGAAAAAAATTTCAAGTCTCTGAAGAAAGAATTAGAAGAAGATATGAGAAGATCTTCATGCTCAAGGCTTGGCAGGATTCATATATTAAAAATGGCCATCTTACCAAAAACAATTTACAGATTCAATGCAATTCCCATGAAATTACTAATACAGTTTTTACAGACCTTGAAAGAAAAATGCTCGCCTTCATATAAAACAACAAGAAATGCAGAATTGCTAAAACAATTCTCTACAGTAAAAGATCTTCAGGAGGTATTGCCATCCTTGATCTCAAGCTGTTCTATAGAGCAACAATATTAAAAACTGCATGGTACTGGCATAGAAACAGAATGGTGGATCAATGGAATTGAATAGAAGTCCTAAAAGAAATTTACACACTTATGGACACCTGATTTTTGACAAAGATACCAAAACCATTCAATGGAGAAAAGATAGCATCTTCAACAAACTGTGCTGGTCTAACTGGATGTCTACATGTAGAAAAATGAAAATAGATCCATAATTATCACCCTGCACAAACCCAAAGTCCAAGTGGATCAAAGACCTCAATATAAAACCAGACACACTAAACCACTTAGAAGAAAAAGTGGAGAAGAGCCTTGAACTCATTGGCACAGAAGACAACTTCCTGAACAGAACACCAACAGCACAGGCTCTAAGAGCAACAATCAATAAATGGAACCTCGTGAAACTGAAAAGCTTCTGTAAAGCAAAGGACACTATCATCAGAACAAAAGGATTACCTACAGATTGGGAAAGCACCACGTTTGAGAAGCAGGACAGCACTCGCCATGCAGAGACCAGGAGACTGAACTCTGGGCCCTGAAACTACATCTATCGCATTTCCCAGGTGAGGGGAGGCTCCCACGGTGTGGGAATCGGTCGGGTCCACTCATGGCTACCCAGCCAGAACCAGGAAGAAATCCCGGGTAACGCGGGCTTTGTGTCTCCAGGCTGGAGCCACAAGCATCCATGCCCCAATCACTTTCGCAGGCTGATCCGTGAGCACAAGGGTGCCTGAGGCTGGGAGTCCCAGTCGCGTGGGGACCCCACTGGGAAGCAAAGTTGCCAGACTGATCACAGGTCACCCAGTCTTTCTCCAGAAGGCCTCTAGGACGGCGGGTACCCACTGCCAACACAACTGAGCTCCTGCCACGCAGAGAGCTGTGTGCTCAGCTCAGCCATACAGACAAGCTGCGCGCCCCAGTACAACAGGGACTGGGAACCCCTGTCCAGAGAGGACCCCACAGAGAAGGAAGAAACCGTGCTGCTGGGGTCATCTAGGGAAAGTCTAGCAGCCTGCAGATCGCAGACAGGTGAGTACGCCCAGCCATCACAGATCTGGGCCCAAACAGGGAGCACAGAGTGATCGGAAACTCAGCTTCCGCAGACTAGCAGGCGGGCTCACGCTCCACCAGCCCAGAGGCCTGCATTGTACCAAATACACCTTACAGGCAGAACTGTGCGCCCCAAGACACCAGAGCAGTACTCACCCGCCACAGATTACTTCTTGGGTTCTGGGGCACAGAGCCCCAACCTCAGACCTACAAAAGACCGGGAACCCTGAGATCAACCCCCAGATACTGCTCCAAGGGGCAACCAGTTATCCCTAACAAAACCGACCAAACCATGGGACACACAGGTTACAGCAGTTGATCACTAAATTTACAGCAAGAAACCCAGAAGGAGGGCAGCTGTCTCCAGGAATTCTCCCAGTGAGAGGAGAGCCCTCTCGACTAATCAGGACCACAGTTATTACCCAGGTCACTAGGCCTGAGGTGAGCTGTAGCAACTCCTGAAAAACACCGAACAACCAGTGACTATACCCAAAAAGCTGGAAAGGCTTCCTTCAGGAAAAACCATCTTCCTGCCAAAGGGATTCTCTCTACTACAAGAGTCCAGGAACAACCAGAAACTAAATTCAAACAACTAAGATAGCCCAATGGGTAGAGGACAGTGTAAAAGTCCAACCAACAAAAGCCAGAGCAATATGGCATCTCCAGAACCCAGTTATCCAGGGGCAAATAGCCCTAGACACCCCAGCATGAATGAAATTCAAGGAGATGACCTAACATCTATGCTCATGAAGAAGATAACAGAGGAAACAAATAAAATACGAAAAGAATTAGAGGAAGATAAAAACAAACAGATCATGGCTATCCGTAAAGAAATGGAGGAAATTAAAGACAAGGAGATTATGGCCATCCGTGAAGAAATACAGGAAGCTGCAGCCAAACAGTCTGTGGCCTTTAGAGAGGAAATGCTTAAATCACTGAATGAAATAAAAGAAACAGTGGATTGTTCAAACAAACAGCTGAAGGAATTGACGGAAAAACATGAAAATACAGTCAGACAGGGGAAGGAAACCAACAAAATAGCTCGAGACCTGAAGATAGAATTGGAAAAATTAAAAAAAACACAAATGGAAGAAATTGTGGAGAGAAAGAACTTAGGGAAGAAAGCAGGAAGTACAGAGGTTAGCATAACCAATAGGCTACAAGAAATGGAAGAAAGAATCTCAGGTGTGGAAGATACAATGGAAGAAATAGATGTATCTGTCAAAGAAAATGTTAAATCTAAAAAATTCCTGACACAGACCATCCAAGAAATTCAAGACAACATAAAAAGACAAAACCTAAGAATAATAGGAATAGAGGAAAAAAGAAGATTCCCTGCACCAAGGCCCAGAAAATATTTTCAACAAAATCATTGAAGAAAATTTCCCTAATTTAAAGGAGAGACCAATAAGAATAAAAGAGGCCTATAGAACACCCAATAAATTAGACCAGAAAAGAAAATCCTCCCGCCACATAATAATCAAAACCGTAAGTATACAGAACAAAGAAAAAATACTAAAAGCTGCAAGAGAAAAAGGCCAAGTAACATAAAATGGCAAACGGATTAGAAGCACACCTGACTTTTCAACAGAAACTATGAAAGCCAGAAGGGCCTGGACAGATATCATGCAGACCCTAAGAGAATACAGATGTCAGCCCAGGCTACTATACCCTGCAAAACTCTCAGTCCACATAGATGGAGAAAACAAGATATTCAATGACAAAAACAAATTTCAACAATACCTACAAACAAATCCAGCATTACAGAAGACACTGGAAGGAAAAATACAACCCAAGAAGGCTAGCTACATTCAAGAAAACACAGAAAATAAATAAGCCCACAACAGTAAAACAAAAAGCAACCAAGCACACAACCGTATGACCACAGCCAACATCAAATTCAAAGGTTCTAATAGCCACTGGTCATTAATCTCTCTCAATATCAATGGACTTAATTCTCCAATAAAAAGACACAGACTAACAGAATGGATGCATAAACAAAACCCAGCAATTTGTTGTATACAAGAAACACACCTAAGTCACAAAGATAGACATTACCTGAGGGTAAAGGGATGGAAGACGGCTTTTCAAGCAAATGGAAACAAGAAGCAAGCAGGAGTAGCCATTCTAATATCTGATAAAATAGTCTTTCAACCAAAATTAATCAAAAGAGATGGGGAAGGACACTTCATACTCATCAAGGGAAAATTCCACCAAGAAGACATCACAATCCTGAACATCTATGCCCCAAATACAAGGGCACCCACATTTGTGAAAGAAACATTGATAAAACTTAAACCACATATAGATCCCCACACACTAATAGTGGGAGACTTCAACACCCCACTCTCAACAAAGGACAGGTCAACTAAACAGAAATTATACAGGAAACAATATCTCTAACAGAGGTCATGAATCAAATGGACCTAACAGACGTTTACAGAACCTTACACCCAAACACAAAAGAATTTACCTTCTTCTCAGCACCTCATGGAACCTTCTCCAAAATAGACCACATAGTTGGTCACAAAGCAAGCCTCAACAGATACAAGAAGATTGAAGTAACCCCTTGTATCCTGTCTGATCACCATGGAATAAAGCTGGACCCCAGTAACAACAGAAATAGCAAGAAGCCTATACATACATGGAAACTGAACAACTTGCTACTAAAAGACAGCTGGGTCAGGGAAGAAATAAAGAAAGAAATTAAAATCTTCCTAGAACTCAATGAAAATGAAGACACAACATACCCAAACTTGTGGGACACAATGAAAGCAGTGCTAAGAGGAAAGTTTATAGCACTAAGTGCCTTCAAGAAGAAATTTGAGACAGCGCATTCAAGCAACTTAATGGCTCACTTAAAAACCCTAGAAAAAGAAGAAGCAGACACACCAAGAAGGAGCAGACGGCTGGAAATAATCAAACTCAGGGCTGAAATCAATCAATTAGAAACAAATAAAACAATTCAAAGAATCAATGAAAGCAAGAGCTGGTTCTTTGAGAAGATCAACAAGATAGACAAACCCTTAGTCAAGCTAACTAAAAGGCAGCGAGACACCATCCAAATCAAAAATCAGAAATGAAAAGGGGGACATAAAAACAGACACTGAGGAAATCCAAGCAATCATTAGGACTTACTTCAGAAGTCTATATGCAACAAAATTTGAAAATTTAAATGAAATGGGCAATTTTCTTGATCGATTCCACTTACCAAAGCTAAATCAGGACCAGGTAAATCAATTAAATAGTCCTATATCTCCCAAGGAAATAGAAGCAGTCATCGAAAGTCTCCCATCCAAAAAAGCCAAGGACCTGATGGTTTCAGCACAGAATTCTACCAAACATTCAAAAAAGAGCTAACTCCAGTTCTCTTCAAACTATTCTACAAAATCAAAACAGAAGCAACATTACGAAACTCATTTTATGAAGCCACAGTCACCTTGGTACCTAAACCTCACAAAGACCCAACAAAAAAAGAAAACTTCAGGAAAATCTCCCTTATGAACATTGATGCAAAAAGACCCAACAACATACTTGCAAACAGAATACAAGAACACATCAAAGATATCATCCACCATGACCAAGTAGGCTTCATCCCAGGTATGCAGGGGTGGTTCAATATACGGAAATCCGTCAATGTGATCCACCATATTAACAAACTGAAAGAAAAAAACCACGTGATAATCTCCCTAGATGCTGAAAAAGCATTTGACAAAATCCAACATCCATTCATATTTAAAGTATTGGAGAGATCAGGGATACAAGGCACATATCTAAACATAGTAAAGGCAATATACAGCAAACCTATAGCCAACATAAAACTGAACGGAGAGAAACTTAAAGCAATCCCACTGAAATCAGGGACAAGACAAGGCTCCCCACTCTCTCCATATCTCTTCAACATAGTTCTGGAAGTCCTTGCTAGAGCAATAAGACAGTTGAAGGAGATCAAGGGGATACAAATTGGAAAGGAAGAAGTCAAATTATCACTATTTGCAGATGATATGATAGTATACGTGAGTGACCCCAAAAACTCTACCAGGGAACTCCTACAGCTGATAAACACCTTCATCAATGTGGCCGGATACAAAATTAACTCAAAAAAATCAGTAGCCCTACTATATACAAAAGACAAAAGGGCTGAGAAAGAAATTAGGGAAACAACACCCTTCACAATAACCACAAATGACATAAGGTACCTCGGAGTAACTTTAACCAAGGAAGTCAAAGACTTGTATGAAAAAAATTTCAAGTCTCTGAAGAAAGAATTAGAAGAAGATATGAGAAGATGGAAAGATCTCCCATGTTCAAGGCTTGGCAGGATTAACATAGTAAAAATGGCCATTTTACCAAAAGCAATCTACAGATTCAATGCAATGCCCATCAAATTACCAACACAATTCTTTACAGACCTGGAAAGAAAAAATCTCAACTTCATATGGAATACCAAGAAACCCAGAATTGCTAAAACAATCCTCTACAATAAAAGATCTTCTGGAGGTATCTCCATCCCTGATCTCAAGCTGTACTATAGAGCAACAGTTTTAAAAACTGCATGGTACTGGCATAGAAACAGAATAGTGGATCAATGGAACCGAACAGATGACCCAGAAATAAACCCACACACTTATGGACACCTGATCTTTGACAAAGGCGCCAAAACCATACAATGGAAAAAAGATAGCATCTTCAACAAATGGTGCTGGTCCAACTGGATGTCTACACGTAGAAAAATGAAAATAGATCCATACTTATCACCCTGCACAAAACTGAAGTCCTAGTAGATCAAAGACCTCAACATAAAACCTGACACATTAAATCGGCTAGAAAAAAAATTGGGGAATACCCTAGAACTCATTGGTACAGGAGAAAACTTCCTGAACAGAACACCAACAGCACAGGCTCTAAGAGCAACAATCAATAAATGGGACCTCATGAAACTGAAAAGCTTCTGCAAAGCAAAGGAGACCATCACCAAAACAAAGCGACTGCCTACAGATTGGGAAAGAATCTTCACCAACCCTTTATCTGACAGAGGACTCATATCCAGTATATATAAAGAACTAAGGAAGCTGAAAAGCAGCAAACCAAGTAATCCACTTAAAAAATGGGGAACAGAGCTAAACAGAGAATTCTCTGTAGAGGAATATCGAATGGCAGAGAAGCTCTTAAAGAAATGCTCAACCTCACTAGCCATTAGGGAAATGCAAATCAAAACAACCCTGAGATTTCACCTTACACCCATGAGAATGGCCAAGATCAAAAACTCAAGTGACAACACATGCTGGAGAGGTTGTGGAGAAAGGGGAACCCTTCTCCACTGCTGGTGGGAATGTAAACTTGTACAACCACTCTGGAAATCAATCTGGCACTTTCACAGACAAATAGGAATAGTGCTTCCCCATGATCCAGCCATACCACTCCTAGGCATATATCCAAAAGAGACTCAACTACACAAAAAGGACATTTGCTCAACCATGTTTGTAGCAGCTTTATTTGTAATAGACAGAAACTGGAATCAACCCAGATGCCCCTCAACTGAAGAACGGATGCAGAAATTGTGGTACATCTACACAATGGAATATTACTCAGCAATGAAAAATAAGGAAATCATGAAATTTGCAGGTAAATGGTGGGATCTGGAAAGGATCATCCTGAGTGAGTTGTCCCAGAAGCAAAAAGACACACATGGTATATACTCACGCATATAGACATACAACATAGGACAAACCCACTAAAACCTGTGCATCTAAAGAAACTAAGCAAGAGATAGGACCCTAACTAAAATGTCCAATCCCCATCCGGAAAGGCAAAGAGGATGGACATCAAAAGAAGAAGAAAACAGGAAACAACCTAGGAACCTACCACAGAGGGCCTCTGAAAACCTCTGCCCTACAGACTATCAAAGCAGATGCTGAGCCTGATGGGCAACTGTTGGGCAGAGTGAATGGAATTTTATGTAAGAACTTGGAAATAGTAAGAGCTGGAGAGGACAGGGTCTCCACAAGGAGAGCAACAGAACAAGAAAATTTGAACTCAGGTAACTTCCCAGAGACTCATACTCCAACCAAGGTCTATTCATGGAGATGACCTGGAACCCCTGCGCAGACGTAGCCCATGGCAGGTCGGTGTCCAGGTTGGTTACATAGTAATGTGAAGAGGAATGCCTCTGACATAATCTGATTGGCCTGCTCTTTGATCACCTCCCCCTGGGGGGGAGCAGCCCTACCAGGCCATAGTAGAGGACAATGCAGCCACTTTTGATGTGAACTGATGGACTAAGATCAGAAAGGAGAGGAGAATCTCCCCTATCAGTGGACTTGGGGAGTGTCATGCATGCAGAGGGAGCAGGGAGGGTGGGATTGGGAGGGGCTTATAGGGGGATGCAGAATGAATAAAGTGTAATTGAGGAAAAATTTAAAAAAAGGGAAAAAATAATTTAAGTACCTTAAATGACTTTCAAAAGTAGAGTAAAACATGGAGTTAGTCAATTTACATGGAGCATGTCTCGCCCCTGGGGGAAATGGTCTCCTGAACATACTCAGAACTCGGACACCACCACTGCTAGTTCTAGAACTGATGCAATATGTTCCAACGAGGGGGTTAAGGCTTCTCATAATATTTCCTATAAGCCCACACCTGTTTGTTTATATCCCTCATTTTTATTCATTATTAGCCAGATAGAGCCAAGTAATTGTGGTGATGATACTTGCTTTTTTGCCCAATGCTGGAATGCTAGTGAATTTAGGTATGCCCTGGTTACTTGCATGCCTAGTGGGGTGCCTGTGCCCATTGATGCCCCTCACGCTATGACTCTCTTCAGACAGAAAAGGGATCTTGGAACTACAGCCACCATTGTTACTGCCATCTCATTGGCGGCTGTTGGAGCTACCACCGAGGCATTAGCCATGAGTCATACTGGGCAGACTGCTCAGACCCTGAATAACCTTTTAGCCAATGTAGCTCATGCCTTAGTTGTACAAAAAGGAATTAATGCTCAACTAAAAGGAAGCTTGATGGTGTTCAATCAGAGGATTGACCTCGTGCAGGAGCAAATTGATACCCTATGGCAAATCGCCCAACTTGACTGTCAATGAAAGTATGCTGGACTTTGTGTCACTAGCATACAACATGAGAATTTTTCCTGTGCTGCAAATCTGTCTAAACAATTGTCTAGCTATGTTTTAGGTAATTGGACTGGAGAATTCGATACTACGATTTAGCAGTTGAGAGTGGCCATTATCACAGTAAATTCTACCAGAGTGGACACAGGACTAGCCACAGGATTATCACCAAGGATTGCTGCAACCATGTATCATCTGAAGGAATGGGCAGGCATGGGAGCATTAGCAGGCCTTCTGGTGTTAGTCTCCTTGGTTTGCCTGTGGTGTATATGCAAGATTAGAGTCTCACAACAGCGTAATGCAGCCATGATCATTCAGGCCTTTACAGCCATTGAAGCAGGACAGTCTCCCCAAGCATGGTTGGCTACCATAAAAAGCTAAAATGTTACACTCAGGATGCAAGGCTAAGCACTGCACTCAGGGTCAGCCGCTTTCGACCCAGAGAAGAGCATGTCTGATTGCATGCGGGTTGATGCCCCAGGTCCCGCCTCTGAGAAAAAGGTATCTGAAGGGTCTGATGCTCTTTGGGTGGATGACACCTAAATGAACATCGGTACAAAGTCCCAACTCATTTCTAATATCAGAGATCAGACCTCTACTCTTGCCTGATGCGTCTAAAACAAAAAGGGGGAACTGTAGAGAGCTGCGAAATGCCGTGCCTTAAAGATGGTGCTGGTTTCTGCCTTCCACCTTCCAGATGGTGAGTGCTCTCTGTCACCAACAACTCCATATTTGGCTAAGGCTGAGGATCTGGCTTGCTTCCATGTATGTGGACCTATCTGCATTGCCCACGTGGCACGCTGGGGTTGGCTACCCAGAGGCTATTTAAGCTGTGGTCTGGCTTTCCCAGGGTCAGAAGATTGTTCAAGGTTCCTGAATAAACTGCATTGAAAAAAAAAAAAAGAAGTTAAACAGCAACAAATCGAGTAATCCAATTAAAAAATGGAGTATAGAGCTAAAGTGAGCATTCTCTATAGAGGAATATTGAGTGGCAGAAAAACACTTAAAGAAATGTTCAATGTCCTTAGAGATAAGGGAAATGTAAATCAAAACTACGCTGAGATTTCACCTTACACCCATAAGTATGGCTAAGATGAAAAACTCAAGTGACAACACATGCTGGAGAGGTTGTGGAGAAAGGAGAACCCCCCTCCAATGCTGGTGGGAATGTAAACTTTATAACCACTCTGTAAGAACTTGGAAATAGTAAGAGCTGGAGAGGACAGAGTCTCCACAAGGAGAGCAACAGAACAAGAAAATTTGAACTCAGGTAACTTCCCAGAGACTCATACTCCAACCAAGGTCTATTCATGGAGATGACCTGGAACCCCCTGCAGACGTAGCCCATGGCAGGTCGGTGTCCAGGTGGGTTACATAGTAATGTGAAGAGGAATGCCTCTGACATAATCTGATTGGCCTGCTCTTTGATCACCTCCCCCTGGGGGGGAGCAGCCCTACCAGGCCATAGTAGAGGACAATGCAGCCATTTTTGACGTGAACTGATGGACTAAGATCAGAAAGGAGAGGAGAATCTCCCCTATCAGTGGACTTGGGGAGTGTCATGCATGCAGAGGGAGCAGGGAGGGTGGGATTGGGAGGGGCTTATAGGGGGATGCAGAATGAATAAAGTGTAATTGAGGAAAAATTTAAAAAAAGGGAAAAAATAATTTAAGTACCTTAAATGACTTTCAAAAGTAGAGTAAAACATGGAGTTAGTCAATTTACATGGAGCATGTCTCGCCCCTGGGGGAAATGGTCTCCTGAACATACTCAGAACTCGGACACCACCACTGCTAGTTCTAGAACTGATGCAATATGTTCCAATGAGGGGGTTAAGGCTTCTCATAATATTTCCTATAAGCCCACACCTGTTTGTTTATATCCCTCATTTTTATTCATTATTAGCCAGATAGAGCCAAGTAATTGTGGTGATGATACTTGCTTTTTTGCCCAATGCTGGAATGCTAGTGAATTTAGGTATGCCCTGGTTACTTGCATGCCTAGTGGGGTGCCTGTGCCCATTGATGCCCCTCATGCTATGACTCTCTTCAGACAGAAAAGGGATCTTGGAACTACAGCCACCATTGTTACTGCCATCTCATTGGCGGCTGTTGGAGCTACCACCGAGGCATTAGCCATGAGTCATACTGGGCAGACTGCTCAGACCCTGAATAACCTTTTAGCCAATGTAGCTCATGCCTTAGTTGTACAAAAAGGAATTAATGCTCAACTAAAAGGAAGCTTGATGGTGTTCAATCAGAGGATTGACCTCGTGCAGGAGCAAATTGATACCCTATGGCAAATTGCTCAACTTGACTGTCAATGAAAGTATGCTGGACTTTGTGTCACTAGCATACAACATGAGAATTTTTCCTGTGCTGCAAATCTGTCTAAATAATTGTCTAGCTATATTTTAGGTAATTGGACTGGAGAATTCGATACTACGATTTAGCAGTTGAGAGTGGCCATTATCACAGTAAATTCTACCAGAGTGGACACAGGACTAGCCACAGGATTATCACCAAGGATTGCTGCAACCATGTATCATCTGAAGGAATGGGCAGGCATGGGAGCATTAGCAGGCCTTCTGGTGTTAGTCTCCTTGGTTTGCCTGTGGTGTATATGCAAGATTAGAGTCTCACAACAGCGTAATTCAGCCATGATCATTCAGGCCTTTACAGCCATTGAAGCAGGACAGTCTCCCCAAGCATGGTTGGCTACCATAAAAAGCTAAAATGTTACACTCAGGATGCAAGGCTAAGCACTGCACTCAGGGTCAGCCGCTTTCGACCCAGAGAAGAGCATGTCTGATTGCATGCGGGTTTATGCCCCAGGTCCCGCCTCTCTGAAAAAAGGTATCTGAAGGGTCTGATGCTCTTTGGGTGGATGACACCTAAATGAACATCGGTACAAAGTCCCAACTTATTTCTAATATCAGAGATTAGACCTCTACTCTTGCCTGATGCGTCTAAAACAAAAAGGGGAACTGTAGAGAGCTGCGAAATGCCGTGCCTTAAAGATGGTGCTGGTTTCTGCCTTCCACCTTCCAGATGGTGAGTGCTCTCTGTCACCAACAACTCCATATTTGGCTAAGGCTGAGGATCTGGCTTGCTTCCATGTATGTGGACCTATCTGCATTGCCCACGTGGCACGCTGGGGTTGGCTACCCAGAGGCTATTTAAGCTGTGGTCTGGCTTTCCCAGGGTCAGAAGATTGTTCAAGGTTCCTGAATAAACTGCATTGAAAAAAAAAAAAGAAGTTAAACAGCAACAAATCGAGTAATCCAATTAAAAAATGGAGTATAGAGCTAAAGTGAGCATTCTCTATAGAGGAATATTGAGTGGCAGAAAAACACTTAAAGAAATGTTCAATGTCCTTAGAGATAAGGGAAATGTAAATCAAAACTACGCTGAGATTTCACCTTACACCCATAAGTATGGCTAAGATGAAAAACTCAAGTGACAACACATGCTGGAGAGGTTGTGGAGAAAGGAGAACCCCCCTCCAATGCTGGTGGGAATGTAAACTTTTATAACCACTCTGAAAAGCAATCTGGCACTTACTCAGACAACTAGGAATAGCGCTTCCTCAAGATTCAGCTACACCACTCGAAGGCATATACCCAAAAGAGGCTTAAGTACACAATAAGGACATTTGCTCAACCATGTTTGTAGCAGGATAATCTTTTGAAGCAAAAATCTTAAGTTGGTGGGTTTTGAACAGGTGTCATCCATTGATCAATATAAGGGAACTTGTCAGGATGATTGGGTGGGTTCCACGAACTTGAGCAAAACTGCCTTTGCAACAGACAAGGCCCAGGAACCTGTTAATGGACATCCCACTTCATAAGAGGACCAGTCGATCTCACTGTAAGTGCACAGCCTTCTTTTGGATAGTGCATGCCTATCTATATTCTTCCTGAAACGGTAGCATACATTGAAGGGGTAAGAGTTTTGAAATGGTGGTCCTAATATTAGGAGAAAACTGATGTGACCTGAATGAGGAAAAGATTAATATGAACAACCCAGGAGCACTAACAATGAAGAGAAGATTACTGCACTGAAAAAAAACAGCAGCCATGCCAGACCTCTACAGCCATGTAAGACCTGCTACAGCTTTCCCAATGTTGACACAAGTGAGAATCCCAGGAGGACATCTACTTCAATGACTGGAAATTTCCTATCCGAAATTTTTGTTATTGTTTTGGTTTTGGTTTTGCAGAAAAATAAGAAAAAAGAAAAAGAAAAAAATTTAAAAAGAACAAAACAGCGAACAAAGTTTTGCCGATGGTGCCACCGAACGGCCGAACTGAAGAAACTGGCACCATCTCAGTCAAGGGCTTGCATAGAGCAGCTCAGTTTGCTTTTTCTAGGTACCTACAACAGAACAGGCTCTGTGTCCAGGAGACAGTACAGAAAAAGCACCAGAAAAATCAAAAAACCTCATTAACTCTTAAGCCAAACTTGCCATTCTTGCATTCAATCACTAACACACAGATGGCCATCCATTCACTCATGCTAAAGCAAAACCAGTTTGTGTGTGTGTGTGTGTGTGTGTGTGTGTGTGTGTGTGTGCTGTGGGGGGGTGTCAGTAATGGATTTGAGGTGGCCTAGGGGCATCTGTTTTCTTGAAAAATTCAGCAGTGTCTTTCAGACACTACATGGCAATTATTTTAAATTTACATTTCCTCATATTTATTTCACATTTATGTTTATACTTGCACAAACATCAATTATTTCGGTTAATACATCTGGGCCATGGTCAGTCAAAGAGAGTCCCAAAAACATTCCAAAGGCAGATGTGTCTGCTGGCTGTTAGGAGTCTTGGAAGTGTCTAAGCAGACAGGAAATAAGGGTAAAGCAATTTGCAAAGTTGTTTTCGATCAAGCCTAATGACCTGAATTTAGTTGCTGGGACCCATATGGTAAGGGAGAGCAGACTCTCACAAGTTTTCCTTTGACCAATACAAGAGCACTGTGACATGTGGTATGAGTGTGTGTGCACATGTGACACAAGTGAGTCAATTTAAATTATAAAAAACTTGAAAGAATTTGTGGAAATACTCAGTAAGCCAAAGTTCAAACTGAACAAGTCATATCCTTCTACTATCTTCCATTACTATGAGGTAGAGCAGGAAAAATTGGGTGGTGGATAGGGTAGAGTAGACTTACAAAGGAAAATTAAAGTCAAACTCTTTACAGGAGGCCAGGATTGTAGACAGTACAGGAGGGGTGAAAAAAAAATATTATACATTGATATTCAAGTTCTCAAATGCCACTGATCCAAGGATACACTTATATTTCATGAAGGAGAGAGGAGAAATTTCATGGAGTGCAGATGTGAGATATTCTGATGCCCTTTACCACAGGAAAACTAATATGGACTTCAAACTTTGATATTTACACCTGATTGATGTTTGCAAAAAAGCTACTCCTATTCCATGAATTCAGTCACGAAGCATATTTTAGCACATGCTGGCATTCCCATTTCAGTGAACAAATGAATTTCTAATAGAATGTTGAGAAACTTAATCCCTACTATTGAAACTATAGCAAAGGAATATTACTGTTCAGGGAATTTATTTACAAGAGTCTTTAGAAATCTGCCCATAATATTGACCAAACCTATTGTAACTGCTGGGTGATTTAAAAAGACTCAACACCTTTGTTTATATGGAAGTGAAATACTAGGACAGCAAAGGTTCCATGGCAGAGAATATACTCCTGCATATGGACAATAGTGAATTTGACCTGAATACAATTGGTTTCTTCTACATTCAAGACCCAATGGGGCATGTTTTTGAAATGACAGGACATCTTCCAAAAGAAAACCTATGTCATGAAAAATTCCACAACAAAGAACAAACAAACAAATAACCCAAGAATGTTCAAAAAAAAGTCCTCAATTCATTCACCTATTCTTTTCTCAGCCATGCTAGGTTATTTCACCAGGTAGTAAAACCCAGTAGTAGCACTTGAAAGAATTGAACAGGATGAGTTAATACAGCATGTCCCCAGGAATCATAGACAACACCTTCTAAGAATACTGTAGTTGAATGCTGTCTACCGCAATCACGTTAACAATGTCATATAACATAGGTGTATAACCCAGGAGAGTATGGAGAGAATCCAAAGTAAAAAAACATACAAGGTTCCACAACTCCAGTTCTTCCACCAAGTCTGGTAATACAGGCCTACAATGAAAAGTGATGGCAATGAGTATGAAGGATAACCCTCCACAGATGGCCCTCCACAGCCCCTCAGCTCCAAACAGCAGGGCTCTCACCCTATCCTGGCTCTCATCCTTGACACACAGGAAATGCCTGGGTGCTGAGTCAAGACATCTGAATCACCATCCCCCACACTCTAATTAAACCCGGGAAACAGGAGGAGTCCTGGGTGTCTGCCCTACACATTCTACTTCCCTGGTTTTACATCTCATCTCAGGCTGTACTGACCAAAGTCTTGATTGTCTTCATCAGCAGGCTGAACACCTCAAACCCACTGCACTCAGGGTTTCCCCACTATTGCCTTATAGCCAAGACACTGTTCTAACTGTTGTCCACAGAACAGCCTAACGTCAAGTAAAGCTCACAGCTTAGGAATTGAGTATGTGTATGTTCTACATAACTTTCTGCTTGTTTCCTTTTCAGTCAGTGAACAAATGTGTATTTCAGTACATGCACTTTGGCAGGGGATATACTGTCACACATAACAAACAAAACCCTGGGTGAGAAAGGGATCAGTAAGGAAAGACAGGCACCTACCTATGAAGTAACTTACCCTTTGCATATTCTGAGAGCTAAGTGGTCTCACAGAGTCAATGTTGATATCTGAAGTTCCTGGGATCATGGAATAAGCCATCAGCACCAAGTCTCCTTTGAAAGGCCTGAAAGTTGAAACAGTCAACAAAGTTAGAAGTGTAAGAATTGTACTAGGGTTACATCCCATTTCCAAAGGCCCTTTGTCACAGCAATATGCTGACCCACATTTCTTGCATGTACAGTAACTGTTCCAAATGCTTAGACTCCTCCCATAGCTTACTTATGGAGGGAAAGGTTAGGCCCTTTTAATGATGGGTATCTACAATGATTTGTCAGGCATTGATAATATTAGAACTTATCTGTTGAGTATCCTGAAAAGAGGACACAAAGAGAAGGAGACCTGTCTGCACCTTTGCTTTGAAGTGATGGAAGTATTTTCAAGGTAAATCTCTTATACATGTGTGATCCTCTCACTGATTTGATTTTGAATGCATTCTGAAGCACTGGCAAAAAGACTATGATTTCAGCACTCAGAGGGCAGGGGAAGGGTTTCATAATATCAGTTCTCACATATGCTGTTTGTTTCAGGTAACTTTGAGGAAGCCTATGTCACAGACCAAAATAAAAAAAAAAAAAATAGCCAAATAAATAGAGTAGTGAAAACCACATGGACACATGATGATGACATTCACAGAGGTCAGAATCTGTAGGCGATATTTAAAGTATTGCCCTTTTCCCATTAATTGTGCCTTACTTTCAATTTCAAGGATGCTCCTCACACTCTATAGAGCTTCTAACCCAAGCCCAATACCTACTACCTACATGCTTTACCCAATGTTGTTAAAGCTATAAATCCTACCTCCAGGAAACAATTGTATAGGAAAAGAAATATCCTTGCTAATGTAGATGTTGTCCTGCATTTTGTGAGTGACACTTTTAATACAAAATCTCTTACCGAGTTTTGATGGATCCTTAGAGTCAACTGGATTGTTCATAACTTTCACCTATAAGAGAAGGAGACTGTAGCTACAGGTAAAAAAACCAACTACATGTAGGATTTTGTACACTTATCAAGGGGTCGCCATCAAAACAACAAGTTTTAAGGGTTGACCTAACGCAATTTTAAGGATCCTTGCAGGATGTAGTCCTCTGTCAGAGACAATGGACTTTATTATTCATACCAAACAGACCTCCTGCTGCAGAAAACTTTTAAACACCTCTTCTCAAACCTCCAACAAGTATTTTTTATTAAAGATATGTTATGGACCTGAGATGATGGTATAAATTCTGTGTTCTTGCTCCATGGACTAATTGCCTTGTAATGTGAACTTCACACCCTTGTTTAACTCACTCACAAACTTACCTTCTGACCTTAGGAATACAGGGCTCTTGCTTTCTGGAAACTCAAAATTATTTTTATTTATTTATTTTTATTTTTTATTTTATTTTTTATCAGTTACATTTTATTAACTCTGTATCCCAGCCGTGTCCTGATGGAAACTCAAAATTCAACAGTGTAAAATACATTTAAATATCTACTCCTGAACAAGTTGTAAAAATGGCTGTAATTCAAATTAGACAACCGTTTTGTACATTTACGCAGAAAGGAATTGATAGAGTGACAAGGGGTGGGGTAATTTGAGGAAATGGGCTTTGAGGTACATGGGAAGGAAGAGAAATGGGTTTCCTGACAGATGGGTGTGGAGAAGAAGTAAGTCAACAGAGACAAGAATAGCAGCATGATTTTGGAGAAGGGAGGAAAGCATGCTAAGCCCTATGTGGACTGGGTACAGGAGCTCTCAATGCTTTGGAAGAAGTAACCCAGAAGATAATACAAAGACAAGTCATGCAAGGTTGGCTCCATTTACCTACAGTCTGGAAGGATATGTTCCTGGCTTATCAAAGATAATGACCCTTATTGGAGGTAGTTTTCCTTTGAACTTTCCTTTATTAAACAATCGATGTATGTTCTTTATATGGAAATAGAATAGCCACATGAGCAGAAAACCTTCTCCTACAAACCACACTGGGTAATTCCATTATCTAGAAACAGTGACTAGCCTGTTTGAAAAGCAAAAGTGAACAATGTGCATGCTATTGAAATATCACAGGAAGACACAATGGTGGCAGAAAGGGCCATTGGGACTCACTATTGGGACATGCGGAGCAATTTGTGAGCTGCATAACTCATCACCTGATACTTAGTTTGGATGCACTCATTTGGTGTAGAGGGAGAAGAGTGATGATAGTTATTGTTCTAAGATCCCTGATGGACACTGGAGTCACTGATAACAAAACAAAGGGTGTTGCATGTCTTTTCAAAACCTCAATAACTGGTATTTCCACTTCTTTTTCGGTGTATGACTGGATTCTTACTAGTACAGATGGGATGGTCCTTCTCCCAGGATTGCTTGCACTGAGGAGACAAGAGCCTAGCTCCTGTCTGACTGCTCACCACCACTTATGTCAGCATGTAGGGAAATGAGCATCACAAACTCTGACCCTTCTGCATCCTGTGTCTATACTAACCAACAGGCATACTGGACTCTAAATCATTTCTGAGTTTCCTGGCAAATTTCCTTTCTCCCAGTTGTCATTTTCTCACTACAGAAATACAACTAACAATCAAAGCAAAGAGTGCAGATAGAATCTAAGACCAAGAAAGGCTCCAATATACGGTTTGTCCCCTCAACCAAATGAAGTACAGTAGATGGTCCAACTCATGGTGCATCCTTTTCTTAGTACCCATATCAAATTCAGGACTAACTACTGTTTTCATGATGTGTATAGCTTTCTGAAAGAATAGAAAAAAGTATTTGAGGCCTGTAATTCCAGCAGTTAGGAGTCAGAGCCTGCAAGCTTGAGGCTAGCCAAGGGATCATCGTTAATTTGAGGCCATGTGATGTGTAGCATAAGTCTCTGTCACATAAAACTAATATCCAAAACAGAAAATTTACCTGAGATTGTTTATCTAAAACAAGGCCTTATACTCTAGGCCTGGATGACATGAACTTAGTATGTAAACCACCTGGCTTTGAACTCACAGACATTTATATTCCCCTACCTCCCAATGGTATAATTAATTTATACCATTAATTATGGTATAAATTACCATAATTTATAATGGTATAATTAATTTATACCATTTAGTTGAGTGCAACTTAACTATTCTTGTTACAAACAAGAGACAGACGCAAAAAATATGCTTACAGTATAAGAAACTTGTACATAAAAAGAAGAAAACCTATTGTTAAATAAGAGGTTACATACACTCTTACATACAATCTTTTAATAATAAAGACCTTTTTTCTAACAATGGGTCCAAATGAAAAATGCAAAATTGCTTTTCTTATAGTTTAAATTGTTAGGAAATTCAGAAAAATAACATGACTCTTATTTTCAGTTCTCAATCTGCCAAGAATTTTCTAATATACTACTACTACTAATGATGATGATGATGATAAATAAGCCTTGATTATTGGTACTGATAAAAAGGCTTTTCTATAGACTATGGCTGATGCTATATTTTAGAGCAGTGTAGACAAACTTTATTTGAGAATAAATTTGATATGAAAATATCTAAGCTGATTATATTTCTAAAACTAACTCTTACAATATCTATAACAGATATTTTTGCACAGTAAATACACATTGAATATTTTATAAAACAGTGTAAAGTACATGATGTTTATCATACTAAATCTAATTGTTTGAATTCATAGAGGAGAAAATAGCTTCTTACTATACATATCTTCTTTCTATAATTGGAAGTTGAAGATTATATGAGGTCACATAATTGTCATCATTCATCATGTTTAAATACTAAAGACAACTGAAACAAATCTTTAGGAACAGAAAATATTGTTACTGCAATGACATATCAGAACAAGCCCATTAAACTCTCTCTACATTAGTGTTTGTCTTAATCCAGGAGAGAAATCAAAATCCCACTAGGTTAAGAGACTCTGGGCAAACTCATGTTACCTTGATGGTTCTCAGAACATGAGTTGTTTCATCTTCTTCCACAATTGCAATGACATTCTTTCCTACATTCAATGGAACATTGCTGCATTCCACATCAACACTGAAGAAGACGGTTTTGTTAATCCAGCCATAATTGGTGCATAAATGTGTCACAATTTCTTGGTTAGATTTATATATTGATTTATGTATGACACAGGTAAACAAAGGTTACACTGGTTCATGTAAAATGCAAAAACCCACTACACAGAAGCTCTGCTCAGACCATCTGTGTAGATATGGGTACATGTTTTCACTGCTCTGACCATAAGACAATAACTATTTCTGCACCCTAAGCTTGTCAGTACTGCATGGCACCTACATGGAATCTGTTTCTGCTGTAGATGACCTGTCCCAGTCAGAGTGAAAGTACTGAGTTCATCATACCGGCTCAGAAAGCCTCTTTAAACTCCCACTATTACTAATATATGCCTACCTCAGCATCAGCAACAGCAAATTCATAGCCATAGATCTAGATTCTTCAACAAACCTTCTAACAGAACATTAGAAGATATGTGCACATGTGAGCACTTGAATTCCAATATCCTTTTATCCTTCATATGCATGATGAGAAGTAATGTTTGAAGACCTGGCTCCAGTACCCTGCTGGAAGTGCTGGTCACCTTCCTTCATGGTACCCTCCTTAGTACCCTGCCTCCTGCCTTCAGGATGTTCCCTTTCTCTGGGGGACACTTAAAGACATCTTGCAAGGAGAAAGGCAAAAGCAGTACATCCCACAAAGATTTGTGTCACGTGTTCTGTGAGTGGGTCCAAACACTGTCCTGAGTTAGCCCACCAGAGCAGCTTGGGCCACAGGTCAGTATTCCAGTAAATCTTGGGAACTCAGGGACATCCTCAAGATCAGCAGCCCCCTGGGATGGCAGCAGGACCCTCCCCGCTGTTCATGCCCACTGCAGCTCATGGTGGAGGAGAACCTTTCTGAGGAATCTCCTTCCGTGTTAGACATTTGGGCTGACTTCCAGAAGATTACCTTGAAACCATGCCTGAGGCTTTCCTTCAATCATGTCTTCATCGAAATCAGCTGCTAATGTCTCTGCATAGTGGTGTTATCATCAGCCAGGGCAATGCCCGAGGCTTACAGATGAATCACCAGGTCTCCTTTGTGTGTCTTTCTGGCTGTGGGCCCAATCCCCAGCTTCTATGGGATGTTAGTGAATGTCTAAAGGGAGGCCCTTAAGAGAGCTAGGGACCTTGTACTTCCCTGTCTGCTGTTAACCTCCCTTAAAGCTTCTAGTCCAAAGAGAGCCCACATTATCTGCTGCCCAGCCAATGAGAGTCAATGGTCTTGCCTGTGTCACAGCAATAGCCAAAGAAAGACACTGGACTGAACCATTTGGTCCTGTGCACCCATTATGAGTGCACTGGTGGGAAAAGTTGTTTTGTAGGTTTGCACTAGCCAAGAGGCTGGAGAATTTAAGGCACTTAATGCTCTTCGTGAGGGTTCTGTGTTCGGTTCCCAGCACCCTCAAGTCCACTCACAATGGTCTAAAACTCCAGCTATATGGGTTCCAATGCTCTCTTCTGGCCTTTTCCTCACCAGGAATGCAAGTAGTGCACATATATAAAAACACAACACACATATACAGCAAGACATGGTGGCCCAAGCCATCAGTGTCATTAATCCCATCTCTCTGGGATAGGGGCAAGAGGATCTCTAAGAGTCCCAGGCCAGCCAAAGCTTCACAATCTCAAAAAATCTGAACCCCACCCCAAACATCTATATACCCAAAACAATTGTATTTTTAGATTTATTTATTTATTGTATTATGTATACTATATTTTGCCTGCATGTATTCCTCCATGTCAGAAGAGGGCACCAGATTTCTTTTATAGATGATTGTGAGCCACCTGGGGTTGTTGGGACTTGAACTCAGAAATATGGAAGAGCAGACATCTTCTGAGCCATCTCTCCAGCACCTCATATAATAATTTTAAAAAGCACTAGCCTCTGTCATTGTTAGAATTAGAAATAGCGCATGTGTGTGCACAAATGCCTAAATACGTGTGTGTGTGTTTCTGTGTGTGAATGTGCACACAAACAAGATAAAACATTTTAGGGATTGCATTCTAACTTACTTATTTTATCTATCTATCTATCTATCTATCTATCTATCTATCTATCTATCTATCTATCTTTGGTCTTTATGACACAAGTTTCCCTGTGTAGCCTTAGCTGTCCTGAACTCACTTTGTAGAGCAAGCTGACCTCATAGAGATCCACCTGCTTCTGGCTCCCTGAGTGTTGGAATTACAGACATGCTAACATTCTTACTTTATAATAAGACAAAATTTTATAATTTTAAGTAGAGTTTTTTTTTTTTCAGTGCTTGAGTACAGATGCCAGAACTCACATAAGGTGAGCACAGCCATCTAAATTAGCCTGTACTTCCTAGATGGAGTTACATCCTTTTGGGCTATGTAGCAGAAGTGAAACACATAGAAGAGAGAATCAGGAGAGAGTCTCCCTTACATCAAAACCACTGTCCACCAGGTTCTTCATGTAGACCCTACAGGAATAAAAAGTGGCTAAGAGGACAAGCTCTGTTATCTTCTGATTTCTAAGAGACGTGATTAGGCTACGTAAGAGAGAACCAGACCACCAGAGCTGTACTGAGGCCATAATATAATTTTCTTTAAGATAAAGAATTCCCAGGCTCTCTGAGAGAGAGAGAAAGAGGGAGATAAATAGAGAGAGAGAAGCAGACAGACAGAGACAGAGAGAGAAGGGAGTTAGGACTTTACAGAGTATTTCTGCTGATCCAAGCTTAGTGGGATAGTGTTAAGAGAAAAGGAACTGTCACAGGCAAAAGGGAGTCAAGTAAGTAAACTTTACTGATGGAGGCTGGTGTTATGGCCATCATTACAGCAGGAAGCTATGGTCAAGCTGTTCTGGTGGGAAAAGGGGTCAGCAGACTTCTGAGAAGTGTATTGTGTTTCGTTTCCATTTGCCCAGGGAGGGTTGAATCCCATACAGGTCATCCATCTTGGTATATTAGGTGACTCCATCTTGGCCCAAAAATCAAGTCTGGCTCAACATTGATAGAGTGGATAACCTCCATGAAGACAGGCATTTAGACTTTAGGTCTTACCAGGACAAAGAATATGACAGCTCAAGGTGTGGAAGTAGGGCTGTAACTAGCCTGGAAAAAATGAAGATAAAAAGACACTTGTGTCTCTCAGTCTGACTATCAGACTGTTGCAACATTATACTTGCCCCAAACCACAAAGTGGATTTTTTCCAGGAATCTCATGCACAGAAAATAAAAAGCTCCCATCCAGAGGGGGATGTTATTGACAGGTGAGAGATTTCACCTTTCCAACAACTGATCAGCCCATCTTACAGGATATGATTGAAACTCAGAGAGAGATACCTTAGTGCTAGGCAGGACCACACTTGACTGGCATTGCCTAGATGAATACATCCTTAGCCTTGTATCTAAACTTGGATCTCACTTCACAGCCCAAAAATGAACCTGTGAGATCTGCTGGATATCTTTGACCCTCTTCCTCATGTGGAAGAAACTTTTTTTCTGTTTTCTACATTCTATTTTAAAAAATATTTTTATTTAATCACATTATAGCCTGATCCAAGTCTCCTCCCTACTCTTTAAGTTCCCCCTCATGACATTCTTTCCCCATTCCCTGATGTCCTCTTTCTCAGAGAAGGGGAGGCCCAAAGGGGTGCCAACCCACTGAGGTACCTCCAGTCACAGCAGGACTAAGTGCTTCCTCTTCCACTGAGACCAGACAAGGCAGCCCAGATAGGAGAAGGGATCCAAAGTCAGGCAACAGAGTCAGAGGTAGCCGCTAGTCCTCTTGTTAGGGGATCCACTTGATGACCACACTGCAAAGCTGTTACATATCTGTAGGGGTCTATGTCCAGCCCATGCATGTTTTTTGGTTGGTGCTTCATTCTCTGTGAGCTTCCATGGATCCAGGTTAATTTGCTCTGCATGTCTTCTTATGGTATTGTTGAATCAGGATACCATAAGAAGACATGCAGAGCAAACTAACCTGGATCTTCCACAAGACTCCCACAGCTTGACCTATTGTTTGGCTGTGGGTCTCTGCATCTATTCCCACAGGTTGCTGGATGAAGCCTCTCAGAAAACAGTTGTATTATTCTCTTGTCTGCAAGCATAGCAGGGTATCATTAGTATTGTCAGGGCTTGGTTCTCTTGTATTGGGTGGGTCTTAAGTTGGGGAGTCATTGGTTGGCCATTTTCTCAATCTCTGCTCCATCTTGATCCCTGCACTTCTTGTAGGTGACACATATTTGGTGTCAAAGGTTTTATTTGTGGGTTAGTGTCCACCTCAGTCCACTGGAAATCCCACCTGGCTACAGGAGGTGGTCACTTCATGCTCCTTAACCCCTGCTGCTAAAAGTCTTATCTAGGTCACCCCTATAGACTCCCTGGAGTCTTTGATGGCCCAGAGATGGCCCTTAACAATTTCAGTCTATCTCCCAGGATTCTCCAACACATCTGTCTCTCCAGACCTGATTCCACCTCCATTACCCTCCACACTCCCTCTTCCACCCAGTTTCCTCCCTTCATCTATTTTACATGTCTATTTTTTCCACTCTTTCTGAGTGAGATTCAAGCATCTTCCTTGGGCCTTCCTTGGCTTCTTTGGGTCTGTGGATTGTAGCCTAGTTACCCTGTACTTTATGGCTAATATCCACTTATAGGTGAGTACATATCATGTGTGTCTTTCTGGATCTGGGTTACCTCACTCAGGGTGATCTTTTCTAGTTGCATCCATTTGCCTGCAAATTTTATGATGTCCTTGTTTTAGGTAGATACATTCCATTGTGTAGATGTATCACATTTTCTTTATCTGTTCTTTGTTTGAGGGGCATCTAGGTTGTTTCTAGTCTCTGGCTATTATGAATAGAGCTGCTATGAATGTAGTTGAGCAATTGTCCTTGTAGTATAATGCAGCATCTTTTGTATTTATACCCAGGAATGGTAGAGTTAGGTCTTGAGGTAGAACTCTTACCAATTTTCTGAGAATACTCCATATTGATTTCCACAGAGGTTGTATAAGTTTGCACACCCATCAGCAATGGAGGAGTGTTTCCTTTGCTCCACATCCTTACCATCACGTACTTCACTTGAGTTTTTGATCTTAGCCATTCTGAAGGGTGTCAGATGGAATATCAGAATCATTTTGATTTGTGTTTCTTTATTACTAATGACACTGAACTTTTCTTTAATTGTTTTTCCACCATCCAATATTCCTCTGTTGAGAATTCACTATTTAGCCCCATTCTTAAAATTATTTCATTTGTTGGTGTTTAATTTCTTGTGTTCTTTATATGTTTTGTATATTAGCCCTCTGTTGGATGTAGTGTTGGTGAAGAACTTTCCCCAGTCTGTAGGCCAATGTTTTCTTCTGTTGACAGTGTCCTTTGCTTTACAGAAGCTTTTCAGTTTCATTAGGTCCCATTTATTAATTGTTGATCTTAGGGCTTGTGCTGTCAGTGTTCTGTTCAGGAAGTTTGTCTCCTGTGCCAATGAGTTCCAAGCTCTTAACCATTTTCTCCTCTAGCAGATTTAGTGTGCCTGTTTTTATGTTTAAGTCTTTGATCCACTTGAACTTTAGTTTTGTGCAGAGTGATAAAAGTGTGTCTATTTTCATTTTCTGCGTGTAGACATCCAGTTAGACCATCACCATTTGTTGAAGATGGTATATTTTTCCCATTGTATGGTTTTAGCACCTTTGTAAAAAATCAGGTGTGCATAGTGCATAGCTGTTTGGGTTCATTTCTGGGCCTTCAATTTGATTCCATTGATCAACCAGTCTGTTTCTATGCCAGTACCATACAGTTTTTGTTACTATTGCTCTGTATTATAGCTTGAAGTCAGGTATGGAGATACCTCCAGTTCTTTTATTGTACAGAATTGTTTTAGGTATTCTGGGTTTTTATTGTTTTTACATATGGAGTTGAGAATTCTGCTTTCAAGGTCTGTAAAGAATTGTGTTGGTATTTTGATGGGAATTTCATTTAATCTGTAGATTGCCTTTGGTAAGGTGACCATTTTTACTATGTTAACCCTACCAATCCATGAGCATGTGAGATCTTTCCATCTTCTGATACCTTCTTCAGTTTTTTTCTTCAGAGACTTGAAGCTCCTGTCATATAGGTTTATCACTTGCTTGGTTAGCATTGCCCTAAGATATTTTATCATATTTGTGGCTGTTTGTTGTTTTTCCTAATTTCTTTCTCCAGCCTGTTTGCTGTTTGTCCTTTGTATAGAAGAAAGCTGTTAAGCTGTTTAGTTACTCTTGTATCCAGCCACTTTGCTGAAGGTGTTTATCAGCTGTAAAATTTCTCTAACAGAATTTTAGGGCTTACTTGTGTATACAATCATATAATTTGTGAATAGCAATACTTTGACTTTTTCTGTCTTCTTTATATTCCCGATCTCCTTTAGTCTTATTGCTCCAGCTAGAAATTCAAGTACTATGCTGAATAGAAACATAGAGAGTTGCAAGCCACTGATTTCAGTGGGGTTGTTTTAAATTCTCTCCATTTAATATGATGTTGGTTATTGGCTTGCTGTATTGCGCTTTGGTATGAACTTTGTTTCCCTGATCTCTCCAAGACTTTTAACCTGAAAGGTGTTGTATCTTGTCACAGGCATTTTTAGCATCGAATGAGATGATCAAGCCATTTTCTTCCTTTCAGTTTATTTATATTGTGGATTACATTGATGGATTGAGCCATCCTTGGCAACTCTGGGATGAAGCCTACTTGATCACTGTGGATGATATTTTTTATGTGTTCTTGGTTTCTGTTTACAAGTATTTTATTGAGTATTTTTGCATCAATATTCAAAATGGAAAATGTCCTAAATTTTCTTTCTTTACTGAGTCTTTGTATGGTTTATGTATCAAGGTGACTATGGCCTCAAAGAATGAGTTTGGAAATGCTCCTTCTGTTTCTATTTTGTGGAATAGTAGTCTGGTAGAATTCTGTGTTAAAACTATCTGGTCCAGAACTTTTGTTTTTTCTTTTTGGTTGGGAGACTTTTAATAACTGCTTCTATTTCCTTAGGGGTTATAGGTCTATTTAAATTGTTTACCTAATATTGATTTCATATCGGTAAGTGGAATCTATCAAGAAAATGATCCATTTCATTTAGACTTTCCAAATTTGTGGAGTATAGGCTTTTGAAGTAGGACCTAATGGTTCTTTGGATTTCCTCAGTGTATGTTGTAATGTTCCCCCTTTTATTTCTGATTTCATTAATCTGGATATTGTCTATTTGCCTTTTAGTTAGCTTGGCTAAGGGTTTGTCTATCTTGTTGATTTTCTCAAAAAACAAGGTCTTGGTTTTGCTGGTTCTTTTATTGTTTTTGTTTGTTTGTTTTGTTTTTGTTTCTGATTTATTGATTTAAGCCATGAGTTTGATTATTTCCAGCTCTCTGATCCTCTTTGATACATTTGCTAATTTTTGTTCTAGAGCTCACAATAATGCTTTTAAATTGCTGGCATGAGATCCCTTCAGTTTCTTTATGAAAGCACTTAGTGGTATGAGCTTTCCTTTCATCACCACTTTCACTGTGTTCCATAAGTTTGGGTATGTTGTACCTTCATTTTCATTGAATTCTACAGTGTGTTTAATTTCTTTCTTTATTTCTTCCCTGACACAGTGTTCACTGAGTACAGAGTTTTTCAGTTTTCGTGAGTTTGTAGGCTTTGTGTTGTTTCTGTTGTTGTTGCAGTCCAGCTTTAATCCATGATGGTCAGATAAAATAAGGGTTTCTCTGTGTAACCTTAGATCTCCTGGACTCACTTTGTAGACTGGGCTGGCCTCAGACTCACAGAGAACTGCATGCTTCTCCCTCCCTTAGTGCTGGGATTACAGGTGTGCATCACTGTACCTGGTTTTCCTGTATTTCTCTAAGGGATTTATTTATTTCTTCTATAAAGGGTTTTGTCATCTTCATCAGATTGGACTGAACGTCTTTTTCTTGTGCTTCAGCTGTATTAAGATATTCTGGGCTTGCTGTTGTATGGTAGCTGGTTTCTGATGGTGCTATATTACACTGGTTCTTGTTGTTTGTATTCTTTTGCTGGCCCTTAGCCATCTAGCTGTCTCTGGCATTGGCAGGCCTCTGGTAATGCAGGGAGAATTGTGGGCAATAGAATGGAGGGCTGGAGAACAGGTGTGGTTTGCCTCTGGTGGCTCATGAAGGTTCATTCCTCTTTCATTCCTGGGTCCCTCCAGGCCTCAGGAATGAAGGCCAAGCTGGTGGTCGCTGATGGCCACTGGCCTCTGGGAATGCAGGTAAAGATGTGGTCCAGGAGATGGAGAATGCAGGGGCCAGGGTGTAGTTCACTGCTCCTGGCTTGCCTGATGGTCCCAAATGACTGCTGTTCTCTGTCCAGTGTGGCAAAAGGCCTCTAGGAATGGAGGCTGGTTGTCTCTGATGGCTGCTGTCCTCTGGGAATGTAGTTAGAGCTGTGGTCTGTGAGATGGAATACACAGGGAGCAGGGCATAGCTTACTGCTGCTGGGTTTGCCTAGAGGCAGTCAGCAGGCAGGGGCCATTGGCATAGAAGCCTCACTTGTTTGTCCTGCATGGCAGGAATGTCTCCAGGGATGGAGACTGAGCTGTAAGTCAGGAATGGGGAGCACAAGACAATGGGCATGGCTCCTCATCTGGCTTTCTAAATTGACTTATTTAGGATGGATGGCTGGACTTGACTGGAAGCTCAGGCTGATCTCAGTTTGATAACATTCCATGAAATATGTTCTCTGTGAAGCACAGGAGACCAAAAAACTTTGGTTCTTGGGAATTCGAGATATCTTCTCTTGTGTAGGAAAGGCATCCTGCCTTATTTCCCTTAGTTGATCTACAGGCTCATAGTAGAGATCAGAAAGAAGAGGAAGAGTTGGTGAAGCCCTCATGCCCAGCCATTTGTTATCTGGAACAGGCCTATCTGTGGGTCTTCCAAGGAATCCAATAAAGATAACCACTTAGACACAGTTTAGAGCCAGTTGAAAGTTTTTATTCCTCAGGACTGGAGAAATAGCTCAAAGGTGAAGAGCATCCAATGTTCTTCCAAACTTCCTGAATTCAATTCCCAGAAACCACGTGGTGGCTCACGACATCTATGTGATCTGGTGTTTTACTCTGGCCTTCAGGCACACAAGTAAACAGAATATTGTATAAATAATAAATAAATAAATAAAACTTAAAAAATAGAAAGTCTTTATCCCAGCTAGCTGCAACCATTCAACCGTATTTGTGGACTCAACTGTAACCTTGAGCATTTAGAACAAGGGACTTTTAAAGGCAACCAGACTTTTATCCAGCTAGGTGCATAGGAGTCTGATATAGTCTTCTTTAGATGGTAAAAAGATTCCCCCATCATGCCCAGGTGAATAGAATCTTGTTTTGCAGGTGGATCCAACAAGTAAAATGTAGGGGAGAATTTACTTGTAAGTATGCAGGAGTACTGATTGCAGGGTTGGATCAATCCCCCATTTTTCCTAACCATACAGACAGAAAGGTGGTGTAATCTGGGTCCAGCAAAAAATGTGGCAATGTCTACACATATACACCAGGGACAGAAATAGTCTGCTTCTTTGTTACATTGTGACCTTTAATCTGGGGCCTTTTTCTCACCTTCCCACTTAGCAGGACATATGTAGAAATCTGACTCTTTAATGTTCCCACAACATTGTGGGATGTTAGAAGACCCTCACACCAACCCTGGCAGAAGGTAACCTCATGCTTCAATAGTGGGAAGGGTTGAGAGTTTTGTGAGATCAGTTTTGGCCCCTCAGTCCATTTAAGTTTTTTTTTTCCCCAGTGTGAAAGGAAACAAGAGTAAAGGAATAAGTATCTAGTATTTAGTCTAGCCAAACCAAGATGGCATATATATTCAAACATGGGTCCTCTTTTTGATAAAGTCTTAGGCTGAGTGGATCTTGTCTAGGTAATAACACAGTCCAATTCTGGTCCTCGTCTGCAACAGGCTGGCATTGGGGTGATGAATCCACATGGGGATTCCCTCAACACTGAGTGCAGTCTGCACTGTCAGGATGATACTGTGAGGCATTTGATGTATGCTTGTTCCCCAGTTCAGAATGAAAAAAGACACACTGAGGAGGAACCCAGAAGAGCATCTTGAACCTTAGAATGGACTGTAGCCTGGACCTGTCAGAGAGGCTGCAGGTACTTCAAAGAAAGAGATTTGTAATTTTCTCAATGACTGGCTCTCTTAAATGGGGGCACAGAAGAGGTTTCCTTCCAAAAATAATCTGTAAGAAAGAAATCCTTGCTTGTCAAGGGTACATCGTTGAGTTAAGAAGGGCCAAGGGTAAAAGGTTGGGCCAATTTTCACCAGTTTCAAAACTTAATTTAGAGATGATGGGCTTCATGCCTTCAATGTGTCCAGAGCTCTGAGGTCAGTAGGTGCAGTAGCCCTTCATGGTTTTATTAAGGCCTTACAGATCAGTTGAACTATGGACAGGGTAAGCGCCTGTCTGTTATGGGATCCAAATTATAGGGGCAGCACAAACTTAGGTGTGTAAGAAGAATCTTGATCACTGCCAGAGCAGTCTCTCTATAGGCAGCAAGGCCTTCTACGCATCTTGAGAAGGTGTCCACAAACACTAATGGATATTTATACCCAATGGGAGGAGGTTTCATCTCTGTGAAGTTTACTTCCCATTTTTCACCAGGGGATAGTCACTTCAGAAACATGGCAGGGATTCCTTTTCCCCTTGCCTTGAATTCAACTATGTGCAGGTGAGACACTGAGATGTAAAATGAGCAGACAGCTCTCAGAGAATCTGGTATCCAGAAAATTACTCAGCCAGTCTGGTGGCACCCAGATGGGTAATCTGGTGCAGCTGATGCATCAAGAGACCCAAGAACACCAAGGAGGATAATTCTTTTCTTCTTTTATTAATTTATATACTGATTCACTTAATTGATCACAGACCCTTCCCTTCTCTTCTCCCAGGCCCACCCTCACATGCCCCTCCCCACTTTCCTTTTCCTTCTCCACAGAGTGTACCAACCCACCCTGGAGCATCAAGTAACAACAGTTCTAAGTGCATTCTCTTTCACTGAGGCCAGACAAGGCAGCCCAGCTAGAGGAAGGGATCCAAAGGAAGGCAAAACAGTCAGAGACAGTCCCTACTCAAAATGTTAGGTGAGCCACATGATGACAAAGATGCACATCTGCTACATATTTGTAGGAGTCTAGGTCCAGCCCATGCATGGTCTTTGGTTGGTGGTTCAGTCTCTGTGAGCCCCATGGAGCCAGGTTAGTTTACTGTTTTCTTGTGGTTTTCTTGTGGTGTCTTTGGCCCCTCTGTGTCCCTTTTTCCTTCTTTCCACTCTTCCACAAGATTCCCAAGCTCATCCTATTGTTTGGCTGTGGTTCTCTGCACCTGTTCCCATCAGCTGCTGAGTGGAGTCTCTCAGAAGACAGTTGTACTAGGCTTTTGTCAGCAAGCATAGCAGAGTGTCATTAATAGTGACAGGGGTTGGCTCTTTTCCATGAGGTGAGTCTCAAGTTGAGCCAGTTATTGGCTGGTCATTCCCTCAGTCTCTGCTCCATTTTTATCCCTACACTTTTTGTAAGCATGAAAAATTTGCGGTTGAAAGTTTTGTTGGAGGAAACAACCTAGGAACCTGACACAGAGGGTCTCTGAAAGGCTCTGCCCTGCAGACTATCAAAGCAGACACTGAGACTTATGGCCAACTGTTGGGCAGAGTGAATGGAATCTTATGTAAGAAGTGGGAAATAGTAAGACCTGGAGAGGACAGGAACCCCACAAGGAGAGCAACAGAACAAGAAAATTTGAACACAGGGGTCTTTTCAGAGACTCATACTCCAACCAAATACCATGCATGGAGATAACCTAGAACCCCTGCACAGATGTAACCCATGGCAGTTTAGTGTCCAAGTGGGTTACATAGTATTGGGAAGAGGGACTGCCTCTGACAAAATCTGATTGGCCTGCTCTTTGATCACCTCCCCCTGAGGGGGGAGCAGCCCTACCAGGCCACAGAAGATGACAATGCAGCCATACCTGATGTGAACTGATAGACTAAGATCAGAAGGAAGTAGAGGAGGACCTCCCCTATCAGTGGACTTGGGGAGGGGCATTCGTGAAGAAGGGGGAGGGAGAGTGGGATCAGGAGGGGAGGAGGGAGGGGCTTATGGGGGGATACAAAGTGAATAAAGTGTAATTAATAAATAAAATAAACTTTAAAAAAAGGAAGTTTTGTTGGTTGGTTGGAGTCTCCCTAACTCTACTGAAGGTCCTGCTTATTCCATATCCGCTGATGCTAGAAGTCTCAGGTCAGGTCACCCCCATTGACTCCCAGGAGCTTCCCCATTCCCAGAGGTGCCCACACACATTGATTTCTGTTCTGTAACCCAGCTCTCTCTCCCAACTCCTGTTCCTTCCAAACCTGCTCCCCTTGTCATGTTCTTTTTGACCCAGGTCCCTCCATCATTCTAATTCAGATATCTATTTTGTTTCACCTTCCGATTGAGACTAATGCATGCTTCCTTGAGGCCTCTTTTTTACTTAGCTTCTTTGGGTCTGTGGATTGCTTTATAGTTATCCTGTATTTTATGGCTAATATCCACTTACAAATGAATATATACAGTGCATGTCTTTCTGGTTCTGGGTTACCTCACTCAGGATTATCTTTTCTAGTTGCATCCATTTACCTGTAAATTTCATGATGTCCATGTTTTGAATAGCTGAGTAGTATTCCATTGTGTAAATGTATTACATTTTTTTGAACCCTTCTTTCATTGAGGGATGTCTGTTTTTCCCAGTTCTTGACTATTATGAATAAAACTGCTATAAACATAGTTGAGCAAGTATCCTTGTGGTATGGTGGAGGATCTTTTGCATAAATGCCTATGAGTGGTATACCAGAGAACTCCTACAGCTGATAAACACCTTCAGCAATGTAGCTAGATAAAAAATTAACTCAAATAATCAGTAGCCCTCCTTTATACAAGTGATAAGCAAGCTCAGATATATATAAGAGAAAGAACACTATTCAATAACCAGAAATAATATGAAGTATCTTGGTGCAACTGTAACCTATCAAGTGAAAAAACTGTATGACATGATCTTCAAGTCTCTGAAGAAAAAAAATGAAGATATCAGAAGATGGAAAGATGTCCCATGATCATGAATCCATAGATTCAATAAAATTCCCATTAAAATACCAACACAATTCTTTAGAGACCTTGAAAAAACAATTCTTGACAAAATATGGAAAATAAAAATAATAACAGAATAGCTTAAAACAGTCTTGTACAATAAATGAACTTCTAGGGGTATTCCATCCTTGATTACAATTGAACATCAGAGCAGTAGTAATAAAAACTGCATGGTACTAGCATAGAAACAGACTGGTGGATCAATGGAATCAAATTGAAGAACCAGAAATAAACCCACAAATCTATGGAAACTTGATTTTTGACAGAGAAAACAAAACCACACAATGGAAAAGAGATGGTATCTTCAACAAATGGTGCTCTTCTTGCTGCAACCTTCTATTTGAGACAAAGCTGCAGCCATCTTTGTTTTCAGTTTTCATTTTGTTTTTAAGGGAAAATTCAGTTCAAAATTTTAAAAATTTCAACTCTGCTTCCTGGAAATGTTGTTCATAGCTGACCTTAGATTTTATTACAGTTCAATAGTGTCATAACTCATACTTTGTTAACTACATACTTGGCTACACTCTGGTTGCACCCTTCTTATCTACACACCTGGCTATACTTTGGATGTATTCTACAAGACCCTAAGCCATGCCTCACTTACTTCATTTAGGACCAATCAACATAAAGGTTAGTGGATAAGACTTTGTCTAGTAAGCCAAAATGTGTTACTGCCCTCCCCATGTCTTTTGCATTTGGTTCTTTCTATAAAAACCCTGAGAACTTGGTTTGGTCTTAGTACAGTCTAGGCCCTTGGTGACTTAGGGAAGGAAAACCAGACACAGCTGTTCTCTTACCAGTCAGAAGAATGAAAATGTTCCAAGTTTCTACTTGATGAAGGTGGATTGCCATCCACCCCTTCTTTGATACTCCGTTTTGTTTGTATCTGTCTTTTGTGTTTCTTCATTTTGTTATTGTTATTATTGTTGTTTTTGTTCAGTTCTTCTCTTGATAATTTCAAATTCTTTTACCATGGGACATCTGGTTTTCTTCCTTCCACTCCCCAAATCCTTGGTTGTCTCTGGTGCACAAATATGTCCATGTCTGTCTGTATATGTGTATTGTTTTGTTTAATTGCTTGATTGTTGCTATGTTTCATATTCCATATAACCCTTGAGTTAGTTATAGCACATTTCAAAGATTTTCAGAGGAAAGAAGCTCAATTAGGACAACAAAAACTGATAAACTGGTGCTGTTGGATCAAGCTGGCAGCAAGGCAGGGCTGCCTGTTTTGTGCAAGTTGCTCTTAAAGGGTCCCTACATTCTATAATGTTATAGTATAAAAAGGTCAGAAAATCCCCAGTCTCTCTATTAAGGGAACTTGATGCTCAAGGAGCATTAGTTCAATGGCTTGTATTTTATTGAGGACTGTTAAATTTGATTGGGATATGCAGGTTGATATTTGGTTGCCTTGTAAATGATTTTATTCTTTGGAATATTCATGACTTTTTTACGGTCATGATTGATTTGCTGGAATGGGCATTATTGAGTCACCTATATTTGTTTTCAAAGTTAAACAAAAATAAATAAATAAATAATTTGATACTATTGAAGATAGCTAAGAAATGTAAGTTGATGGTCAATGACCTTATGGATGATTAGGTACTTTAATATGTTCAAAAATATATTTATAATAAACTCCTGCTAAGAACTAATGATTTAATTAGAAGATTAAGTTTTACCCTAGCCTCTTATGATGTCTTCATGGTTAAGCCTAGGAAAGGCAACTAAATACAAACAAAGTTTGTTTTGCTCAGATATACTTAATGGATGATAGTCTTCAGGCTCTTTAGAGATATGCTCAATATGACATTTAAACGTTTAATGAAAAAGCTTACTAAAATAGAGACCTCCAACTCCTAACAATGACTGCAAGGTCTCCAGAGAACATAGATGAGGCACCAACAACTCCACCTGGATTATGGTACACTGTCCATCCCTCCACCCACTGCAGGGGTCCAGAATGAACTGTGGACAAACAAGACACCTAGAGAATTGATTTCCATGTTTTGCCTAAATAAAATAAAGTCAATCAGTCTTTCTCAAGTTCCTCCTCCACAGAAAAGCCTCTCAGATTTGCCTGGCCTGGCAGCTGCAGACTGATGCTGCCTTGGGGCTTGTTCCCCTATCAAAGCCATAAACACCACAGGAGCCTGATGGGATGGCTGTCTAGGTACTGGGTAAGCTGCTGTCATTTAAATTAATATATAGGCCATTAAATTATAATTTATCCTTCTCAGTTTTCTGATGGGTTTGAGAATGAATTTAACAGAAAAAAAGGCTTTAACTGCTCTCTCAAAAACGCAAATTATAAAGGTTAGAGAAAGGTATACTCAAATTGGTAAATGCAAGTTTTTAAGGTTGGAGAGAGATGCTTGAAGTTGGTAAATGTAAGTTAAAGGTTAGAGAAAGGTGTTTTAAGGTTAGTAAATGCAAATGATAAAAGTTAGAGAAGTTGATTCGGCAAGATGGCAGCACCTGGACAACTCTCATTCTGACCAGCAGCACAGCAGAATCAACACAGTTACCAGCAGTAAGAACTCGAGGCCCTAAAACATAAGTGATTGTGTTTCCCAGGTGAGAGGATACCCCACGGTGGGGAATTCAGTCAGCTTTAACTCACCCAGCTAAACCATAGAAGAGATCCAGGTTTCACCAGGTACTTGGTTGCCAGCCCAGAGCCACACACCAGAGTGCTCTGATCACTTTTCCAGATTGAACTGTGGGCACCACAACATCAGAGACTGGAATTTCCAGTCAAGAGATAAACCCACGGTGCAGGTAACGATTGGGACCAACCTTAGGTCACCCAGACATCCCCTGGAAAAGACTCGGGGTACCATGGCAAACAGGGAGCCAGCCCAGAGCCAGAGCCTGGGACCCAGGTGCCTGCACTGAGTCCTACCTGTGCCTGACTCACTGCCCCAGATAGAACTGTGGGCCCCAGGGCATCAGAGACTGACTTTCTCTGTCGGGTGCAAACCCACAGGGTGGGGAACGGCTGGTCTGATCTCAGAGCACTCAACCAATACCAGCACCCTGAAAAGGTCTCAGGAAAAATTACCCAGTTTTGGCAGATGCCTAGGCACCCAATCCTCAGAAACCCAATCCTCAGAGCCACATAAGTCTGTGCCTGCGGGTTCTACGTGCCATCACAGACAGTACGGCTGTCCCCAAAGCAAAGACTGGGTGTCCCTATCAGGAGGAAACCCCACAGTGTGTGTGTGGGGAATCATCAGGTCCAACGCTCAGGACACCCAGCTCCAAAAGACGTTCTGGATTCATGCAGACTCTAGGCTCTAGCCTTCTACTGCAGGCATGAGCGCTGTGCTCACCTGGCATTTTTGAGTACCACTAGGGCACTGGAGCACACAGCTGCATCCTCAGACCTACAAAAGCCAGAGAGCCATTACAGAAGCCCTCAGATACTGCTTCAAGGATCAACCAGTTATCCCTAGCTAAACTGACAAAACTGTGGGAATCCCTTGGTTCTTTAAGCGGGCTGCACCCAAAAATTACATGTTAAGAGCAACAGCTGCTGCTCACTAAATTCAGAGCAAGAAACCCAGCAGCAGGGCAGCCATCACCAGGACCTCACCTAATGAGAGGAGAACCTTCCTGAATACCAGAGTTACCATACAGGTCCATACACCTGAAGTGAAATGTGACAATTCCTGAGAAGCTCCACCATTCAGGTGACCATACCCAAAAAGCTAAGGAGAACTCCATCAGAACCCCACCAAGTGGATTCTCCACAACCCAGGAACAGACAACACCCGAGACAGAGAGATGTGTAGAGGCCAGTGAAAAAGCACAACCAACAAAAGGCAAAGCAATATGGCATTACCAGAACCCAGGTATCCAGGGACAAGTAACTCTGGACACCCTAATATAAGCAAAATTAAGGAAGATGACCTTACATCTATGCTTATGAAGAGGTTAATGGAGAAAGCAAATAAAATGCATAAAGATTTCGGGGAAGATATAATAAAAGAGATTATGGTCATCCATAAAGAAATACAGGAAGATGCAACCAAACAGCTTGTGGCGTTCAGAGAGGAAATGATTAAATCACTGAAAGAAATAAAAGAAACAGAGGAATGTTCAAACAAACAGCTGAAGGAATTGCAGGAAAATACATTCAGACAGGTGAAGGAAATAAAAAAAAGGTTCAAGATCTGAAGATAGAATTGGAAGAATTAAAGAAAACAAAAATGGAGGAAATCAGGAGAGGGAGAAGCTATGAAAGAAAACAGGAACTGCAGAGGTAAGCATAACCAACAGACTAAAAGAGATGGAAGAAAGAATCTCAGGTATGGAAGACACAATGGAAGAAATCGATGTATCTGTCAAAGAAAATAATAAATCTAAAAAAGTCCTGACACAAACCATCCAAGAAATCCAAGACAACATAAAAAGACAAAACCTAAGAATAATAGGAATAGAAGAAAAGGAAGATTCCCTCCTTCAAGGTCCAGAAAATATTTTCAACAAAATCATTGAAGAAAATTTCCCCAACTTAAAAGAGAGGCCTATAAGAATACAAGAGGCCTACAGAACACCTAATAAATTAGACCAGAAAAGAAAATCCTCCTGTCACATAATAATCAAAACAGTAAGTATACAGAACAAAGAAAAAAAATACTAAAAGCTGCAAGAGAAAAAAGCCAAGTAACATATAATTGCAAACCCATCAGAATCACGCCTGACTTCTCAACAAAAACTATGAAATCCCCAGAAGAGCCTGGATGGATATCATGCATACCCTAAGATAACACAGATGTCGGCCTAGGCTACTGTACCCAGCAAAACTCTCAGTCCTCATAGAAGGAGAAAACAAGATATTCAATGACAAAACCAAATTTCAACAATACCTACACACAAATCCAGCATTACAGAATATACTAGAAAGAAAAAATACATCCCAAGTAAACTAACTACTTCTAAGAAAACAGAGGAAATAAATAACCTCACTACTGCAAAACGAAAAGTGGCCAAAAGCACAAACAAGTACCATAACCAACATCAATATCAAAGAATCTAACAGCCACTGGTCATTAATTTCCCTCAACATTAATGGACTCAATTCTCCAATGAAATGACACAGACTACCAGAATGGATGTGTAAACAAGACCCAACAAACTGTTGCATACAAGAAACACACTTAAATCACAAAGGTAGACATTACCTGAGAGTAAAGAGCTGGAAGACAGTTTTCTAAGCAAATGGACCCAAGAGGCAAGAAGGAGTTGCCATTCTAATATCTAATAAAATAGATTTTCAATTAAAATTAATCAAAAGAGATAGAGAAGGACACTTCATGATCATCAAGGGAAAAATCCACCAGGAAGATATCACAATCCTGAACATCTATGCCCCAAATGCAAGGGCAACCACATTTGTAAAAGAAACTTTAATAAACTTAAACCACTTACCATGCCATTGTAGAGGACAATGCAGCCACTTTTGATGTGAACTGATGGACTAAGATCAGAAAGGAGAGGAGAACCTCCCCTATCAGTGGACTTGGGGAGTGGCATGCATGCAGAAAGGAGAGAGAAGGTGGGATCGGGAGGGGAGGAGGGAGGGGCTTATGGGGGGGATGCAGAATGAATAAAGTGTAATTGATGAAAAATTAAAAAAAAGAAAAGATAATTTAAGAACCTTAAATGACTTTCAAAAGTGGAGGAAAACATGGAGTTAGTCAATTTACATGGAGAACATCTCGCCCCTGGGGGCAATGGTATCCTGAACCTACTCAGACCTTGGACACCACCACTGCTTGCTCTAGAACTGATGCAGGATGTTCCAACGAGGGGGTTAAGGCTTCTCATAATATTTCCTATAAGTCCACACCTGTTTGTTTATATCCCTCATTTTTATTCACTGTTAGCCAGATAGAGCCAAGTAATTGGGGTAATGATACTTGCTTTTTTTGCCCAATGCCGGAATGCTAGTGAATTTAGGTATGCCCTGGTTACTCGCATGCCTCGCTGGGTGCCTGTGCCTGTTGATGCCCCTCATGCTATGACTCTCTTCAGACAGAAGAGGGATCTTGGAATTACACCTGCCATTGTTACTGCCATCTCATTGGCGGCTGTTGGAGCTACCACCGTGGCATTAGCCATGAGTCATACTATGCAGACTGCTCAGACCCTGAATAATCTTTTAGCCAATGTAGCTCATGCTTTAGATGTACAAAAAGGAGGAAGGGAGGGGCAAGATGGCGGCGCCGGGAGGACCCTCATTCTGAGCAGCAGCACAGCAGGATCAGCACAGTGACCAGCAATCAGAACTCTTGGCCATAAAACACAGTCACTGTGTTTCCCAGGTGAGAGGATACCCCACGGTGGGGGATTCAATCAGCTTTTAACTCACCCGGCTAAACCGCGGAAGAGATCCCGGTTCCGCCAGGCGAGCTGCTGCCGCCGCCAGCCCCAGCCCCAACCCAGAGCCACAAGCCAGTGTCTCTGGTCACGGTCCCAGACTGAACCGTGTGCACCACACTATCAGAGACTGGGATTTTCAGTCGAGAGATAACCCCAGGGTACAGGAAACAATTGGGACCGGCCTTAGGTCACCCAGACATCCCCTGGAAAAGACTCGGGGCGGGTTCCACGGGCACCCCAGGGAGCCAGCCGGAGCCAGAGCCAGGGACCCAGGCTCCAGCACAGAGCCCTGCCTGCCTGCGCGCCTGATTCGCTGCTGGAGATAGAAACGGCGGGTCTGATCTCAGAGCACTCAGCTCACCCCCAACCTGAAAAGGTCCCCGGAAAATTACCCAGCTTAGAGGGGCACTCAGGCTCCCAAAAGCCGCAAAGGCAGACACAGGCAGTTTCTGCGCACCAGACAGCTGGCAGAGACTGAGCCGCCATCACACAGCTGTGCTCCAGGCACAGGCAGTTTTTGACCAGCCAGCTGGCGGACACTGAGCAGTGTGCACCAGGGCAAAAAAAGACACTGGGAGTCCGTGTCTCCAGAGAATCCACAGGAAGGAAGGAAACTGTACTGAACTAAATCACCCAATCCTTCCCTAGAAAAGTCTAGCAGTCTAGTGGGGCGAGGCGCCAGCACACAGCTGTGCGCCAGACACAGGCACAAACAGTTGAGGCGCGCCTGATGTCCAACTGGGTCACAGCAGCTGATCATTACATTTGCAACAAGAAACCCAGAAACAGGGCAGCTGCCCTCAGGACTTCCCTGGGTGAGAGGAGAACCCTCTCGACTAACAAAGCCCACAGTTACCACTCAGGTCTATATCCCTGAGGTGAGCAACTCCTGAAAAAACACCAGCCATTCAGGGACTATACCCAAAAAGCTGAGAAGACATCCTTCAGGAAAAACCAGCTTTCGGCAAAGGGGATTCTCTCCACCACAGGATTCCCAGGAACCACCAGAAAATAACCCCAAACACCTAAGATAACACAATGGGTGGAGGCCAGCGTAAAAGCTCAAGCAACAAAAGACAGAGCAATATGGCATCTCCAGAACCCAGTTACCCAGGGGCAAGTAGCCCTGGACACCCCACCATAACTGAAATCCAAGAAGATGACCTAACAAGTATGCTCATGAAGATGATAACAGAGGAAACAAATAAGATTCAGTAAAGACATAGAGGAAGATAAACTCAAACAGAATATTGCCATCCGTAAAGAAATAGAGGAAGCTGCAGCCAAACAGCTTATGGCCTTTAGAAAGGAAATGCTTAAAACACTGAATGAAATGATAGAAACAGAGTTGAAGGAACTAAAAGAAAAACAGGAAAGTACAATCAGACAAGTGAAGGAAGTAAACAAAACAACTCAAGATCTGAAGGTAGAATTGGAAAAATTAAAGAAAACACAAATGGAAGAAATAATGGAAAGGAAGAATCTAGGGAAGAAAACAGGAACTACAGAGGTAAGCATAACCAACAGAATACAAGAGATGGAAGAAAGAATCTCAGGTGTAGAAGATACAATGGAAGAAATCGATGTATCTGTCAAAGAAAATGTTAAATCTGAAAAATTCTGAAACAGACCGTCCAAGAAATGCAAGACAATATGAAAAGACAAAACCTAAGAATAATAGGTATAGAGGAAAAAGAAGACTCCCTTCTCCAAGGCCCAGAAAATATTTTCAACAAAATCATTGAAGAAAATTTCCCCAAGCTAAAGGAGAGGCCAATTAGAATACATGAGGCCTACAGAACACCCAACAAATTTGACCAGAAAAGAAAATCCTCCCGCCACATAATAATCAAAACAGTAAGTATACAGAACAAAGAAAAAATACTAAAAGCTGCAAGGGAAAAAAGGCCAAGTAACATATATAATGGCAAACCCATTAGAATCACACCTGACTTTTCAACAGAGACTATGAAAGCCAGAAGGGCCTGGACGGATATCATGCAGACCCTAAGAGAACACAGATGTCAGCCCAGGCTACTATACCCCGCAAACTCTCAGTCCTCATAGATGGAGAAAACAAGATATTCAATGACAAAAACAAATTTCAACAATACCTAAACACAAATCCAGCATTACAGAAGACACTGGAAGGGAAAATACAACCCAAGAAAGCTAGCTACATCCAAGAAAACACAGGAAATAAATAACCTCACTTCAGTAAAACAAAAAGCAACCAAGCACACAACCGTATGACCACAGCCAACATCAAAATCAAGACATCTAACAGCCACTGGTCATTAATCTCTCTCAACATCAATGGACTCAACTCTCCAATAAAAAGACACAGATTAACAACATGGATACGTAAACAAAACCCAGCAATCTGTTGCATACAAGAAACACACCTAAGACACAATGATAGACATTACCTGAGGGTAAAGGGTTGGAAGACGACTTTCCAAGCAAACGGACCCAAGAAGCAAGCAGGAGTAGCCATTCTAATATCTGATAAAATAGACTTTCAACCAAAATTAATCAAAAGAGATGGGGAAGGACACTTCATACTCATCAAGGGAAAATTCCACCAGGAAGACATCACAATCCTGAACATCTATGCCCCAAATACAAGGGCACCCACATTTGTGAAAGAAACATTGATAAAATTTAAAGCACATATAGATCCCCACACATTAATAGTGGGAGACTTCAACACCCCACTCTCAACAAAGGACAGGTCAACAAAACAGAAATTAAACAAAGAAACAATGTCTCTGACAGAGGTCATGAATCAAATGGACCTAACAGACATTTACAGAACTTTACACCCAAACACAAAAGAATTTACCTTCTTCTCAGCACCTCATGGAACCTTCTCCAAAATAGACCATATAGTGGGTCACAAAGCAAGCCTCAACAGATACAAGAAGATTGAGATAATCCGATGTATCTTGTCTGATCACCATGGAATAAAGCTGGACCTCAACAATAACAGAAATAACAAATGCCTACATACACATGGAAACTGAACAACTTGTTACTAAATGACAGCTGGGTCAGGGAAGAAATAAAGAAAGAAATTAAAGTCTTTCTAGAAATCAATGAAAATGAAGACACAACATACCCGAAAGGGACACAATGAAAGCAGTGCTAAGAGGAAAGTTCATAGCACTAAGTGCCTTCAAGAAGAAATTCGAGACAGCTCATTCAAGCACCCTAATGGCTCACTTAAAAACCCTAGAAAAGAAGAAGCAGATACACCAAGAAGGAGTAGACGGCTGAAATAATCAAACTCAGGGCTGAAATCAATCAATTTGAAACAAATAAAACAATTCAAAGAATCAATGAAACCAAGAGCTGGTTCTTTGAGAAAATCAACAAGATAGACAAACCCTTAGCCAGGCTAACTAAAAGGCAGAGAGACACCACCCAAATCAACAAAATCAGAAATGAAAAGGGGATATAACTACAGACACTGAGGAAATCCAAACAATCATTAGGACTTACTTCAAAAGTCTATATGCCACAAAATTTGAAAATCTAAATGAAATGGACAATTTTCTTGATCGATTTGACTTACCAAAGCTGACTCAGGACCAGGTAAATCAACTAAATAGTCCTATATCACCCAAAGAAATAGAAGCAGTCATCAAAAGTCTCCCATCCAAAAAAGCCCAGGACCAGATGGCTTCAGTGCAGAATTCTACCAGACCTTCAAAGAAGAGCTAACACCAATTCTCTTCAAACTATTCCACAAAATAGAAACAGAAGGAATATTACCAAATTCATTCTATGAAGCCACAGTCACCTTAGTACCTAAACCTCAAAAAGACTCAACAAAGAAAGAGAATTTCCGCCAATCTCCCTTATGAACATTGATGCAAAAATACTTAATAAAATACTTGCAAACTGAATCCAAGAACACATCAAAGATGTTATCCACTATGACCAAGTAGGCTTCATCCCAGGTATGCAGGGGTGGTTCAATATAACGGAAATCCATCAATGTGATCCACCATATTAACAAACTGAAAGAAAAAAACCACATGATAATCTCCTAGATGCCGAAAAAAGCCTTTGACAAAATCCAACATCCATTCATGTTCAAAGTATTGGAGAGATCAGGGATACAAGGCACATATCTAAACATAGTAAAGGCGATATACAGCAAGCCTATAGCCAACATCAAACTGAATGGAGAGAAACTTAAAGCAATCCCACTAAAATCAGGGACAAGACAAGGCTGCCCACTCTCTCCATATCTCTTCAACATAGTGCTGGAAGTCCTTGCTAGAGCAATAAGACAGTTGAAGGAGATCAAGGGGATACAAATCGGAAAGGAAGAAGTCAAATTATCACTATTTGCAGATGATATGATAGTATACGTGAGTGACCCCAAAAACTCTACCAGGAACTCCTACAGCTGATAAACACCTTCATCAAAGTGGCGGATACAAAATTAACTCAAAAAATCAGTAGCCCTCCTGTATACAAAAGACAAAAGGGCTGAGAAAGAAATTAGGGAAACAACACCCTTCACAATAGCCACAAATGACATAAGGTACCTCGGAGTAACCCCTAACCAAGGAAGTCAAAGACTTGTATGAAAAAAATTTCAAATCTCTGAAGAAAGAATTAGAAGAAGATATGAGAAGATGGAAAGATCTCCCATGCTCCTGGCTTGGAAAGATTAACATAGTAAAAATGGCCATCTTACCAAAAGCAATCTACAGATTCAATGCAATGCCCATCAAATTACCAACTCAATTCTTTACAGACCTGGAAAGAAAAATTCTCAACTTCATATGGAATAACAAGAAACCCAGGATTGCTAAAACAATCCTCTACAATAAAAGATCTTCGGAGGTATCTCCATCCCTGATCTTAAGTTGTACTATAGAGCAACAGTTTTAAAAACTGCATGGTACTGGCATAGAAATAGAATGGTGGATCAATGGAACCGAACAGAGGACCCAGAAAAAAACCCACACACTTATGGACACCTGATCTTTGACAAAGACGCCAAAACCATACAATGGAAAAAAGATAGCATCTTCAACAAATGGTGCTGGTCTAACTGGATGTCTACATGTAGAAAAATGAAAATAGATCCATACTTGTCACCCTGCACAAAACTGAAATCCAAGTGGATCAAAGACCTCAACATAAAACCAGACACATTAAATCGGCTTGAAAAAAAAAGTGGGAAATACCCTAGAACTCATTGGTACAGGGGGAAACTTCCTAAACAGAACACCAACAGCACAGGCTCTAAGAGCAACAGTCAATAAATGGGACCTCATGAAACTGAAAAGCTTCTGTAAAGCAAAGGACACCGTCATCAAAACAAAGCGACCACCTACAGATTGGGAAAGAATCTTCACCAACCCTTTATCTGACAGAGGACTCATATCCAGTATATATAAAGAACTAAAGAAGCTGAAAAGCAGCAAACCAAGTAATCCAATTAAAAAATGGGGAACAGAGCTAAACAGAGAATTCTCTGTAGAGGAATACCGAATGGCAGAGAAGCACTTAAAGAAATGCTCAACCTCACTAGCCATTAGGGAAATGCAAATCAAAACAACCCTGAGATTTCACCTTACACCCATGAGAATGGCCAAGATCAAAAACTCAAGTGACAACACATGCTGGAGAGGTTGTGGAGAAAGGGGAACCCTTCTCCACTGCTGGTGGGAATGTAAACTTGTACAACCACTCTGGAAATCAATCTGGTGCTTTCTCAGACAACTAGGAATAGCGCTTCCTCAAGATCCAGCCATACCACTACTGGGCATATACCCAAAAGAGGCTCAAGTACACAAAAAGGACATTTGCTCAACCATGTTTGTAGCAGCTTTATTTGTAATAGCCAGAAGCTGGAAACAACCCAGATGCCCCTCAACTGAAGAATGGATGCAGAAATTGTGGTACATCTACACAATGGAATATTACTCAGCAATGAAAAATAAGGAAATCATGAAATTTGCAGGAAATGGTGGGATCTGGAAAGGATCATCCTGAGTGAGTTGTCCCAGAAGCAAAAAGACACACATGGTATATACTCACTCATATAGACATACAACATAGGACAAACCCACTAAAACCTGTGCATCTAAAGAAACTAAACAAGAGAGAGGACCCTAACTAAAATGCCCAATCCCCATCCGGAAAGGCAAAGAGGATGGACATCAGAAGAAGAAGAAAACAGGAAACAACCTAGGAACCTACCACAGAGGGCCTCTGAAAGCCTCTGCCCTTCAGACTATCAAAGCAGATGCTGAGTCTGATGGGCAACTGTTGGGCGGAGTGAATGGAATTTTAGGTAAGAACTGGGAAATAGTAAGAGCTGGAGAGGACAGGGTCTCCACAAGGAGAGCAACAGAACAAGAAAATTTGAACACAGGGAACTTCCCAGAGACTCATACCCCAACCAAGGACTATTCATAGAGATAACCCAGAACCCCTGAACAGATGTAGCCCAGGGCAGTTCAGAGTCCAATTGGGTTACATAGTAATGTGAAGAGGGACTGCCTCTGACATAATCTGATTGGCCTGCTCTTTGATCACCTCCCCCTGGGGGGGAGCAGCCTTACCAGGCCATAGTAGAGGACAATGCAGCCACTTTTGATGTGAACTGATAGACTAAGATCAGAAAGGAGAGGAGAACCTCCCCTATCAGTGGACTTGGGGAGTGGCATGCAAGCAGAGGGAGGAGGGTGGGTGGTTTTGGGAGGGGAGGAGGGAGGGGCTTATGGGGGATGCAGAATGAATAAAGTGTAATTGATGAAAAATTTTAAAAAAGGGAAAAAATAATTTAAGAACCTTAAATGACTTTCAAAAAGTGGAGGAAAACAGGGAGTTAGTCAATTGGCATGGAGCACAACTCGCCCCTGGGGCAATGGTCTCCTTAACCTACTCAGACCTTGGACACCACCACTGCTAGTTCTAGAACTGACGAGGATGTTCCAACGAGGGTTAAGGCTTCTCATAATATTTCCTATTTCCTATAAGCCCACACCTGTTTGTCTATATCCCCATTTTTATTCATTATTAGCCAGATAGAGCCAAATTATTGTGGTAATGATACTTGCTTTTTTTTGCCCAATGCTGGAATGCTAGTAAATTTAGGTATGCCCTGGTTACTCGCATGCCTCACTGGGTGCCCGTGCCCGTTGATGCCCCTCACGCTATGACTCTCTTCAGACAGAAAAGGGATCTTGGAACTACAGCCACCATTGTTACTACCATCTCATTGGCGGCTGTTGGAGCTACCACCGGGGCATTAGCCATGAGTCATACTGGGCAGACTACTCAGACCCTGATCAATCATTTAGCCAATGTAGCTCATGCCTTAGTTGTACATAAAGGAATTAATGCTCAACTAAAAGGAAGCTTGATGGTGTTCAATCAGAGGAATGACCTCGTGCAGGAGCAAACTGATACCCTATGGCAAATCGCTCAACTTGGCTGTCAATGAAAATATGCTGGACTTTGAGTCACTAGCATATAACATGAGAATTTTTCCTGTGCTGCAAAACAATTGTCGAGCTATATTTTAGGTAATTGGACTGGAGAATTCGATACTACGATGAAGCAGCTGAGAGTGGTCATTGTCACAGTAAATTCTACCAGAGTGGACGCAGGACTAGCCACAGGATTATCATCATGGATTGCTGCAGCCATGAATCATCTGAAGGAATGGGCGGGCATGGGAGCATTAGCAGGCCATCTGGTGTTGGTCTCCTTGGTTTGCCTGTGGTATATATGCAAGATTAGAGTCTCACAACAGTGTGATGCAGCCATGATCATTCAGGCCTTTACAGCCATTGAAGCAGGACATTCTCCCCAAGCATGGTTGGATACCATAAAAAGCTAAAATGTTACGCTCAGGATGCGAGGCTAAGCACAGCACTCAGGGTTGGCCGCTTTCGACCCAGAGAAGAGCATGTCTGATTGCATGCGGGTTGATGCCCCAGGTCCCGCCTCTGAGAAAAAGGTATCTGACGGGTCTGATGCTCTTTGGGTGGATGACACCTAAATGAACATCGGTACAAAGTCCCAATTTATTTCTAATATCAGAGATCAGACCTCTACTCTTGCCTGATGCGTCTAAAAAACAAGGGGGAACTGTAGAGAGCTGCGGAATGCCACTCCTGAAAGATGGAGCTGGTTTCCGCCTTCCACCTTCCCGATGGTGAGTGCTCTCTGTCACGAACAATTCCACATTTGGCTAAGGCTGAGGATCTGGCTTGCTTCCATGTATGTGGACCTATCTGCATTGCCCACGTGGCACGCCTGGGTTGACTACCCAGAGGCTATTTAAGCTGTGGGCTGGCTTTCCCCTGGGTCCGAGGATTGTTCAAGGTTCCTGAATAAACTGCATTGAAAAAAAAAAAAAAAAAAAAAAAAAAAAAAAAGCAGCTCAGGCTAAAATAATGTAATTACTTGTGGTTAATGGCAGTGTCTATTTGCACACACTGTAAGATTTTGGAAGATAGCTTCTCAGAAGTCAATGGCCTCCTGCCATCTCTTCCTCATCTCTCCCTGGCTCTATAAATGCTTTGGGGTCTAGCCTGCCATAAACCTTCAGTGTGTGAGACTGTTATTCTTTCTTTGACAGAGAAGATAATCACGTTGATATTCCTGCAACCATATATCTACAAACCTGATCTCAAAACATATAACAACAAAATTGTGCTTTATAGTCTCAAAGAATAAAGAAGGAGATGGGGCAAAACTAAGAAAAACGTGAAGGCAACTAGTAGCAAAACTATTCGTGTACAAAGTAGAATTGCATTTCCTAGTCGAAGCTCAAATCCTACCATCTTTACCTAAGTTAAATATTACTATTAATTTAGTTTGGATCAAATAGACTCTCGAACTCTAATAGAAACCTACCAGGATGGTTATTTCATTATTTCAAAGTCAGAGGATGAAATCCTGGACAAATATTTACCATATAAATGTAACTAAACATGCTTTGTATAAAAACAATAAAACCAAAACCATTCTTCTAAAAAAAAAAAAAAGGAATTAATGCTCAACTAAAAGGAGACTTGATGGTGTTCAATCAGAGGATTGACCTCGTGCAGGAGCAAATTGATACCCTATGGCAAATCGCTCAACCTGGCTGTCAATGAAAGTATGCTGGACTTTGTGTCACTAGCATACAACATGAGAATTTTTCCTGTGCTGCAAATCTGTCTAAACAATTGTCTAGCTATATTTTAGGTAATTGGACTGGAGAATTCGATACTACGGTGGAGCAGCTGAGAGTGGCCATTATCATGGTAAATTCTACCAGAGTGGACGCAGGACTAGCCACAGGATTATCACCATGGATTGCTGCAGCCATGAATCATCTGAAGGAATAGGCGGACATGGGAGCATTAGCAGGCCTTCTGGTATTGGTCTCCTTGGTTTGCCTGTGGTGTCTCACAACAGCGTAATGCAGCCATGATCATTAAGGCCTTTACAGCCATTGAAGCAGGACAGTCTCCCCAAGCATGGTTGGCTACCATAAAAAGCTAAAATGTTACACTCAGGATGCGAGGCTAAGCACTGCACTCAGGGTCAGCCGCTTTCGACCCAGAGAAGAGCATGTCTGATTGCATGCGGGTTGATGCCCCAGGTCCTGCCTCTGAGAAAAAGGTATCTGAAGGGTCTGATGCTCTTTGGGTGGATGACACCTAAATGAACATCGGTACAAAGTCCCAATTTATTTCTAATATCAGAGATCAGACCTCTACTCTTGCCTGATGTGTCTAAAACAAAAAGGGGAACTGCAGAGAGCTGCATAATGTCGTGCCTTAAAGATGGTGCTGGTTTCTGCCTTCCACCTTCCAGATGGTGAGTGCTCTCTGTCACCAACAACTCCATATTTGGCTAAGGCTGAGGATCTGGCTTGCTTCCATGTATGTGGACCTATCTGCATTGCCCACGAGACATGCTGGGGTTGGCTACCCAGATGCTATTTAAGCTGTGTGGCTGGCTTTCCCCAGGGTCAGAAGATTGTTCAAGGTTCCCAAATAAACTGCATTGAGAAGAACAAAAAAAAATCAGAAAGAAGGAGAAGAGGACCTCCCCTATCAGTGGACTCGGGGAGAGGCATAAATGCAGAAAGGGGGGTGGGTGGGACTGGGAGGGGAGGAGGGAGGGGCTTATGGGGGGATACAAAAGGAATAAAGTGTAATTAATAAAAGTTAAATTAAAAATTAAAAAAAAAAACAAAAAAAACTTAAACCACACATAGACCCTCCACATTAATAGTGGGAGACTTCAACACCCCACTCTTAACAAAGGACAGGTCAAGAAAACAGAAATTAAACAAAGAAACAATAACTGTAATAGAGGTCATGAATCAAATGGAACTCACAGACATCTACAAACCATTCACCCAGACACAATAGAATTTACCTTCTTCTCAGCACCTCATGGAACCTTCTCCAAAATAGACCATATAGTTGGTCACAAAGCAAGACTCAACAGATACAAGAATATTGAAATAATCCCTTGTATCCTATCTGATCACCATGGACTAAAGCAGGTCCTCGATGACAAAAATAGCAAACGGCCTACACACACATGGAAAGTGAACAACTTGCTTCTAAATAATGGGTCAGAGAAAAAAAAAAAAAAAGAAAGAAATTAAAGACTTCCTAGAGTTCGATGAAAATGAAGGCACAACATACCCAAACTTATGGGACACAATGAAAGCAGTGCTAAAAGGAAAGTTCATAGCTCTAAGTGCCTTCAAGAGGAAATTTGAAACATCTCATGCAAGCAACTTAATGGCTCACTTAAAAGCCTTAGAAAAAAGGAAACAGACACACCAAAGAGGAGTAGATAGCTGGAAATAATCAAACTCAGGGCTGAAATAAATCAATTAGAAACAAATAAAACAATTCAACGAATCATTGAAACCAAGAGCAGGTTCTTTGAGAAAATCAACAAGATACACAAACCCTTAGCCAAACTAACTAAAAAGCAGAGAAAACTATCCAAATCAACAAAATCAGAAACAAAAAGGGAGACATAACCACAGACACTGAAGAAATCCAAACAATAATTAGGTCTTACTTCCAAAGCCTATATGCCACAAAATTTGAAAATGAAAATGAAATGGAAAATTTTCTTGAATGATTCTACATGCCAAAGCTGAATCAAGACCATGTAAAACAATTAAATAGTCCTATATCCCCTAAGAAAATAGAAGCTGTCATTAAAAGTTTCCCATCCAAAAAAAGCCCAGGGCCAGGTGGTTTCAGCACAGAATTCTAGCAGACTATCAAAGAAGAACTAATAATAATACTCTTCAAACTATTCCACAAAATAGAAACAAAAGGAATACTACCAAACTCATTCTATGAAGTGACAGTCACCTTGGTACCTAAACCTCACAAAGACCCAACAAAGAAAGAGAATTTCAGGCCAATCTCCCTCATGAATATTGATGCAAAAATACTCAACAAAATACTTACAAACCAAATCCAAGAACACATCAAAGATATCATCCACTGCGACCAAGTAGACTTCATCCCAGCCTTGCAGGGGTGGTTCCATATACAGAAATACATCAATGTGATCCACCACATAAACAAAGTGAAGGAGAAAAACCACATGATCATCTCCTTAGATGCTGAAAAGGCATTTGACAAAATCCAACATCCATTCATGTTTAAAGTCTTCAAGAGATCAAGGATACATGGCACATTCCTGAATATAGTAAAGGCAATATACAGGAAGCAAATATCCAACATCAAACTCAATGGAGAGAAACTTAAATCATTCCAACTGAAATCAGGGACAAGGCCAGGCTGCCCACTCTCTCCATATCTCCTCAACATAGTTCTTGAAGTCCTTGCTAGAGCAATAAGACAATTGAAGGAGATCAAGGGGATACAAATTGGAAAGGAAGAGGTCAAAGTGTCACTATTTGCAGATGATATGATAGTATTCCTGAGTGACCACCAAAACTCTACCAGGGAACTCCTACAACTGATAAACACTTTCAGCAAAGTGGCTGGATACAAAATTAACTAAAAAAAAAAAAAAAAAAAAAAATCAGTAGCCCTCCTGTATACAAATGCCAGAAGGCCTGAGAAAGAAATTAGGGAAACAACACCATTCACAATAGCCACAAAGGACATAAAGTAACTTGGTGTGAACCTAACGAAGGAAGTCAAAGACTTGTATGAAAAAAAAAAAATTTCCAGTCTCTGAAGACTGAATTAGAAGAAGATATCTGATGATGGAAAGATCTCCCATGTTCATGGCTTGGCAGGATTAACATATAAAAACGGCCATCTTACCAAAAGTAATCTACAGACTCAATGCAATTCCCATCAATTACCAGCACAATTCTTTACAGACCTTGAAAGAAAAATTCTCATCTTCACATGGAACAACAAAAAACCCAGAATTGCTAAAACAATTCTGTACAGTAATAGATCTTTAGGAGTTATCTCCATCCTTGATCTCAAGCTGTACTATAGAGCAACAATACTAAAAATTGCATGGTATTGGCATAGAAATAGACTGGTGGATCAATGGAATCCAATAGAAAACCCTGATATAAATCCACACATTTATGGACACCTGATTTTTGACAAAGATGCCAAAACTATTCAATGAAAAAAAAAAAAAGACAGCATTTTAAAAAACTGGTGCTGGTGTAACTGGATGTCTACATGTAGAAAAATGCAAATAGATCCATACTTATCACTCTGCACAAAACTAAAGTCCAAGTGGATCAAAGACCTCAACATAAAACCAGAAACACTAAACCACTTAGAAGAAAAAGTGGGGAAGAGCTTTGAACTCATTGCCACAGGAGACAACTTCCTGAACAGAACACCAACAGCACAGGCTCTAAGAGCAATAATCAACAAATATGACCTCATGAAACTGAAAATCTTCTGTAAAGCAAATGACACTGTTGTCAGAATAAAAGGACAGCCTACAGATTGGGAAACGATCTTCACCAACCCTATATCTGATAGAGGACTTATATCCAGTATATCTAAAGAACTAAAGAAGCTGAAAAGCAGCAAACAAAGTAATCCACTTAAAAAATGGAGTACAGAGCTAACCAGAGAATTCTCTGTAGAGGAATATCAAATGGCAGAGAAACACTTAAAGAAATGTTCAAACCTCATTAGCCATCAGGGAAATGGAAATTAAAACAACCCAAAGATTTCCCCTTATACCCATCAGAATGGCTAAGTTCAAAAACTCAAGAGACATCACATGCTGGAGACTTTGTGGAGAAAGGGGATCCCTCTTCTACTGCTGGTGGGAATGTAAACTTTTACAACCAATCTGGAAAGCAATCTGGTGCATTCTCAGACAACTAGGAATAGTGTTTCCTCAAGATCCAGCTATTCCACTCCTAGGCATATACCCAAAAGCAGCTCAAGTACACAATAAGGAAATTTGCTCAACCATGTTTATAGCAGCCTTATTTGTAATAGCTAGAAGCTGGAAACAGCTCAGATGCTCCTCATTTGAGGAATGGATGCACAAATTGTGGTATATCTACAGAATGAAATATTACTCAGCAATAAAAACAAGGATATCATGAAATTTGCAGGTAAATGTTGGGATCTGGAAAAGATCATCCTGAGTGAGTTATCCCAGAAGCAGAAAGATGCTCAGGGATATACTCACATATATAGACATATAATATAGGATAAACCTACTAAAATCTGTACACTTAAAGAAAAGTGCTTTTAGGTAGGCATTTACAAAGCTACTAAAATATTTGAGGGTCTAAAATAATTTAATATTGGTAAATACAAATTATAACATTAAAATATATGGAAGCTTAATGATGATAAATGATTTCACGTACTATTGTATTAAGAATGTTTAAAGCTTTAAAACATTAATCAGTTTTTAAATTATTTCTCAGGCCTGTTGCAGTAATTAAAAAAAATAGAGTGTTGGGCTTATTTACCTTGGGCTGTGCAGATATTTCACTTATCTTCAGCATCCATATTCCGGCACACACACAATACCATCCATCTTAATCTCCTCAACTGGACTACCATTCATTCATAATCTCATGGTACTTGCTTATATTCTTCATCCAGGCCTTTTCAATCCACTATTACAGTCCTTCTTCCTTGCTCATGTGATTTCTTCTCATTCTAACCTATCATGGCATCCTTCTTTGTCCTAACCTTCCATCTGTCTGTTTCCAGAGATTCTCTCTGTCCTCTATAGCCCAAGAACCTTAGCCATGCCTACCCCATTCTGCCCTGTCCAGGTATAAGCTGTTTAATCAACCAAACAAATATGTATTACGTAGATTTACACACCAAAGATAGGTGTAACCAGATCTTAAAGACCAATAACAGGCATCAGACCAACCTTCAACACAAGCCAATTTTTCTCTTTTGGTAAATTTAAAAAGAAACTTTCTGCAGAGTGAAGGGAATCATATGAAAGAAGGGAGAGTTAGTATGACCTAGAGAGGACAGGAGCGCCATAAGGACAAAATACTTGAGGGTACAGGGGCCCTCTACAAGACTGTTTCTCCAACCAAGGACCATGTAAGGATTGAACCAAGAACCCCTGCTCGGATGTAGCCCATGGTAGCTCAGTAACCAATAGGTTTCCCTAGCAAGGGGAACAGGAACTATTTCTGACATGAACTCAAGGACTGGCTCCTTTCCCTCCCCCACTACTGAGGGAGGAACAGTCTTGCTAGGCCACAGAGGAGGACATGGCAACCAATCTTGAAGAACATGATAAGCTAGGGTCAGATGGAAAGGGAGGAGGACTAGCAGTGGACTTGGAAAGGGGCAGAGAGAAGATGAAGGAGGGAGGGTACGATTAGAAGAGAATGAAGGAGGGTGCTACAGTTGGGACAAAAAGTAAATAAACTGTAATTAATATAAAAATAAAACTTCAATAAAAAAACAATGGTTTAATGAACTATCAAATTCAAAATGGAGCAGGAAACATGCATAGTTTCACATGATTCCCAGGTACTCTGGAAGCTCAATAAGGACAATAGATATTTCAAAGTAAGCATGAGCAACACAGTGAGACCCTGCCTCAAAAAAGGAGAAGAGAAAAATATACAGAAAGACTACAATGGCTTATCAGTAAGATAATTTTGACATTTTATAGTAAGTTTCCAAATGTCAGGTTACATTTTATTGGGACTAATGGTAAATGTGACATAACTTCACTAAAGGAAAAAACAATAAGTACAATGAGATCTTTTTAATTTATGTAAATTAAAATTACATTGTTAATCTGTATGTAGTGGTGCATCCCCTTAATCCCAAAATTAAGAGGCTGAGGAATGTGAAACTCTGTGAGTTCAAAGCTTAATTGTTGTATGTAGTGAGCTCTAGGTCCTCTATCACTGTGTAGTCAGAAATATTATATTTTAGCAAGTCAGGGTATTTTACATTAAAAATTCTAATATATGGCACATTTTTAAAATGCAGGGTCTCATTATATAGCTCAGTCAGGCCTCAAACTTGACATTGTCCTGTTCTAGCCTCCATGATACTAGCAGTATAGGCATTTGCCATCATCCCACACAGCCAGAAGAAATAAATTTTAAACCTTTAATATTTATTCAATAAACAATTATTCCACTTCCTAGTTTCTGAAAAAGTATTATGAAGTGTAGTGCAGAAAGACAATAAAAGATAACAGTAATAACAATATAATAACAACAAAGGATGTTTTCATCTTTTTTCTCCAATGAGGATAAAGCTAAACAAGAATAATACTAATAAATTAAAATACTAAGAGAAATGCAGCTTTCTGTATATACAAAGCACAAATTGGTAAATGTAGTTGGCAAATAATAAGAAATCAATAGAGAAGGAGGAATTTAACATATTGGAGAAGAATAATATTACAGCATGGAAGTATAGTCTGTGGGATCAGAGAAAGTAACTATATAGAGACATAGGAATAATGGGCACTTGTAGTAGATAAAGTTTTTAAAAAGACACAATCATGGGGAACTTCAAATATATAAGAATAAAAACTGAAAAATTACTGATGGACTTGCAGGAAGAAAGAGATGTAGAAAGACCATGTGGCAAACCTATAAAGACAGACTGAAAAAAATAGAGCCCAGATAAGAGTTTTCATAGCAAACAGATGACCAATAGTACAAAGAAGTAAGGTTAATAGTAATAAGAATGATTAATGCCGCCTTTTCAAGGAGACATGCTGGGCCCCAGAGACACTCCGTTCCAGCCTCCAGTCCAAGAAGGAAGCCTACCAGGATCCCAGGGATACAAGGTTCCACCCTTTGGCCCAAGGTTCTTCTTCACCCACAAGAAGGGATCTTGGGCCTCAGAAACATCCAGCCTCTGACCTGCAGCTCTACCTGCCTTCCTCAGGAGACCCTATGGGGTCTCAGGAGCATCCATCCTCTAGCCCATGGCTCTATTCCCTTTCTAGAGAAAGCTGGCTAGGCCTCAGAGACACCTGGTTCTAAGCTTCAGGCCACAGCTATGGCTGAGGAGACCTTCCAGGACCCAGGATCATCCAGCTCTATCTGCCTTCCCAAGAAGTCCTGCAGGCATCAGGAACACACAACCAATACCAGGGACAACAGATGGACAACAGACCAGCATAAGAACACAATCAACAAGATCCAGAATAATATGGCACCAGAAGAAACCAGCTATCCTGCTACAGCAAGCTCTGGATGTCTTAATACAATGAAAATACAGGAAAATAACCATAAGTCTAGTCTTAGGAAGATGATAGAGGCCTTTAAAGAGGAAATGCATCAATTCCTTAAAGAAATATAGGAAAATACAATGAAACAGATAGAGGCCTTTAAAAGAGGAACAAAAAATAAAACCCTTAAAGAAATGTGGGAAAATACAATCAAACAAGTGAAAGAAATGAACAAAACAGTTCAAGACCTGAATAAAGAAATAAAAATAATAAACAAAACACAAACTAGGGAATCCTGGAGATGGAAACTTAGGAAGAGAACAAGAACTACCAATGTAAGCATCGCCAACAGAATACAAAAGTTGGAGGAGAGAATCTGAAGCTACAACAGAAGATACAATTGAAGAAATTGATACATTGGTCAAATAAAATGTTAAATCTAAAAAATTCCTGACACAAAACATCTGAAGAACACTATGAAAAGACAAATCCCAACAATAATAAGAATAGAAGAAAGAGAAAGATTCCCAGCTCCAAGGGCCAGAAATATTTTCAACAAAATAATAGAACACAATTTCTTCAACCTAAAGAAAGAGATGCATACAAAACACCAAAACAGACTGGACCAGAAAAAATTCTCACAACACATAGTAATCAAAACACTAAATGTACAGAACAACAACAACAACAACAACAACAACAAAAAAAAAAACATTAAAAGCTGCAAGAAAAAAAGGTCATGTAACACATAAAAGAAAACCTATCAAAATAACTCCCCACTTCTCAACAGAGATTTTAAAAGCCAGAAGGGCCTGGGCAGATATCTTACAGACACTACGAGACCACAGAGGTCAGCTCAGTTTACTATACACGGCAACATTTTCAATTACTATTCAGGGAGAAAAGAGGATATTTTACAAGAAAACTACATTTAAAATATATCTATGCACAAAGTCAGGCCTAAGAAGACACTAGAAGAAAAAAAAAATATCCAATACATGGAGGTTAACTACACTTAAGAAAACACAGGAAATAAATAACTCCACTACAGCAAAATCAGAAGAGAAACATACACACACACACACACACACACACACACACACAACCACCAACATCTAAATAACAAAAATCAACAATCATGGGTCATTAATATCTCTCAACATCACTGGACTCAATTCCCCAATAATAACACACAGGCTAAGAGAATGGATTTGAAAACAGGATCCATTATTCTGCTGCATCCAAGAAACACACCTCAGCAACAAAAACAGACATTACATCAGAGTAAAGGGCTGGGAAAAGCTTTTCCAATCAAATGGACCCAAAAAGCAAGCAGAAGTAGCCATTCTAATATCCAATAAAAGAGAACTTTAAACAAAATTAATAAAAAAAAGATAGGGAACGACAGTTCATATTCACAAAAGAAAAAATCCACCAGGATGACATTTTAATTCTGAACATCTATGCCCCAAGTACACGGAAACTCACATTTGTTAAAAAAAAAAATCATTACAACTTAAATCACACATTGAACCACACATAGTAGAAGACTTCAACTTCTCACTCGCACCAATGAACAGATCATCCAGACAGAAATTAACAGAGAAATAATGAAACTAACAGGTGTTATGATACAAATGGACAGAGCAGATATTTATAGAACATTTCACTAAAACACAAAAGAGTATACCCTCTTCTCAGCACCTCAGAGAGTCTTCTTCAAAATTGATCATATACTTGGACACAAAGCAAGTCTCCACAGACACAAGAAAATTGAAATAAACCCCTTGTATATTTTTAGAAAACAATGGATTAAACCTGAAATTCAACTACAGAATGCCTATACATTCATGGAAACCAAAACAGATCTGTACTCAATTATAACTGGGTCAAGGTGGAAAGAAAGAAAGAAACTAAACACTTTCTAGAATTCAATAGGAACAAAGACACAACATACCCAAACCTATGGGACACAATGAAAGCAGTGCTAAGAAGAAAGTTCATAGAATTAAGTGCCTTCATAAAGAAATTGGAGGGATCTCATACTAGCAATTTTAAAGCACTCTTTAAAGCTCTAGAACAAAGAAAAAGGAAACACACACAAGACGAGGAGACATCAGGAAAAAAAATCAAACTCAGAGCTGAAAACAATGAATTAAAAACAAATAGAACAATACAAAATTGAACAAAACCAAGAACTGATTCTTTGAGAAAATCAACAAGATAGCAAAACCTTTAGCCAAACTAAGTAACAGAGAGAGAGATAGTACCATAATTAACACAACCAGAAATGAAAAGGGGACATAACAACAGATACTGAGAAAATTGGGTCTTATTTCAAAAACTTATACTCCACAAAATTGGAAAGTCTACATGAAATAAACAATATTCTTGATATATTCCACTTACCAAAGTTAAGTTCTACAACCCTTAAGGAAATAGAAACAGTCATTAAAAGCCTCCCAAACAAACAAACAAACAAAGCCCTGGGAGAGATGGTTTCAGCACAGAATTCTACCAGACTTCCAAAGAAAAACTAATACCAATACTCCTCAAACTATTCCACAAAATAAAAACTGAAGGTGTAGTTCCAAACTCATTCTATGAAGCCACAGTCACCCTGATAACTAAACTACACAAACACTCAAGAAAGAAAGGGAACCTTTCTTTCAGAGCAACCTCCCTTATGAACATAGATAAAAATGTTTGATAAAATTCTTGCAAACTGAATCTAAGAACACATCAAAATCACCATCCCTCATTATCAATTAAGCTTCATCCCAGGGATACAAGGGTAGTCCAATGTCCAAAAATCCACCAATGTAATCCACCATATAACCAAACTGAAATAAAAAAATAATATGATCATTTCATTAGATGCTGAAGGAGCCTTCGACAAAATCCAACACCCCTACATATTAAAAGTCTTGAAGCGATAAAGGATAGAAGGCACATACCTAAACACAATAAAGGCAATATACAGCAGACTTATAGCCAACATCAAATCAAATGGATAGAAATAGTACTGAAATCAGGGACCAGAGGACACTGTCCACTATCACTGTATCTCTTCAATAGAGTAGTTTACATCCTAGCCAGAGTGATAAGGCAACTAAAGTAGATCAAGGGGATACAAATTGGAAAGGAAGAAGTCAAGGTATTGTTATTTTATTATTTTATTTTAAATTCTTTATTAATTACACTTTATTTATTTTGTAGCCTCACTGTGGTTCCCTCCCTCCTCCTGTCCCAATCCCTCCCTTCCTCCTTCCTCTGCACGCATGCCCCTCTGCACGCATGCCCCTCCCCAAGTTCACTGATAGGGGAGGACTTCTTTTACTTCCTTCTGATCCTGGTCAATTAGTTCTCATCAGGAATGGCTGTATTGTCTTCTTCTGTGGCCTGGTATGGCTGTGCCTCCCCAGGGGGAGGTGATTAAAGAGCAGGCCAATCAGTTCATGTCAGAGACAATCCCTGTTCCTATTACTATGGAACCCACTTGGATATTGAACTGCCGTGGGCTACATCTGTGCAAGGGTCTTAGGTTATCTCCATGAATCGTCTTTGATTGGAGTATCAGTCTCAGGAAAGACCCCTGTGCTCAGATTTTGTGGTTCTGTTGCTTTCCTTGTGGAGTTCCTGCCCTCTCCGGATCGGTATCACTATTTTTGAATGGTTTGATAGTATATATAAGTGGCCTCAAAAATTCTATGATGGAACTGCTACAGCTGATATAAACACCTTCAGCAAAGTGGCTGGATAAAAAATTAACTCAAAAAAAAATCAGTAGCTATAACACATACAAATGATAAGAAGGCCAAGAAGAAAAATTGAAAAACAACACCTATACAATAGCCACAAATAATATAAAATATCTTGGTGTAGTTCTAACCAAGCAAGGGAAAAGACCTGCATGACAAGAATTTCTGTCTCAAAAGAAAGAAATTTAAGAAGATATCAGAAGATGAAAAAATGCCCCATGCTCATGGATCTGTAAGATTAATATAGTAAAAATGGCCATGTACAGATTCAATGCAATTCCTACCAAAATATCAACCTAATTCTTTACAGACTTTGGAAAATATTCTAAACTTCAAATGTAAAAACAAAAAACACAGAATAACTAAAACAGTCTTGTACAATAGAAGACATTCTGAAGCCATCACCATCCCTTATTAAAAGCTGTACTACAAAAGCAAAGGGTAATAAAACCTGCATGTTACTGGCAAAAAAAAAAAAAAAAAAAAAAAAAAAAAAACAGACAGGTTGATCAATGAGTTCAATCCAGAAATAAACCCACACACCTGTGGACACCTGATTTTTGACAGAGAAGCCAAAAATCATAGAATGGGGAAAAGATAGCCTTACAACAAATGGTGGTGGTATAACTGGATGTCTACATGTAGAAAGATGCAAATAGATCCATATTTTTCACCCTGCACAAAACTTAAGTCCCAGTGGATCAAAGTCCTCAACATAAAACCAGATACACTAAGTCTACTGGAAGAGGAAAGTGGGAACAGCCTTGAACTCTATGGCACAGTATACAACTCCCTGAACAGAACACTAAGAGATCATGTACTAAGAACTACAATTAGTAAATGAGACCTCATGAAACTAAAAGGTATCTGTAAGGCAAAGGACACTGTCAATATGACAAAACAAGAGCTTACAGATTAGGAAAACATATTCATCAACCCTACATCTTACAGAGGACTAATATCCAAAATATATAAAGAACTCAAGAAATTAAACACAACAAAACAAATAATCCAATTAAATAATGAGGTACAGAGCTAAACAAATGATTCACAACAGAATACTTTCTAAAGGCTAAGAAACACTCAAAGAAATGTCCAACATCCTAGTCACCAGGGAACTACAAATAAAAACAACTCTGAGAATCCATCTTACACACATCAGAATGGCTAAGATCAAAACTCAAGTGACATCACATGCTGGAGAGGATGTGGAGAAAGGCAAAAACTCCTCCATTGTGGGTGGGAGTGCGTATCAGTGTGGAAATCAGTCTAGTGTTCTCTCAGAAAATTGAGAATAGATCTAACTAAAAATCCAGGTATACCACTCCTGGGCATATACCCAAAAATGCTCCACCATACTACAAGGACTCCTGCTAAACTATGTTCACCGCAGTTTTATTGATAATAGCCAGAAATAACCTAGATGTCCCTCAACTGAAGAATGGATAATGAAAATGTAATTAATTTACATGATGCAATACTACTCAGCTATTAAAAACAAAGACATCATGAAATTTGCATGAAAATGGATGGAAGAAGAAAAGGTGATCCTGAATGAGGTAATCCAGACCTAGAATGACAAGGATGGTATGTACTCATTTATAAATGAATATTAGCCATAAAGTGCAGGATACTCATTCTACAATCCACAGACCCAAAGAAGCTAAATAACAAGGAGTCCCAAGGGAGGATGCTTGAATCTCACTCAGAAGTGGAAATAAAATAGTCATTGGAGGTGAATGAAGAGAGGAAATAGGGTAGGAGAGGGGATGGGTAGTGAGCAGGGCTTGGGATTAGTTGCAGGAAGAGCAGTGGAGTGAGGGCTAGGTGAGAGAATGTTATGTGGCATCTCTGAGATAGCCAAGGGGCAGGAAGTTTAAGAGGGCCACCATAGATGATTCTCCTAGCAGTCGGGGATATAGAGCCTGAAGTGGCCATCTCCTGTAGCCAGGCAGTACTTCTAGTGGGAAGATAAGAACACCAACCTACCTATCCAACTTGGAACCCAAAGTTTGCCCTGCCTACAATATGTGAAGGGACAAAGATGGAGAAAAGTTTTAGGGAATGACCAACCAAAGACCAGCCCTACTTGAGACCCACTCCATGGGAGAAAACCAGTCACTATTAATGTTTCACTCTGCTATGCTTTTAGACAGGAGTATAGCATCTCTCTTTTGAGAAGCTTAACCCAGCAGCGGATAAAAACAGATGCAGAGACCCACAGCCAAAGATTACAGAGAGCTCAGGGAGTCTTGTGGAAGAGTTGGCAGGAACAATTGAGACAGCGGGGAGGGGTCAAAGACTTGACAACAAGACCCACAAAGTCACTCCCCTTTCTTGGAGAACCCTACTCCTCAGCACAGCTGACTCACCAAAATTCTCAGCTCAGAGCTCACTGCCTGGGGTCTGTAGCTGCTGAGACAGTGCTCCTAGCCCCTTAGCAGCAACTGCCAGCTATACTGGTCTTGGAGTCCTAGACCCATGGTACCATCCTCCCAGGGTCCCAGGTCTGCTAGCTGCCATACTGGCTATGCAGTGTCTCTCAGCCACTGACTGTATGCCCCCCCAAACCCTCAGTGACAGATAATACGCTATATACCCACCAAAGCCCAGTAGACCCACCATACAAGCTAGGCATACCAGGTGCTGGATCTCCCAGGCATGGAGAGCACAGTGGAGGGTACCCAGGACTTCCCAGAAGACATCTAGACAGGCATCCTAGTCTCCAGCTGCAACTGGACTTTCTAACCTAGTGGCTGCAGCAGCACTGAACTGGTGGAGCACATCAGTGCTCTTGCATAAGACCAAGCAGTGACAAACCAGAGAGCAGAGAGCCCGGATACCCTGATCCCTGCCAATGTGACCTGCTTGAGAGTGAGTGGGCCCTTGAGTGTCTGCAGAGCCCTAGATCCATTGTTCTTCTAAAATAGAAGCCAGACATCGGACCTCCCTCACCCACATACCCACTGTGGGGAACAGAGGGTCAGTTGGGACATTGAATCCCCTGCTCTGTGGGTCCAACTGAGGAGGTAAGGCAGATAATGCCGGAAATTGCTCAGTGACCATCACCAGCGCAACTCCCTAGAAGCCTGCAAGGCAGAGTCCCTCCCACACACTCAAGGGTTCAACATTCTTTATCACTCTGTCCTCAAGACACACTTACACACACACACACACACACACACACACACACACACACACACACACACACATCTCCATTTGCCCTTTGCACCCATGTACTTTGCTTCCACAGATACAGCTAGTGCGCCAACGCACAAGCTGAGGACACGGAACCTCTCACAGCTTCCTAAAGAACTCTCCAGACACCATAGAGAGACAGTACCAGTCTGAACTGCAGAATCCAGAAAAAAACAGGGAAGGTTTCAGAGAAGCCAATGGCCAGAGGTAGGCAAAAGAACAATCCAACATAAATCAGGACATCACGACTTCACCAGCAACCCACAAAATTGATGGATACTCCAATTCATCAGAAACACAGGAAAATGACTTTAAAGCTATGCTTACCCAATTATTTGAGGCTCATAAAGAGAAATAAACAATTCTCTTTAGAGCAATAGCTATGCAAATTCAGACAGTTATAGAGGAAATGAACAAATCTATCAAAGATTTGGCCTGTCAGTTGGAGGCAAAGAAAGAGGAAATGGACAAATTCTTAAAGAATCACAGGCAAACATAGTCAAACAAATAGAGGCAGAAATAGAGATACAATTAGTGGCATATAGAGAGGAAATGAACAAAAAAAATAGAGACCATCATAGATAGACAGGAATCCACATTCAAACAGATGAAGGAAATTGTGCAAAGCATGAAAACAGAATTAGAATTAATAAAGAAAACACAAACAGAGAAAAACCTGGAGCTGGAGAACTTGGAGAAAAGATCAGGAACCACAAAGGTAAGCATCACCAACAGAATACAAAAGATGGAAGAGAGAATCTCTGGAGCTGAAGATACACTCACAGAAATTGATACTTCTCTCAAAAAAAAAAAAAAAAAAAAAAGCAAAATCAGAAAAGTCCCAAACACAAAATATCCAAGAAATCAAGGATGCAAATCTAAGAATAATAGGAATAGAGGAAAAGGATGATGTAAGGCTCCAAGGTCCAGAAAATATTTTCAAGAAAATCATAGAAAATTTTCCCAACTTAAAGAAAGAGATGTCCATAAATATACAAGAGCCTACAGAACACCAAATAGACTAGACCAGAAAAGAAACACCCCATGTCACATCATAGTCAAAACATTAAATCTACAGAAAAAAGAAAAGATATTAAAAGCAGCAAAGGAAAAGACCAAGTAACAGATGAAGGTAGACCTATTAGAATCACATCCGTCTTCTCATCAGAAACTATGAAAGCCTGAAGGGCTTGGCAGGTGTCACACAGACTCTAGTAGACCACAGATGGCAACCCAGACTACTATACCCTGCAAAGCTTTAAATCAACATAGATGGAGAAAACAAAACATTCTATGACAAAACTAAATTTATGCAATATCTGCACAGCAAGCCAGCTATACAGAAGATACTAGAAGGAAAACTCCAATCCAATGAAAATAACTTCACCCAAGAAAACATAGCATAAAGGTAATATCCCAACAAACACTAAAATAGAACAAGCAATGAAACACAGTAAGACCACCGACTCCAATATAAAAGGAACTAACGTTCATTGGTCAATAGAATCTATTAACATCAATGGATTCAACTCTCCAATAAAAAGACACAGACTAACAGAAAAGGTAAGAAAACAGGATCCAACATTCTGTTGCATCCAAGAAATACACCTCTGCAAAAAAGATAAACACTACCTCAGAGGAAAGGGCTGGAAAAATGTCTTTCAAGCAAATGGACCCAGAAAACAAGCTGGGGTTGCAATCCTAATAGCTAATAAAATAGACTTTAAACAAAATTAATCAAAAAGGATGAGGAGGGACACTAAATTCTCATCAAAGGAAAAATCCACCAAGAGGACATCACAATTCTGAACATCTATGCCCCAAATACAAGAGCGCCTACATTCATAAATGAAACGTTATTAAAACTTAAATCACACATCGACCCCAAGACCTTAATAGTGGGAGACCTCAACATCCTACTTTCACTGATGGACAGATCATCTAGACAGAAGCCTAATAAGGAAATAAAGGCACTTACAGAGGTCCTAAATCAAATGGACCTAATAGATGTCTACAGAACTTTCCACCCAAACTCAAAAGACTACACGTTCTTTTCAGCACCTCATGGAACCTTCTCCAAAATAGACCATATAGTTGGTCACAAAGCAAGGCTCAACACATACAGGAAGATTGAAATAATCCCTTGTATCCTATCTGATAACCATGGACTAAAGCTGGACCTCCAACAATGGAAAATGGATAGAAATAGTACTGAAATCAGGGACCAGAGGACACTGTCCACTATCACTGTATCTCTTCAATAGAGTAGTTTACATCCTAGCCAGAGTGATAAGGCAACTAAAGTAGATCAAGGGGATACAAATTGGAAAGGAAGAAGTCAAGGTATTGTTATTTTATTATTTTATTTTAAATTCTTTATTAATTACACTTTATTTATTTTGTAGCCTCACTGTGGTTCCCTCCCTCCTCCTGTCCCAATCCCTCCCTTCCTCCTTCCTCTGCACGCATGCCCCTCTGCACGCATGCCCCTCCCCAAGTTCACTGATAGGGGAGGACTTCTTTTACTTCCTTCTGATCCTGGTCAATTAGTTCTCATCAGGAATGGCTGTATTGTCTTCTTCTGTGGCCTGGTATGGCTGTGCCTCCCCAAGGGGAGGTGATTAAAGAGCAGGCCAATCAGTTCATGTCAGAGACAATCCCTGTTCCTATTACTATGGAACCCACTTGGATATTGAACTGCCGTGGGCTACATCTGTGCAAGGGTCTTAGGTTATCTCCATGAATCGTCTTTGATTGGAGTATCAGTCTCAGGAAAGACCCCTGTGCTCAGATTTTGTGGTTCTGTTGCTTTCCTTGTGGAGTTCCTGCCCTCTCCGGATCGGTATCACTATTTTTGAATGGTTTGATAGTATATATAAGTGGCCTCAAAAATTCTATGATGGAACTGCTACAGCTGATATAAACACCTTCAGCAAAGTGGCTGGATAAAAAATTAACTCAAAAAAAATCAGTAGCTATAACACATACAAATGATAAGAAGGCCAAGAAGAAAAATTGAAAAACAACACCTATACAATAGCCACAAATAATATAAAATATCTTGGTGTAGTTCTAACAAAGCAAGGGAAAAGACCTGCATGACAAGAATTTCTGTCTCAAAAGAAAGAAATTTAAGAAGATATCAGAAGATGAAAAAAATGCCCCATGCTCATGGATCTGTAAGATTAATATAGTAAAAATGGCCATGTACAGATTCAATGCAATTCCTACCAAAATATCAACCTAATTCTTTACAGACTTTGGAAAATATTCTAAACTTCAAATGTAAAAACAAAAAACACAGAATAACTAAAACAGTCTTGTACAATAGAAGACATTCTGAAGCCATCACCATCCCTTATTAAAAGCTGTACTACAAAAGCAAGGGTAATAAAACCTGCATGTTACTGGCAAAAAAAAAAAAAAAAAAAAAAAAAAAAAACAGACAGGTTGATCAATGAGTTCAATCCAGAAATAAACCCACACACCTGTGGACACCTGATTTTTGACAGAGAAGCCAAAAATCATAGAATGGGGAAAAGATAGCCTTACAACAAATGGTGGTGGTATAACTGGATGTCTACATGTAGAAAGATGCAAATAGATCCATATTTTTCACCCTGCACAAAACTTAAGTCCCAGTGGATCAAAGTCCTCAACATAAAACCAGATACACTAAGTCTACTGGAAGAGGAAAAGTGGGAACAGCCTTGAACTCTATGGCACAGTGTACAACTCCCTGAACAGAACACTAAGAGATCATGTACTAAGAACTACAATTAGTAAATGAGACCTCATGAAACTAAAAGGTATCTGTAAGGCAAAGGACACTGTCAATATGACAAAACAAGAGCTTACAGATTAGGAAAACATATTCATCAACCCTACATCTTACAGAGGACTAATATCCAAAATATATAAAGAACTCAAGAAATTAAACACAACAAAACAAATAATCCAATTAAATAATGAGGTACAGAGCTAAACAAATGATTCACAACAGAATACTTTCTAAAGGCTAAGAAACACTCAAAGAAATGTCCAACATCCTAGTCACCAGGGAACTACAAATAAAAACAACTCTGAGAATCCATCTTACACACATCAGAATGGCTAAGATCAAAAACTCAAGTGACATCACATGCTGGAGAGGATGTGGAGAAAGGCAAAAACTCCTCCATTGTGGGTGGGAGTGCGTATCAGTGTGGAAATCAGTCTAGTGTTCTCTCAGAAAATTGAGAATAGATCTAACTAAAAATCCAGGTATACCACTCCTGGGCATATACCCAAAAATGCTCCACCATACTACAAGGACTCCTGCTAAACTATGTTCACCGCAGTTTTATTGATAATAGCCAGAAATAACCTAGATGTCCCTCAACTGAAGAATGGATAATGAAAATGTAATTAATTTACATGATGCAATACTACTCAGCTATTAAAAACAAAGACATCATGAAATTTGCATGAAAATGGATGGAAGAAGAAAAGGTGATCCTGAATGAGGTAATCCAGACCTAGAATGACAAGGATGGTATGTACTCATTTATAAATGAATATTAGCCATAAAGTGCAGGATACTCATTCTACAATCCACAGACCCAAAGAAGCTAATTAACAAGGAGTCCCAAGGAGGATGCTTGAATCTCACTCAGAAGTGGAAATAAAATAGTCATTGGAGGTGAATGAAGAGAGAAATAGGGTAGGAGAGGGGATGGGTAGTGAGCAGGGCTTGGGATTAGTTGCAGGAAGAGCAGTGGAGTGAGGGCTAGGTGAGAGAATGTTATGTGGCATCTCTGAGATAGCCAAGGGGCAGGAAGTTTAAGAGGGCCACCATAGATGATTCTCCTAGCAGTCGGGGATATAGAGCCTGAAGTGGCCATCTCCTGTAGCCAGGCAGTACTTCTAGTGGGAAGATAAGAACACCAACCTACCTATCCAACTTGAACCCAAAGTTTGCCCTGCCTACAATATGTGAAGGGACAAAGATGGAGAAAAGTTTTAGGAATGACCAACCAAAGACCAGCCCTACTTGAGACCCACTCCATGGGAGAAAACCAGTCACTATTAATGTTTCACTCTGCTATGCTTTTAGACAGGAGTATAGCATCTCTCTTTTGAGAAGCTTAACCCAGCAGCAGATAAAAACAGATGCAGAGACCCACAGCCAAAGATTACAGAGAGCTCAGGGAGTCTTGTGGAAGAGTTGGCAGGAACAATTGAGACAGCGGGGAGGGGTCAAAGACTTGACAACAAGACCCACAAAGTCACTCCCCTTTCTTGGAGAACCCTACTCCTCAGCACAGCTGACTCACCAAGATTCTCAGCTCAGAGCTCACTGCCTGGGGTCTGTAGCTGCTGAGACAGTGCTCCTAGCCCCTTAGCAGCAACTGCCAGCTATACTGGTCTTGGAGTCCTAGACCCATGGTACCATCCTCCCAGGGTCCCAGGTCTGCTAGCTGCCATACTGGCTATGCAGTGTCTCTCAGCCACTGACTGTATGCCCCCCCAAACCCTCAGTGACAGATAATACGCTATATACCCACCAAAGCCCAGTAGACCCACCATACAAGCTAGGCATACCAGGTGCTGGATCTCCCAGGCATGGAGAGCACAGTGGAGGGTACCCAGGACTTCCCAGAAGACATCTGGACAGGCATCCTAGTCTCCAGCTGCAACTGGACTTTCTAACCTAGTGGCTGCAGCAGCACTGAACTGGTGGAGCACGTCAGTGCTCTTGCATAAGACCAAGCAGGGACAAACCAGAGAGCAGAGAGCCCGGATACCCTGATCCCTGCCAATGTGACCTGCTTGAGAGTGAGTGGGCCCTTGAGTGTCTGCAGAGCCCTAGATCCATTGTTCTTCTAAAATAGAAGCCAGACATCGGACCTCCCTCACCCACATACTCACTGTGGGGAACAGAGGGTCAGTTGGGACATTGAATCCCCTGCTCTGTGGGTCCAACTGAGGAGGTAAGGCAGATAATGCCAGAAATTGCTCAGTGACCTTCACCAGCGCAACTCCCTAGAAGCCTGCAAGGCAGAGTCCCTCCCACACACTCAAGGGTTCAACATTCTTTATCACTCTGTCCCTCAAGACACACTTACACACACACTTCACACACACACACACACACACACACACACACACACACACACATCTCCATTTGCCCTTTGCACCCATGTACTTTGCTTCCACAGATACAGCTAGTGCGCCAACTCACAAGCTGAGGACACGGAACCTCTCACAGCTTCCTAAAGAACTCTCCAGACACCATAGAGAGACAGTACCAGTCTGAACTGCAGAATCCAGAAAAAAACAGGGAAGGTTTCAGAGAAGCCAATGGCCAGAGGTAGGCAAAAGAACAATCCAACATAAATCAGGACATCACGACTTCACCAGCAACCCTCAAAATTGATGGATACTCCAATTCATCAGAAACACAGGAAAATGACTTTAAAGCTATGCTTACCCAATTATTTGAGGCTCATAAAGAGGAAATAAACAATTCTCTTAGAGCAATAGCCATGCAAATTCAGACAGTTATAGAGGAAATGAACAAATCTATCAAAGATTTGGCCTGTCAGTTGGAGGCAAAGAAAGAGGAAATGGACAAATTCTTAAAGAATCACAGGCAAACATAGTCAAACAAATAGAGGCAGAAATAGAGATACAATTAGTGGCATATAGAGAGGAAATGAACAAAAAAAAATAGAGACCATCATAGATAGACAGGAATCCACATTCAAACAGATGAAGGAAATTGTGCAAAGCATGAAAACAGAATTAGAATTAATAAAGAAAACACAAACAGAGAAAAACCTGGAGCTGGAGAACTTGGAGAAAAGATCAGGAACCACAAAGGTAAGCATCACCAACAGAATACAAAAGATGGAAGAGAGAATCTCTGGAGCTGAAGATACACTCACAGAAATTGATACTTCTCTCAAAAAAAAAAAAAAAAAAAGCAAAATCAGAAAAGTCCCAAACACAAAATATCCAAGAAATCAAGGATGCAAATCTAAGAATAATAGGAATAGAGGAAAAGGATGATGTAAGGCTCCAAGGTCCAGAAAATATTTTCAAGAAAATCATAGAAAATTTTCCCAACTTAAAGAAAGAGATGTCCATAAATATACAAGAGCCTACAGAACACCAAATAGACTAGACCAGAAAAGAAACACCCCATGTCACATCATAGTCAAAACATTAAATCTACAGAAAAAAGAAAAGATATTAAAAGCAGCAAAGGAAAAGACCAAGTAACAGATGAAGGTAGACCTATTAGAATCACATCCGTCTTCTCATCAGAAACTATGAAAGCCTGAAGGGCTTGGGCAGGTGTCACACAGACTCTAGTAGACCACAGATGGCAACCCAGACTACTATACCCTGCAAAGCTTTAAATCAACATAGATGGAGAAAACAAAACATTCTATGACAAAACTAAATTTATGCAATATCTGCACAGCAAGCCAGCTATACAGAAGATACTAGAAGGAAAACTCCAATCCAATGAAAATAACTTCACCCAAGAAAACATAGCATAAAGGTAATATCCCAACAAACACTAAAATAGAACAAGCAATGAAACACAGTAAGACCACCGACTCCAATATAAAAGGAACTAACGTTCATTGGTCAATAGTATCTATTAACATCAATGGATTCAACTCTCCAATAAAAAGACACAGACTAACAGAAAAGGTAAGAAAACAGGATCCAACATTCTGTTGCATCCAAGAAATACACCTCTGCAAAAAAGATAAACACTACCTCAGAGGAAAGGGCTGGAAAAATGTCTTTCAAGCAAATGGACCCAGAAAACAAGCTGGGGTTGCAATCCTAATAGCTAATAAAATAGACTTTAAACAAAATTAATCAAAAAGGATGAGGAGGGACACTAAATTCTCATCAAAGGAAAAATCCACCAAGAGGACATCACAATTCTGAACATCTATGCCCCAAATACAAGAGCGCCTACATTCATAAATGAAACGTTATTAAAACTTAAATCACACATCGACCCCAAGACCTTAATAGTGGGAGACCTCAACATCCTACTTTCACTGATGGACAGATCATCTAGACAGAAGCCTAATAAGGAAATAAAGGCACTTACAGAGGTCCTAAATCAAATGGACCTAATAGATGTCTACAGAACTTTCCACCCAAACTCAAAAGACTACACGTTCTTTTCAGCACCTCATGGAACCTTCTCCAAAATAGACCATATAGTTGGTCACAAAGCAAGGCTCAACACATACAGGAAGATTGAAATAATCCCTTGTATCCTATCTGATCACCATGGACTAAAGCTGGACCTCCAACAATGGAATTAGAAAAAAGCCTACAAACACATGGAAACTGATCAACTTGCTGCTCAATGAGAGCTCAGGGCAGAAATCAATCAAGTACAAACAAATAAAAAACTATTCAAAGAATCAATGAAACCAAGAGCTGGTTCTTTAAGAAAATCAACAAAAGAGACAAACCTTTAGCCAAACTAACTAAAAGGCAGAGAAAAACTATCCAAATCATCAAAATCAGAAATGAAAAGGGAGACAAAACTACTGACACTGAGGACATCCAAACAATCATTAGGTCATACTACAAAAGCCTATATGCCACAAAATTCGAAAATATAAAAGAAAAGAACAATTTTCTTGATAGAGTCCATCTACCAAAATTAAATCAAGATCAGGTAGAAAAATGAAATAATTCTATGTCCCCCAAAGAACTAGAAGCAATCATCAACAGTCTCCCTCCCCCCAAAAAAAGCCCTGGACCAGATGGATTCAGTGCATAATGCTACCAGATCTTCAAAAAAAAATGCTAACTCCAGTTCTCTCCAAACTCTTCCACAAAATAGAAAAAGAAGGAACATTACCAAATACATTCTATGAAGCCACAGTCACCTTGACATCTAAACCATACAAAAACCCAACCAAAAAAAAAAAAAAAGAGAACTTTAGACCTATCTCTCTTATGAACATTGATGCAAAAATACTCAATAAAATACTTGCAAACAGAATACAAGAACACATCTAAGATCTCATCCACCATGACCAAGTAAGCTTCATACCTGGCATGTAGGGGTGATTCAATATGCGAAAATCCATCAATGTAGTCCACCATATAAAAAATCTGAAGGAGAAAAACCACATAATCATTTCCTTAGATGCTGAAAAAGCATTTGACAAAGTCCAACACCCATTCAAGTTTAAAATCATGGAGAAATCAGGGATACAAGGCACATACCTAAACATAGTAAAGGCAATATACAGCAAGCCTATAGCCAACATCAAACTCAATGGAGAGAAACATAGAGTAATCCCACTGAAATCACGCACAAGACAAGGCTGCCCACTCTCTCCATATCTCTTCAACATAGTACTTGAAGTCCTAGCTAAAGCAATAAGACAACTAAAGGAGATCAAGGGGATACAATTCAGAAAGAAGAGGTCAAAGAGTCACTATTCTCAAATGATATGATAGTATACATGAGTGACCCAAAAATTCAACCAGAGAACTCCTTCAGCTGATAAATACCTTCAGCAAAGTGGTAGGATACAAATTCAACTCAAAAAATCAGTAGCCCTCCTGTATACCAAATACAAAAGGGCTGAGAAAGAAATCAGGGAAACAACAACCTTCACAATAGCCACTAATAACATAAAGTACCTTGGGGTGACTCTAACCAAGCAAAGAAAGACTTCTTTGAAAAAAACTTTAAGTCTCTGAAGAAAGAAATTGAAGAAGATATCAGAAGACGGAAAGATCTGTGCTCCTGGATTGGTAGGATTATTATTGTGAAAATGGCCATCCTGCCAAAAGCAATCTACAGATTCAAGGCAAATCCCATCAAAATACCAACTCAGTTCTTTTAAGACCTTGAAAGAAAGATTCTCAGCTTCATATGGAGAAACAAAAAACCCAGAATCTCTGAAACCATCCTGTACAAGAACAGATCATATGGAGGTATCTCCATCCCTTATGTCAAGCTGTACTACAGAGAAATAGTAATAAAAACTGCATGGTATTGGCATAGAAACAGAAAGGAGGATTAATGGAACCGAATAGAAGACCCGGAAATAAACCCAATACCTATGAATACTTGATTTTTGACCAAGAACCCAAAAGCATACAATGGAAAAACGACAGCATCTTCAACAAATGGTGCTGGTCCATCTGGATGTCTACATGCAGAAAAATGAAAATAGATCCATATTAATCACCCTACACAAAACTGAAGTCCAAATGGATCAAAGTCTTCAAATTAAAACCAGATAATCTGAATTGGTTAGAAGAAAAGTGGGGAAGAGACTAGAATTCATTGGCACAGGAGACAACTTCCTGAACAGAACACCAACAGCACAGGCTCTAAGAGCAACAATCAATAAATGGGACCTCATGACACTGAAAAGCTCCTGTAAAGCAAAAGATACTTTTGTCAGAACAAAACAACAGCCTACAGACTGGGAAAGGATCTTCACCAACCCTATATCTGACAGAGGGCTGATATCCAGAATATATAAAGAACTAAAGAAGTTAAAAAGCAGTAAATCAAGTAGTCCAATTAAAACTTGGGCTATGGAACTAAACAGAGAATTCTCTGTAGAGGAATATAGAATGGCAGAGAAACAGTTAAAGAGATACTCAACATCCTTAGCCATCAGGGAGATGCAAATCAAAATGACCCTGTGATTTCACCTTACACCCCTCAGAATGGCTAAGCTGAATAACTCAAATGACAACACATGCTGGAGAGGTTGTGGAGAAAGGAGAACCCTCTTCCATTGCTTGTGGGAATGTAAACTTGTACAACCACTTTGGAAGTCAATCTGGCGCTTTCTCAGACAATTAGGAACAGTGCTTCCTCAAGGTCCAGCTATTCCACTCCTAGGCATATACCCAAAATTTGTGCAAGTACACAACAAGGACATTTGCTCAACCATGTTTGTAGTAGCTTTATTTGTGATAGCTAGAACCTGGAAACAACCCAGATGTCCATCAACGGAGGAATGGATACAGAAATTGTGGTATTTTTACACAATGGTATACTACCTAGCAATCAAAAACAAGGAAATCATGAAATTTGCAGGCAAATGGTGGGATCTAGAATAGATCATTCTGAGTGAGGTATCCCAGAAGGAGAAAGACACACATAGTATATACTCACTTATATAGACCTATAAGATATGATTAAGATAATGAAATCTATACACCTAAAGAAGATAAACAAGAAACAGGCCCCAGGTTTAGATGGTCAATCCTCACTTAAAAAGACAAATGGGATGTGAATTGGACGTAGGAGAAAACAAGTAACAGGCCAGGAGCCTACTGCAGAAGGCCTCTGAAGGACTCTACCTAGCAGTGTATCAAAGCAGATACTAAGACTCAAAACCAAACTTTCGGCAGAGTGCAGGGAATCATATGAAAGCAGGGGGCATCAGTATGACATGGAAAGGATAGGAGCTCCACAAAGACCAAATATATATGGGCACAGGGGTCTTTTCTGAGACTGATACTCCACCAAGGACGATGTATGGATATAACCTAGAACCTCTGCTTGGCTGTAACCCGTAGTAGCTCAGTAACCAATTGGTTTTTCCTAGTAAGGGGAACAGAGACTATTTCTGACAGGAATTCAATGGCAGGCTCTTTGACCTCCTAACCAAGGGAGGAGCAGTCCTGTTAGGCCACAAAGGAGGACTTGGAAAGGGGCAGAGGAGGAGATGAGAGAGAGAGAGAGAGAGAGAGAGAGAGAGAGAGAGAGAGATTGGGAGGGAATGAGGGAGCGGGATACAGCTGGCATATAGAGTTAATAAAATGTAAGTAATATATTAATTAAAAAAATAAACTAATATGTAATAAATACCTGTTACTGAATATAAGAAAACAAAAAAAATACAAAACAAAAATAATACACCTTTTAATTTTCACTCACAGCTATTTAATATTCATACCCAAGTTTAGTAATATTCTTTTTTTAAATTTTTTTATCAGTTATATTTTATTAACTCTGTATCCCAGCCGTGTCCCGATCCCTCATTCCCTCCCAGTCCCTTCCTCCCTCCCTCATCTCCACCGTGCCCCTTTCCAAGTCCACTGATAGGGGGGGACCTCCTCCCCATTCATCTGATCCTGTTTTATCAGGTTATCTTCAGGACTGGCTGCAAAGCCCTCCTCTGTGGCCTAACAGGACTGCTCCTCCCTTCGGGGGTGGGGAGACCAAAGAGCCAGTCATTGAGTTCCTGTTAGAAATAGTCCTTGTTCCCCTCACTTTGGGAAACCAATTGGTTACTGAGCTACCACAGGCTACATCTGAGTGGAGGTTCTAGGTTATATCCGTACATGGTCCTTGGTTGAATGTCAGTCTCAGAAAAGACCCTGTGCCCAAATATATTTGGTCCTTGTGGAGCTCCTATCCTTTCCGTATCAGACTAACTCCCCTTCTTTCTTATGATTCCCTGTACTCTGCCAAAGGTTTGGTCATGAGTCTTTGCTTTGAAAACACTGCTAGTTAGAGTCTTTCAGATGCGCTCAGTAGACTCCTGTCATACGTTCAATGCACATCCCATCTGTCTTTCTAAATGAGAATTGATCATCTTACCCCATGTTCACTCAATTGATTATCTTTTTTAGGTGTACAGATTTCATTATGTTTATCATATCTTATAGGTCTATATAAGTGAGTATATACTGTGTTTTTCTTTTTCCTTCTGGGATATTTCACTCAGAATGATCTTTTCTAGATCCCACCATTTGCCTGTAAATTTCATGATTTCCTCCTTTTTGATTGCTGAGTAGTATTCCAAGTAATATTCTTATGTATAAATACATAACTCTAAATCTAAAAATATCCTCAACTCGTAAGTACTTTCTCAACTATTTCTAATAATTTTAAAGTATCATATAAAGTCATTTTGTTCATTTTAAGAGTTCTAGAACTAACTATTTCAGAAAATAATGCTACAGTACATTGGAAAAGAAAAACAGAAGTTGATAATTTCAATTCAGTATTTTCCATTTAACAAGCATTGGAAATGCAAATATAGAAGATAATATAGAACTAATTCCTAGATATGATCTCAGGTAAACATACAAACAAACAAGCAAACAAACAAAAAAAAAAAAAAACAATGACTTAAGTGTTAATCAGCCAAGAATGTGATGCACGATAAGTACATTTCTTGGTAAATTCCCTAATTTGCTATTTTCTGTCCTGAAGAATCACCACAAGACAATTAGTACTCTAAAGCTATATTTAACACTTTTGTCTGAAACAATTCAAACTGATCCCCCAGATCTTAGATTAAAACTTTTTTTGATTATAAACAATGAAAAAAGAAATTACAAAAGATTAACTAATACAGCTATATGATATATGAGTGGGGCTTGTGTTGTACTGTAGGTCTGGACATCTGAACATTAAGAGTAAAGCAATTTCTGAGCTAGTGTTGCATTTTAGCCATGCTGTGCTTTCACTAGCTTCAAAAGGGCCTGGTTTCAGTTTCAAGAGAGGGGTGAATGAGGAAGGGATAAAGAGGAGGAAAAGGGATTGACAGACAAAGAAGTAAAGCAAGGAAGGAAGGTAATAAGGGAAAGAGTTAATAAAAGGAGGGAAGAAACAAAGGGAAGAAAAACTAAACCAAACCAAGTTCTTACTACATTGTTTTCTTTAGCAATGGGCAAAGGACAATTCAGTGATGTTTTTCTATAGGAATTTTCCCCCAGAAGTAGTGACAAAATGTCTTAGACCACTACATTATCTAAAGTTGTAATAACCAGAGGAATGGATTTACTTGCTAACCCCAATAAGAATTGTAACAATCTAGGAGATAATAGTTAAGTAATACTTCTCTTTTCCCATTCAACTCTGCCTAAAACTAACTTTCCCATCATTTATTACATGGCAAGAAGCAAACAACCTTTATTCTTTAGAAAGTTTCTTTTGTTTGAAATTGTAAAAACCCCAACTAATATAATAATCCAGTGCAATCTGTGGTAAGTGCCTCTACTTCCGTGGTTTTTGTATGGTTCTGCAGTACAAGAACGTGACGAACAATAGGTAGTACACCTTGGTTTAGTTCCACAGGCCTAATATAAGGTCAATTTCTTGATTCCTAATTAAGATTTTGTTATAAGACATTCGGCATAAAGCTAACTGCAATACCAACAATTATGTTTTCTTGCTGTTTTTCACATCTTTGCTTATCCAAATCCCATTGCTTAACCAGATTTATGAACTTCTGGTAATAATTATCACTAAACTTTAGCCTGTAAAATATAAGAATAAATGTTTACATTTTATATAAATATAAAATATCAAAACAAAAGTAAATTGACATATTTTATAATATGATAAAAAAGGGAATCTGACAGTTTAAGTATTCAGATGGGAAACCAAGAAATAAAATTAGCTTTTTTAGTGCCATGTTTTTCTAGAGCTAATGGTCGAACCCAGGGCCTGGCACTAGCTAAGCAAGCACTCTACCACAGAGCTAAATCCTCAACTCCAAAATTTAGATTAATGTAGATTCTAGAAGCACTTCTTTCCTTGCTAAGAGAAAAGTCTTCCCATATGGTTTGCCTCCTAAAAACCAAGGAAATTTTATCATATATATATATAATAAATATATATAAAACTTCCTGAGAAATTATATATATATGTACAAATCACATGTATGCATGTATATAAACCTATTGTATATATTAATTTTCTTGATAAATGTGATATATATAAATATATGTGTATATTTTAGCATGTTTCTCAGGAAAAATATGTTATATACCTATATGTATTTTGTATATTTCAATATATATATATTAATTATATATTATATATTACATTTCTTAGGAAAATTTATTTCATCTCCAGGTAATTTTTCATTTCTTTCTCCAGGTTCTAATAAAAGAATAAATTATTTCCAAGTAGGAATTTTTCACGGAACCCTATGGTGCAGCCAAAATTTAGTAGTACATAGAAAAGTTAAGTTAGTTAAAATATACAAATTATTTATGATATTAAATTAATCCTCTTTTACAGTGTCCATACATTTATCTAAATGACATTAAATAGTTTATATGGCATCTACCATTTCCTCAATTAATATATTTCTTGAATTAACATGAATTACTTTTAGAATCAAAACTTTTTGAAGGAAGAAAATACATTCTTCACTGACTTCCAAGAAATATATGTCAGTCCTGTGACAGCCTGGTACTACTTGTACACAAAAAAATCAAATGGAACATTTTCTCCGGAGCTTCCAATATACAGCAGATAATATTTTCCAAAGTAATTTGCTGCAATATATACTTAGAAATGAAATAAATATGGCTCTAAAAATACCAGCAAACTTATGTTTGCTTTTCTTTGTTTTCCCACATTTGTTTCATCTCTCTTTGGAAATACTTTCAGAGTACATTTGTTTTCTTCTCTTCTCAGGAAGAGAATTATTAATGTCATCTATATAAAGGTCAATATTTAAAAAGAATTTCCATTGTTTTAAAATATTCAGTAATTATAAATATGGGTAAAGATTATTAAACAATATCAATGATACTTGAACATTAAATTTAAATATAACATTAACATGGTGCATAAAAAGTTTTATATGTTTACTGGGTGGTAGTGGCACATGCCTTTAATACCAGCACTCAGTAGGCAGAGGCAGGCGGATCTCTGTGAGTTTGAGAACAGCCTGGTTTAGAGGGTGACTTCCAGTGTTGCAGTGGTTTTTCCTCCTGGCCTTAAGCTCCTGGAAAAAATGACTCATGAGACTCAAAATATCTATTTACAAATACATAGGACATACAACTAGACTCTTCTCTGAATATCTCATAATTTAAAGTCACCCATTTTTCTAATCTACATTTTGCTACATGGGTTGTTACCTGTGCTCAGGTACCATGCATCCATCCTCCTCACATCTTGCTGGACAAATATCCTGCACCTGGCTCTATCCCAGAATCCTTTCTGCCTGCCATACGTCTCACCTTCTATTTTAACTATCTTATAGGACACTGTTTTTTTAATTGACAGTATATGCATCCATGCAATACACAAGATATTTTCTAAACTGCAACCAGGGCTACACAGAGAAACCTGGTCTTGAAAAACCAAACCACACCACACCAAACAAACAAAACAATATCGTAAAGTTTCATATTTTACAGTACTTTGAATTTTGCAATTTCATAATAGGGCTGTATAACCAGTGAAGTAAAATCAAATAAAATAAAACAGACAAAACTCTGATATCTGAAATATTTTTGGACCTATACATTTTGAATGAGAAATTTCCAACCTTATCTCAGTACTTATTTTCCTAGTTGAGGATAACTTTAAAATTGAGACATGATAATAAAGAACACAGGTGAAAAACAAAGTCAAGGATAAACTATAAGTGCTTCACAAACAAAAGCTTGGCTAAAAGAGAAATATTTCAAGAAGATGATGCAGCCAGCCTTGATCAGACCTGATAGGCTGGGGTCACATAGAAGGGGAGGAGGACCTCCCCTATCAGGGGACTAGGAAAGGGCATAGGGAGAGAAGAAGGAGGGTGGGTGAGACTGGGAGGAGACTAAAGAGGGGGCTGCATAGAGGATACAAAGTGAATACATTGTAATAAATAAATAAATATATAAAAATAAAAAAATATTGTCCAACTGAAATGATACAGTGAACTTACTGACTGTGGTTAGAAGTCAAACTTTAACCAGAGAAATGATCCTAGAAGTACAATTTTAGAACTCATACAATCTTAGAACTCAAGCTTTAAAATAACAAAAATACTCTTTAAAAATTATAGTCCTTGTAGCCTTAGGCAGTGTTGGAACTCAATGACTGGCTCTTTGCCTTTAACCTCCCAAGGGAGGAGCAGTACTGTTAGGCCACAGAGGAGGACTTTGCAGCCAGCGGAAAAATGCAGGTGAATCTCTGAGTTTAGGGCCGAAGCTGGATCAGAATTAACAAAATGTAACTGGAAAAATAAAATTAAAAATAAATAAATAAATAAATAAATAAATAAATAAAAATTATGAGTCCAGAAGAGGCAGTGTTGGGCTGCCTTTAATTCCACATTTGAGAGGCAAATGCAGGTGAATTTGAGTTTAAAAAAAACAAAAAACAAACAAAAACAAAAAAAAAAAAAAAAAAAAAAAAAAAAAAAAAAAACAAGCATTTTTATATCAAATATATGTAAAAGAGAGAGGGTCAATAATAATTTTAAATACATTTTTAATAAAAAAAGCAAAAGACCAAAGATGAAAAACTAGCTTTGGTCTGGTGAGATGGCTTGGTGGTTAAAATGACTGTTGTCCTAGGCATTGGGGCAGTTTGTTTGTTTGTTTTGACTTTGTTTTAGTTATTTCAAGACAGGGTTTTTCTGTGTACCCTCTGCTGTCATGGACTTACTTTGTAGACCATCCTGGACTTGAACTCACAGAGACCCACCTGCCTCTGCTTTCTATAGTGCTAGGATTACAGACATGTGTCACTATGCCCAGCTGAGGTCCAGAGTTTGAATTCCCACTCACATAAAAGCCAAGTGTGATGTGTGTCTTTAACCACAGCACATAGAGGGTAGAGATAGTCAGATCCCTAGGGTTCCTTGGCTGTTTAGTCTCCCTGAAAAGATGAGTAACATATTCAGAGAGTTCCTGTTTCAAAAATAAATAAATTGCTGGGGCTGGAGGGATTTCTCAGTGGTTAAGAACATTGGTGTCTCTTCCAGAGGACCTGGTTCAATTCCCAGCACCAACATGGTGCCTCACAGGCATCTCTACCTCCATTCCCAAAGGATCCAATGACCTCTTCAGCCTTTCAAGGACACAAAGAAAGCATGTTGTGCATATGTGCATTCATACAGGCAAAATACCCCCACACACACAAATGCACACACACATATGCATACAGACATACGATGTTTGAGGAAGGTATTCCAGTTTCAACCTGTGTCTGTCATATATACCCACACACTTCTTCAAATAGGTGCAAAACTGAATAATGCACATACAAATAAAAAAATGACTCATGTAAATATGGAGATAACTTAGAAATAATTTAAAACAATTTCATAGCACTTTTTATTTTATTTTTAGATTTTTTATTAATTATACTTTATTCACTTTTTATCCCCCCTCTAGCTCCCTCCCTCCTCCCCTCCCAATCCCTCCCTTTCTCCCTGTTCTCCATGCATGCTCCTCCCCAAGTCCACTGGTAGGGGAGGTCTTCTTTTCCTTCCTTCTGATCCTAGTCAATTAGGTCTCATCAGGAGTGGCTGCATTGTCTTCCTCTGTGGCCTGGTAAGGCTGCTGCCCCCTTAAGGAAAGGTGATCCAAGAGCAGGCCAATCAGTTCATGTCAAAGATAGTCCCTGTTCCCATTACTGTGGAACCCATTTGGACACAGAACTGCCATGGCCTACATCTGTGCAAGGGTCTTAGTTTATCTCCATGCATGATCCTTGGTTGGAGTATCAGTCTCAGGAAAGACCCCTGTGCTCAGATTTTTTGGTTCTGTTGCTCTCCTTGTGGAATTCCTGTCCTCTCCAGATATTACTATTTCCCACTTCTTTTAAAAGATTCCCTGTACTCTGCCCAAATGTTGGCCATAAGTCTCAATCAACATCTGCATTGATAGTATGCAGGGCAGAGCCTTTCAGAAGCCCTCTCTGGCAGGTTCCTGACCTGTTCCCTTTTTTCTCCTTCTTTTGGTGTCCATTCTCTTTCCCTTTCTGAATGGGGATTGAGCATTTTAGCTAGAGTCTTCCCTCTTGATTAGTTTCTTTAGGTGTACAGATTTTAGTAGGACTATCCTATATTATATGTCTATATAAGTGAGTATATACTGTATGTGTTTTTCTGCTTCTGGGATAGCTCACTCAGGATGATCTTTTCCAGATCCCACCATTTACCTGAAAATTTTATGGCTTTTTTTGTTTTTTATTGCTGAGTAATATTCCATTTTGTAGATGTATACAATTTCTGTATCCATTCCTCAGTTGAGGGGCACCTGGTTGTTTCCAGCTTCTGGCTATTACAAATAAAGCTGCCACAAACATAACTGAGTTGTCTCCTGTGCCAATGAGTTCAATGCTCTTCCCCACTTTTTCTTCTAACCAATTTAATGTGTCTGGTTTTATTTTGAGGTCTTTGATCCACTTGGAATTTAGTTTTTGTGCAGGGTGATAAGTAGGGATCTATTTACATTTTTCTACATGTAGACATCCAGTTAGACCGGCACCATTTGTTTTGATGGAAATTGCTTGAATCTGTAGATTGCTTTTGTTAAGATGGCCATATTTACTATGTTACTCCTGTCATGGCCCTTTTTATAGGGGATTTTTAGTACTAAGTATAGCAATGCATAAAAATTCAGTACTTCAAATCATGTTTGGTAAACTTTTTTTTTTTTTTTTTACCATAAATAGAAACCTTTCAGTATCTAGAATGAATCTGTGCTAGTTATACTTACAGTATCAATTAGGCATAAATTAATGAACAGATTAGAAACAAATTCTTTGTCACAATGAAATAGAGAAAAATTTCTCTGGGAAAACTTCATGACATCAAGAAATCCTGTAACGAACCAATTATTATTAAGCATTTTAAAAGAACACTGTTTCCCAAACTGGGTGTGGGTGGCTCATGTTTGTAATTCTAGCAGGAAGGAAGGTAAGACAAATGATCTACAGATTAAGCCTGAACTAGATTTCATACCAAGTTATATGTCAGATAGAAGTGCACTGTAAGATCTTGTCTCAAAACAAGGAAGCAATACATCAAATAAACAAAGAAATCAACAAAAGAGACTATATAAAGAGTTCATACAACTATTAAACACAACATTTAAACTACAGGTGTTTTCCTATCACAATTTAGTTTTAGTGTACATATACACACCACTCCACACCCACAGACACACATGATTGAAAGGAACATACATCTTTCATATGCTCTCCTCTGCAGAGAAAGAAAGAGTCCTTAAGAGATAGCTTTTGAGAATGAAAAGCTGATGCACAGAAACACTTGTGTGCACTATCACTTAGTTTTTGAATAGAAAGAATTGGAAAACTTTTTCCCATCTGTTGCAAGGGTCTTAGTTTATCTCCATGCATGATCCTTGGTTGGAGTATCAGTCTCAGGAAAGACCCCTGTGCTCAGATTTTTGGTTCTGTTGCTCTCCTTGTGGAATTCCTGTCCTCTCCAGATATTACTATTTCCCACTTCTTTTAAAGATTCCCTGTACTCTGCCCAAATGTTGGCCATAAGTCTCAATCAACATCTGCATTGATAGTATGCAGGGCAGAGCCTTTCAGAAGCCCTCTCTGGCAGGTTCCTGACCTGTTCCCTTTTTTCTCCTTCTTTTGGTGTCCATTCTCTTTCCCTTTCTGAATGGGGATTGAGCATTTTAGCTAGAGTCTTCCCTCTTGATTAGTTTCTTTAGGTGTACAGATTTTAGTAGGACTATCCTATATTATATGTCTATATAAGTGAGTATATACTGTATGTGTTTTTCTGCTTCTGGGATAGCTCACTCAGGATGATCTTTTCCAGATCCCACCATTTACCTGAAAATTTTATGGCTTCCTTGTTTTTTATTGCTGAGTAATATTCCATTTTGTAGATGTATACAATTTCTGTATCCATTCCTCAGTTGAGGGGCACCTGGTTGTTTCCAGCTTCTGGCTATTACAAATAAAGCTGCCACAAACATAATTGAGTTGTCTCCTGTGCCAATGAGTTCAATGCTCTTCCCCACTTTTTCTTCTAACCAATTTAATGTGTCTGGTTTTATTTTGAGGTCTTTGATCCACTTGGAATTTAGTTTTGTGCAGGGTGATAAGTAGGGATCTATTTACATTTTTCTACATGTAGACATCCAGTTAGACCGGCACCATTTGTTTTGATGGAAATTGCTTGAATCTGTAGATTGCTTTTGTTAAGATGGCCATATTTACTATGTTACTCCTGTCATGGCCCTTTTTATAGGGGATTTTTAGTACTAAGTATAGCAATGCATAAAAATTCAGTACTTCAAATCATGTTTGGTAAACTTTTTTTTTTTTTTTACCATAAATAGAAACCTTTCAGTATCTAGAATGAATCTGTGCTAGTTATACTTACAGTATCAATTGGGCATAAATTAATGAACAGATTAGAAACAAATTCTTTGTCACAATGAAATAGAGAAAAATTTCTCTGGGAAAACTTCATGACATCAAGAAATCCTGTAACGAACCAATTATTATTAAGCATTTTAAAAAGAACACTGTTTCCCAAACTGGGTGTGGGTGGCTCATGTTTGTAATTCTAGCAGGAAGGAAGGTAAGACAAATGATCTACAGATTAAGCCTGAACTAGATTTCATACCAAGTTATATGTCAGATAGAAGTGCACTGTAAGATCTTGTCTCAAAAACAAGGAAGCAATACATCAAATAAACAAAGAAATCAACAAAAGAGACTATATAAAGAGTTCATACAACTATTAAACACAACATTTAAACTACAGGTGTTTTCCTATCACAATTTAGTTTTAGTGTACATATACACACCACTCCACACCCACAGACACACATGATTGAAAGGAACATACATCTTTCATATGCTCTCCTCTGCAGAGAAAGAAAGAGTCCTTAAGAGATAGCTTTTGAGAATGAAAAGCTGATGCACAGAAACACTTGTGTGCACTATCACTTAGTTTTTGAATAGAAAGAATTGGAAAACTTTTCCCATCTGTTTTTTTTTTTCTTCTAAAATTCCATTTGGCTCTCACAGGTCTTAAAATAGATGTTTTGCTTCTTCTTATCATGATAGATTTTTTCAATTTCTTTATTTCTTAATTAATTACATTTTATTCATTTTGTATCCCCATTGTGGTCCCTTCCTCCTGTCCCAATCCCTCCCTTCCTCCCCTCCCCTGCATTCATGTCCCTCCCCAAGTCGACTGATAGGGGAAGTCTTCTTTTCCTTTCTTCTGATCCTAGTCAATTAGGTCTCATCAAGAGTGGCTGCATTGTCTTATTCTGTGGCCTGGTAATGCTGCTCCCCCCTCAAGGGGAGGTGATCAAAAAACAGGTCAATCAGTTTGTGTCAGAGATAGTCTCTGTTCCTATTACAATGGACCCCACTTGGATACTGAACTGCCATGAGCTACATCTGTGCAGGGGTCTTAGGTTATCTCCATGAATGGTCCTTGGTTGGGGTATGAGTCTCAGGAGAGACCCTTATGCTCAGATTTTTTGGTTCTGTTGCTCTCCTTGTGGAGTTCCTGTCCTCTCCAGATCTTACGGTTTCCCACTTCTTTCATAAGATTCCCTGCACTTTGCCCAAAGGTTTCCCATAAGTCTCAGCATCTGCATTGATAGTATGCAAGGGAGAGCCTTTCAGATGCCCTCTGTGTCAAGCTCCTGACTTGTTACCTCTTTTCTCCTTCTTCTGATGTCCATCCTCTTAACCTTTCTGGATAGGGATTTAGCATTTTAGTCAGAGTCTTCCCTCTTGATTAGTTTCTTTAGGTGTACAGATTTTAGTAGGTTTATCCTATAGTATATGTCTATATGAGTGAGTATATACCGTGTGTGTCTTTCTGCTTCTGGGATACCTCACTCAGGATGATCTTTTCCATATCCCACCATTTACCTGAAAATTTCATGATTTCCTTATTTTTTATTGCTGAGTAATATTCCATTGTGCATACCACAATTTCTGTATCCAGTCCTCCACTGCGGGGCATCTGGCCTGTTTCCAGCTTCTGGCTATTACAAACAAAGCTGTTACAAACATTGTTGAGCAAATGTCCTTATTGTGTACTTGAGCCTTTTTTGGGTATATGCCTAGGAACGGTATAGCTGGATTCTGAGGGAGCACTATTCCTATTTGTCTGAGGAAGCAACAGATTGATTTCCAGAGTGGTTGTATAAGCATACATTTCCACCAGCAGGGGAGGAGGGTATCCCTTTCTCCACAACCTCTCCAGTTGTGTTTGTCACTTGAAATTTTGATCTTAACCGTTCTGATGGGTGTAAGGTGAAATCTCAGGGTCATTTTGATTTACATTTCCCTTATTTTTAAGGAAGTTGAACATTTCTTTAAGTGTTTCTCTGCCATTCAATATTCCTCTATTGAGAATTCTCTGTTTAGTTCTGTACTCCATTTTTTAATTGTATTACTTTATTTGTTGCTATTTAACTTCTTTAGTTCTTTATATATACTAGATATTAGTCCTCTGTCTTATATAGGTTTGGTGAAGATCCTTTCCCAATCTGTAGGCTCTCATTTTGTTCTGACGACAGTGTCCTTTGTTTTACAAAAGCTTTTCAATTTCATGAGTTCCCATTTATTGATTGTTGATCTTAGAGCCTGTACTGTTGGTGTTCTGTTCAGAAAGTTGTCTACTGTGCCAATGACTTCAAGGCTGTTCCTCACTTTTTCTTTTAAGCAGTTTAGTGTCTTTGGTTTTATATTGATGTCTTTGTTCCACTTGGACTTTAGTTTTGTGCAGGGTGATAAGTATGGATCTATTTGCATTTTTCTACATGTAGACATCCAGTTAGACCAGCACCATTTTTTGAAAATGCTGTCTCTTTTCCATTGAATAGTTTTGGCATCTTTGTCAAAAATCAGGTTGTCCATAAGTGTGTGAATTTATTTCAGGTCTTCTATTTGATTCCATTGATCCATCAGTCTTTTTCTATGCCAGTACCATGCAGTTTTTAGTATTGTTGCTCTATAGTACAGCTTGAGATCAGGGATGGAGGTACCTCCTGAAGGTCTTTTACTGTAGAAAATTGTTTTAGCAATTCTGGGTTTCTTGTTGTTCCATATGAAGGTGAAAATTTTTCTTTTACATTCTGTAAAGAATTGTGTTGGTAATTTGATGGGAATTGCATTGAGTCTGTAGATTGCTTTTGGTAAGATGGCCATTTTTACTATATTAGTCCTGCCAAGCCATGAGCATGTGAGATCTTTCCATCTTCTGATATCTTCTTCTAATATTTTCTTCAGAGACTGGAAAATTTTCCATACAAGACTTTGACTTGCTTTGTTAGAGTTACACCAAGGTACTTTATGCCATTTGTGGCTGTTGTGAAGGGTATTGTGACCATAATTTCTTTCTCAGGCCTTTGCTCTTTTTTATACAAGTGTTCTACTTTTTTTTTTGAGATAATTATATATCCAGCCACTTTGCTGAAAGTGTTAATCATCTGTAGGAGTTCCCTAGTAGAATTTTTCGGTTCACACAGGTATACTATCATATCATCTGCAAGTAGTGATAATTTGACTTCTTCCTTTCCAATTTGTATCCCCTTGATCTCATTTAATTTTCTTACTGCTCTAGCAAGGACTTCCAGAACTATGTTGAAGAGATATGGAGAGAGCGGGCAGCCTTGCCTTGTCCCTGATTTCAGTGGGACTGATTTAAGTTTCTCTCCATTGAGTTTGATATTGGCTATAGGCTTCCTATATATTGCCTTTAGTATGTTCAGGTATGTGCCTTGGATCCCTTACCTCTCCAATACCTTAAACATGAATGGATGTTGGATTTTATCAACTGCTTTTCAGTATCTAAGGAGGTGATCATGTGGTTTTTCTCCTTCAATCTGTTCATGTGGTAGATCACATTGATGGATTTCCATATATTGAACCACCCCTGCATGCCTTGGATGAAGTTTACTTGGTCATAGTGAATGATATTTGTGATTTGTTTTTTGATTTGGTTTGCAAGTATTTTGTTGAGTATTTTTGCATCAATGTTCAATAAGGAGACTGGCCTGAAATTCTTTTTCTTTGTTGGGTCTTCATGAGGTTAGGTACCAAGGTGGCTTCATAGAATGAGTTTGGTAATGTTCCTTCTGTTTCTATTTTGTGGAATAGTTTGAAGAGAACTGGAGTTAGTTCTTCTTTGAAGGTCTGGTAGAATTCTGCACTGAAACCATGTGGCCCTGGGCTTTTTTTGCATGGGAGACTTTTGATGACAGCTTCTTAGGGGATATAGGATTATTTAATTGATTTATCTGTTCTTGATTAGCTTTGTGGAATAGGTCAAGTAAATCGTCAATTTCATTTAGATTTTCAAATTTTTTGGCATATAGGCTTTTGAAGTAAGACCTAATTATTCTTCGTATTTCTTCAGTGTCTGTGGTTATGTCTCCCTATTCCTTTCTGATTTTGTTGATTTGGATAGTGTATCTAAGCCTATTTGTTAGTTTTCCTAAGTGTTTGTCTATCTTGTTGATTTTCTCAAAGAACCAGCTCTTGGTTTCATTGATTCATTGAATTGTTTTATTTGTTTCTAATTGATTAATTTCAGCCCTGAGTTTGATTATGTCAAGCTGTCTACTCCTCTTTGTTGTGTCTGCTTCTTTATTTTCTAGGGCTTTTAAGTGAGCCATTAAGTTGCATGAATGAGATGTTTCAAATTTCTTTTTGAAGGCACTTAGTGCTATGAACTTTCCTCTTAGCACTGCTTTCATTGTATCTCATAAGTTTGGGTATGTTGTACCATTATTTTCATTGAATTCTAGGAAGTCTTTAATTTCTTTATTTCTTCTCTGACCCAACTGTCATTTAGTAGCATGTTATTCAATTTTCATGTGTGTAGGCCTTTTGCTATTTTTGTCATTGAACACCAGCTTTAGTCCATGGTGAGCAGATAGGATACAAGGGATTATTTCAATCTTCTTGTATCTGTTGAGTCTTGCTTTGTGACCAACTGTATGGTCTATTTTGGAGAAGGTTCCATGATGTGCTGAGAAGAAGGTAATTTTTTTTGTTTGTTTGGATGAAAGGTTTTGTAGATGTCCATGAGGTCCATTTGATTCATGATCTATGTCAAAGTTATTGTTTCTTGTTTAATTTCTGCTTGCTTCTTGGTTCCATATGCTTGGAAAGGAAAGCCATTTTCCAGCCCTTTATTCTCAGGTAATGTCTATCTTAGGTGTGTTTGACTTTGGTAATGTCTGACTTAGGTGTGTTTCTTGTATGCACCATATTTCTGGGTCTTGTTTATGCATTCATTCTGCTAGTCTGTGTCTTTTTATTGGAGAATAGAGTCCATTGATGTTGAGGGAAATTAATGAGCAGTGGCTGTTAGATTCTTTGATATTGATGTTGGTTATGGTACTTTGTTTGTGTTTTTGGCCACTTTTGGTTTTGCAGTAGTGAGGTTATTTATTTCCTCTGTTTTCTTAGAAGTAATTAGTTTTCTTGGGATGTATTTTTCCTTCTATTATCTTCTGTAACGCTTGATTTGTGTATAGGTATTGTTGAAATTTGTTTTTGTCGTTGAATATCTTGTTTTCTCCGTCTATGAGGACTGAGAGTTTTGCTGGGTACAGTAGCCTAGGCTCACATCTGTGTTCTCTTAGGGTCTGCATGATATCCATCCAGGTCCTTCTTGCTTTCATAGCCTCTGTTGAGAAGTCAGGTGTGATTCTGATGGGTTTGCCATTATGTTACTTGGCCTTTTTCCCTTGTAGTTTTTGGTATTTTTGTCTTTGTTCTGCATACTTACTGTTTTAATTATTATGTGAAGGGAGGATTTTCTTTTCTGGTCTAATTTATTGGGTTTTCTGTAGACATCTTGTATTCTTATAGGCCTCTCCTTTAAGTTGGGGAAATTTTCTTCAATGATTTTGTTGAAAATATTTTCTGGGCATTGGAAGAGGGAATCTTCTTTTTCCTCAATTACTATTATTCTTAAGTTTTGTCTTTTTATATTGTCTTGGATTTTGTGGATGTTTAGTGTCAGGAATTTTTTGGAATTATTATTTTCTTTGACGGATCCATCGATTTCTTCCATTGTATCTTCCACAACTGAGAGTCTTTCTTCCATCTCTTCTAGTCTGTTGGTTATGCTTACCTTTATAGTTCCTGTTTTCTTTCCTAGGTTCTCACTTTCCATGATTTCCTCCATTTGTGTTTTCTTTAATTTTCCTGATTCTATCTTCAGATCTTGAACCGTTTTGATTTCCTTCACCTGTATGATTGTATTTTCCTGCAATTCCTTCAGCTGTTTTTTGAACATTCTTTTTCTTTTATTTCTTTCAGTGATTTAATCATTTCCTCTCTGAAATCCAGAAACTGTTTTGCTGCATCTTCCTGTATTTCTTTACAGATGGCCATAATCCGTTTGAATTTGTCTTCCTCTAAGTCTTTATTCATTTTATTTGCTTCCTCCATTAACCTCTTCATAAGCATAGATGTAAGGTCATCTTCTTGAATTTTACTTATGTTAGGGTGTCCAGGGCTACTTGCCCCTGGATAACTGGGTTCTGTGGATTCCATATTGCTTTGCCTTTTTTTGGTTGTGTTTTTTCACTGGCCTTTACCCATCTCTCTGTCTCAAGTGTTGTCTGTTAATTTCTAGTGCCTGCAGGGTCCTGGGGTGTGTAGAATCCACTTCGAGGGTTTCTGTAGTTCTCCTCTCCTTTTTGGTATGGTCACCTGAATGGTGTTACTTCTCAGGAATTGTCACAGTTCACTTCAGTCATATGGACCTGTGTGGTAACTGTGGTGTTTAGGAAGGCTCTCCTCTCATCTGGAGAGGTCCTGGTGATGGCTGCCCTGCTGCTGGGTTTCTTGCTCTGAATTTAGTGAGCAGCAGCTGTTGCTCTTAATGTGTACTTGTTGGGTGCATCCCTCTTGAAAAACCAGGAATTCCCACAGTTTTGTCAGTTTAGCTAGGGATAACTGGTTGAACCATGGGGCAGTATCTGAGGGCTGCTATAATGGTACTCCTGCTTTTGTAAGTCTAAGGATGCAGCTGTGTGATGCACCCAGTGTCCTAGTGGTACTCACCAATGGCAGGTGAGCAGGGCTGTCATGCCCGCAGTAGAAGGCTAGAGCCTAGAGTCTGCATGAATCCAGAAAGTCTTCTGGAGCTAGGTGTCTTGAACGTTGGACCTGATGATTCCCCCTGCCCCGTGGTGTTTCTTCCTGACAGGGACACCCAGACTTTGCTTTGGGGACTGCCATTCTATCTGGAATGGTGAGTAGAACCAGCAGGCACAGAGGCACAGAAAGGCTCTGCCTTTCTGGTGATTGGGTGCCTGGGAATATACAGCAAGCCTATAGCCAACAACAAATTCAATAGAGAGAAACTTAAAGCAATCCCAGTGAAATCAGGGACAAGACAAGGCTGCCCACTCTCTTCATGTCTCTTCAACATAGTACTTGAAGTTCTAGCTAGAGCAATAAGACAACTAAAGGAGATCAAGGGAATACAAATTGGAACAGAAGAGGTCAACGTTTCACTATTCGCAGATGATATGATAGTATACATGAGCGACCCCAAAAATTCAACCAGAGAACTCCTTCGACTCATAAACACCTTCAGCATAGTGGCTGGATACAAAATTAACTCAAAAAAAAAAATTAGAAGCCCTCCTGTATACCAAAGACAATAGGGCTGAGAAAGAAATTAGAGAAAAAACACCTTCACAATAGCCACTAATAACATAAAGTACCTTGGAGTGACTCTAACTAAGCAAGTGAAAGACCTGTATGAGAAAAACTTCAAGTCTCTGAAGAAAGAAATTGAAGAAGATATCAGAAGATGGAAAGATCTCCCGTGCTCATGTATCGGTAGGATTAAAATAGTGAAAATGGCTATTCTGACAAAAGCAATCTACAGATTCAATGCAGTTCTCATCAAAATACCAACACCATTCTTCATAGATCTTGAGAGAATAATTATTAACTTCATATGGAGAAACAAAAACCCAGAATTTCCAAAACGATCCTGTACAACAACAGATCATCTGGAGGCATCTCCATCCTTGATCTCAAGCTGTACTACAGAGCAATAGTAATAAAAACGGCATGATATTTGCATAGAAATAGAATAGTGAATCACTGGAACTAAATAGAAGACCCAAAATTAAACCCACATACCTATGGATATTTGATTTTCGAAAAGAAGCCAAAACCATTAAGTGGAAAAAAGACAGCATCTTCAATAAATGGTGCTGGTCCAACTAGATGTCTACGTGCAGAAAAATTAAAATGAATCCATATTTATCACCATGCACAAAACTAAAGTCCAAGTGGATCAAACATATCAACATAAAACCAGATACACTATTTCAAGGTTTTATAATTTAAATTGATTCAGTTGTGTCACATGTGCACACACACTCATACCACATGTCACAGTGCTGATGTGTTGATCAAAGGACACCTGTGGGAGTCTGCTGTCACTTACCATATGGGTCCCAGCAACTGAATTCAGGTCATTAGGCTTGATTGAAAACAACTTTACAAATTGCCTTACCCTTATTTCCTGTCTGCTTAGACACTTCCAAGCCTCCCAACACCCAGTAGCCACATCTGTCTTTGAAATATTTTGGGGACTCTCTGTGACTGACCATGGCCCAGAATTAATCAAAATAATTGATGTTTGTGCAAGGTTAAACATAAAAGTGAAATAACTAAGGGGAAATGTAAATTTAAAATTATCTTTATGTATTGTCTGAAAGACACTTCTGAGTTTTGCATGACTGTTTAGATGTTACTAGGCCACCTCTAATCCATTTCTGATAACCCCACAATCCCACCGCTCCCCAAAAAAGCGTGGTTTTGCTCTAACATAAGTGAATGGCTTGCCATCTGTGTGTTAGTCATTGAATGCAAGAACGGCAAGTTTGGTCCAAGTAGTTAATTAGGTTTCTTGATTTTTATGCTTGTGTTTCTGTATTGTCTCCTGGAATCAGACCCCTTTCTGTTGTTGGTACCTAGGAGAGGCAAGCTGAGTGCTCTCTGCAAGCCTTTGACTGAGATGGTGCCAGTTTCTCTAGATTCGGCCATTAAGATGCACCATCTGTTAGCCTTTGTTTGCTGTTTTGTTCTTTTTTAAATTTTTTCTTTTTCTTTTTTTTTCTGCAAAAGCGAAACCAAAAGAACAATAAAAAATTTCAGATAGAAAATTTCCAGCCACTGAAGTTGATGTCCTCCTGGGATTCTCATTCGCTCCAACACGGGGGAAGCTGTGGCAGGTCTTAAGTGCTAGAGAAGTCTGATATGGCTGCTGTTTTCTTCAGTGCAGTAATCTTCTCCTCATTGTTAGTGCTCCTGGGTTGCTCTTATTAAACTTTTACTCTTTCAAGTCACATAGTTTTCTTCTAATGTTAGGACCACCACCTCTAAACTCATACCTCTTCAATATATGCTGTGGTTTCAGGAAGAATATGTGGATTTGCACTCCCCAAAATAAAGCTGTGCACTTACAATGAGATTGACAGGTCCTCCTGTGAAGTGGGATAGCCATTAGCAGGTTCCTGGGCCTTATCTGTTGCAAAGGCAGTTTGGCTCAACTTCACTGGACCCACCCTGTCACCGTGACCAGTTCCCTTATATTGATCAATGGTTGACACCTGTTCAAAACCCATTCACTTAAGATTTGTGCTTCTAAAGATTATGCTGCTGTTTTTGTTGCTAAAATTCTCCATCTCCAGCTTCCTGCTAACATTCAGACTCCCTTCAGAAATTAGGGACCCTCTGCTGTCCTCCCCCCATCATTCCTAGAGCCCACATTCACCTCTCTCATCTGTAACTTCCCCATCTCCTCCAGATTCTTCCACCATCCCCCAAACTAAGGCTCCTCTGACCCATTGCATCCCACTCTTTCCTCCTTTGACCCTTACCCCATCCTAAGTTCCTTCACTTCCCCTTCTGGATCTGTATTGTTTCCAATCCCCTTCTCTCTGTGAGCATCACTCTCCCTCCTGATGGAGATATGCAATTTTCCCCATCTTCCTCAACTTCCTTCACTGCCCTTGGCTTCCACTTTATTAGTTCATTGGACTCTGGACCTGACACAGGTCTGGGCCTCTGTTTTCCCATTGTCTCAAGACCAACTTCCTCCTGGGGCAGGAGGCAATGACTGATCTATGTCCCCTTCTCTGCTTCTGATCTGTATAACTGGAGGACCACCTTTTTGGATAAGCCCCAAGTCCTAACTATCCCCCTGTAATCTGTCCTCTGCACTCATTGATCTGCCTGGATATTTGGCAACTGTTTCTTCTGACTATCTACTTCAGAGGAAAGGGACTGTATAATTAGCAGAGTCAGGGAAAGCTTTTTGGCCTCAGCCACTGTATGAATACTGCAAAGCTACTTGCTTTTGAGGCAACTTTCCCATCCAATCACTGACACTGGGATCCCAATTATGTATACTGGCTCTCAGGCCCTGGACATTTTTCACTGCTCTGCTATGTCTGTAATTTAGGATGCTGCTTGAAATATCACAAATTTGTCTATGACCATTAAAGTTCTTAACAGCCCAGAAGAGATTTCTGAGGCATTTCTCAAGGAATTACTGAAATCTTTCCAAATTTACACCCTCTTGACCTAATGGATCCAAAAAAATTTCCAGGGCATTAAATTTTGCTTTTATTCTTTAAGCCCTGGATAGGCACAGAAAAGCTCCAACAGCTAGAGGGTTTTGCAGGGATGAAATAACTCCCAGCTCATCAAAATAGCTCAAAAGATGTTCAATAACCAAGATACTGAAAACCAAAACAAGCTGTCTTCCTGTGAGGACTGGCTCCCTGCTTTGCCCTCTGAACTTAAGCCTGCATTGCAACTGCTGTCTCCTGACCTTCATCTTTTGATGCTTGATGTTGTGTCATGGATTCCTAAGGAGGATCACTCACACATTGACAGCATCTAAGTTTCCATTGCTCATACAAACCTTCTACTCAGGAACAGAACAGGACAGGGACATGTCTTAAGTCGCCAGAGCACATTTTGGCCTGGACTGTCTCTGAGTTTTTAGTTGGCAACTGAGACTGAGCACTTGGGTCAGGAGACTTAAAGCCTGTCACCTAAATGAAGCTCTGTGCTGGAGTGGAGTCATGTTCAGAGTTGTCTATGCTCTACATGTTCCTGTGTGTTCCCCTAATCCTATACACAACAAAGCAGCAGGTTGTGTGGCCATCCGTTGGGTTACCAACATTTCTGTCAGTAATGTCTTACCTATGTTCTATAAGTAAGTCTGGTTTAGTGCATCTTCCGCAGAGGAAACTTGACCCTGTGTGGTGGGGTTAGATGTTGCCTAGTTCCCCACTGCCTCATTTTTTGTGCCTTGTGATTCATAAAAAATGAACTTGTTCTAAAACCTAAACCTCCATTTTCTTTTCTTTTCTCTTTTCTTTTCTTTTCTTTTCTTTTCTTTTCGAGTCAAGGTTTCACTATGTATCCCTGAATGTCCTGGAACTTACTGCTATGAATTGTAATGTAAATTCCTGTGTTCACTGATGGTCTTAGTCAACTGCTACTTTGTAGACCAGGCTGACCTTGAACTCACACATCCACTAGCCTCTGTCTCCCAAGTGCTGTGATTAAAAGCATGTGCCCCCATGCCATGCCTCCCTTACAAAATCTTTATTCATAAAAATTAATTAAAGTTGTAAGAAAAATTCACTCCCACAGGTAAAAGGCTGCTGAGTTTTTATTTGGAAATCAACAGGAATAGAGATACTGCATTTTATAAAGCTAATAAGCAAAAATGGTACAAAATACAGTCAAATTTCAAAGACATGTGTCTGAGATAATACAAATTACATCATCGTTCAGGCTCTTGTTTTTCTCACTTCACAAGAATAATATTTTGGAAGTGTTGTATTTATTGAAAAGAAAATATTTTGGTGCTTCCACTCTTCCATGTTGTTGCAATTCAATATTTAACCATCTGTAATATTTCTTTGCAGCAGAGACTTCTGCTTTTTAAACTCATTGCGTATACGCTTAAGCACACTGCTATAATTCTCCAAATCCTCCAAATCCTAAAGCACAAAAGAATGGTTTAGTTACAAAACAACTTTTCATCACAGGTTCTCAATTTAGTTTTCACAATTGAGAATCTTTTCATATTCAAATAATATTCATTAACTATTCCATCTTCATAAAAACACTGGAATACACTGAAATTCATCCCATAAAGTGTGTGTGTGTGTGTGTGTGTGTGTGTGTGTGTGTACAAGGGAATCAAAGACAGTTACACAATTACACATGATATGAATTAATAGTTAAATGAGATGTTAAGGTTAGACAGAGAAAAAATAAAGTGAGGTTCCCAGTCTCCCTAAAGGTCACTTGAGAACATAAAGAACTTGACAGTGATTTGGACAACATAGTAAGACCCAGTCTCAAAAAGCAGGGTGGAGCTGGGCAGTTGGTAGAGTGCTTGTACAGCTTGAATGAACCCTCCATTTGATCCTTGGCACAATGTAAACAAAGCAGTGGGAAACACTTGTAATCTTAGCTGAAGAGAGGTGAAGGCAGAGGGATTTGGAGTTCTCAGGTATTTATAAAGACCAAGGCCAGTGTGAGCCACAAGAGACCAAATACTTAAAAAGGGAGAAAGAACATAAATATGTAGAATCAGAAACACTAGAAAATTCAAAGTCCAATCAGTACACATGACTTTTAAAAGGTTCTCAAATATCAGTTTATAGTTTATTTATACTAACAGTCAGTGTGAATAAAGATAATTAAATGATCTGTATTTTGAGATTGTTCCCAAGTTATATAGATCAAAATCTACATTTTGGTACATTTGTTTTTATTACAGGATCGTAGTGTGTAGTCCAAGCTACTTTCTACTTTCCCTTGCTTCACTCTCAGGCTCCCCAGACCTGGCATCATTTGCCTGTGCTCCCATATCCATTGAAAAAAACTAAGTTCATTTAAATAACATATTAGTTTTTGCCTCGTATTTAAGGTGTACTGCTATGTAAATGTGTGGAGAGACTTTAAAAAAAATCACAAGGCAGCTCACTCCTTTCAATGCAAAAAGAAAACCCATGCAAACAAATATTCAAATACTTCATAACTGGAATGTAAATAAATCACTTTTTAGCTATAGTGTAGAACATGGGGCAATTCCAACTAGGTTGGCAAAAGAATAAGGTTTCAAAAATAAGGCAATTAACAACATTCTAGGGAAAGAATATAGCCAAAGAATGGAAGTTGGTTGCCTGTGGGTTTAGATAAACAATTACATACAGAGATGAGGTTAATGAGCAGATGTAGTAAATGGAAGGGATCTTATAGAACAGGAAGTTATAGATTTTATTAGCAGAAAGTAATGTTTTAGATAGCTTACATAACAGACATGTGGAAGCAATTCTCTGCTTAACATATAAATAGATTTTTAAAAAACTCAACTAGTCTTTTGTGCACTTTAGGCCCAGACCCAGAGAACCCAAGCTCTATCTGACCTGAAAGTCTCCTCCTTGGGAACTAGCTTTCATGGTACCAGAAGGAGGCAGAAAAGTTTCAGAAGGAGGGAGGTAACCAACAGTCCTCCTTAGCTACAGTGAACATAAACCACAACAACGACCAGCATGGCATGATAACTGTAAAGGTGCAGTAGGGGCATGAAAACCTTGGCAATAAAAGCTCTCTAATTGGACTTAAGACTCATTCTTTGATGTTTATAGAAATTAGTATAAAGTTCTTTCAAAGTGTCTTAAAACTACTGTTTGGACCTTGATATGCCTATCTACTTATAGGTAATCCTATGATTCTATAACATTTATAAAAGAGTTTATCATTTATTTATGTGGGTGTATCTATGTATGTACACACATGTATGTGGGTGTTTATGGAGGCTAGCAAGAGTGTCCTATGTCTTGCAGCTGAACTTGTGAGCCTCTTCATGTGAGTTCTGGAAAGCAAATTCCAATCCTCTGACAGAGCAGCAAGCACTCTTAACTGCAGAGCCATCTCTTCAGTTCCTGCATTTTAACCCTCACCTTCTGTGTTATAGATTCCCTTTTATTATTATATAAAATTACTTTGGTCCCTGTAATTATTTTAAAATATATTATATTATAAAATGCTTCTATAATACATCTGGAAACAAAAATATTGAGCAATATCAACTAAGCACTTCCTTATTTAACAAATACTGGGGACACAAAGACAAATAGTTATGACGAGAATATATTATGCATTTGATGCATAGGCACGTTTCTGATAAAAGGTCTCAATACTTCCCGTTTTGAACAATTCCTAGCCAAAATTGTGAATGATCTACCAATTCACTTATCACTTCATTCACATCACTTAATTCATAATGGAAAGTAGTTAAAATTTTGAAATGTATTAAGTGAATGCATGATGTTAAAATTTATAACATACCTTTAAGAACTCATCATCTGCCTGCTTAAGTGCTTTCAGGCTATCAGTCTGAAGCATTCTAGCTTGTTGAAAAGTCTTCTGTTGTTGATTAAAAATACCCTGGAAGAATAAATGCAAAGATGTGTAATAACAATTAAATATGAAATTAGTTGCTCTTAATGCTGTTCTTGGCTTCACTCATGCTAAATAAAGACTACAACTAAGCTAATCCCATGGACTAAAATTTTAAATTCAAAACATCCCTTTAAATCAATCTTTAAAAGTATTCTTTAAAAGGAATTGTTTTCATAATAAATGCCATTAATATTTTATTTTGGTACTTTTTATCACTAAGTTTGTGTCTTTACCACTAACCAGCAAAAAACATCCTCGAAGTCATGGAGTAGGAATTTTCAAAGCCAGATTCTACATTGCATAGAACAGTAGAAACTCATGATCTTCCTGCTTCAGTATCCCTAGTAGCTGAGATTAGAAGCACGCAGCTCATGCGAGTGAGCAGAAATTCTTAATATTCAAGATATACCTTATTACTCCAGTAATGTCTACACGTATGATTTGCCAATAACTCTGTCCTTTCAATTTCTTAACCTATTCTTCACCAATAACTTTGCGCTCTAATCTACTTTATCCATTCATTTAAATGCTTGTACTTTGCCATTGATGATAATGCACATTTCTATAGCCCTGGTAATAGCAAGTATGTATTAGCTCCATGACAAATATGATTTCGAACCTTATTAAGGAAATGCTCACCATTTAATTTCAAAGTTGAGAAAACTGAGTTACAATGATACAGTGTTTGTTGTTCCAAGTTGAGGTATTACTGAAGTCTGAATCCCATCCAAAATATTATGCTTCCATTATCTAAGCTATAAGTATTATAGAAACTCTATCTGCACATATTAGGAGATAATACTGTAACACTCTCCACTGTAGCTTACTCGTTTTGGTATTATAGCTGAGCAATCCTTTAAGACCAAAAATTCGTGAACTCTAACTTTTATTTACTGTTGCCCCTACTCCTGTTATCTTCAGTTTTCTTTTTCCAACCTTAAATTCTGTAACAAATCATTAAAATTTCCTCTTTGCATATAAACCTTACTATATACTGACTCACATTTACTTGATTAAATCATAAGTTTGGAAACTTCAGCTCTAGCTAATTTCCCTGGTGGCAGCACTTTCATAATTTGATTGCTTTATTTCATGGAATACATCAAAATGATCCAAAAAGAATAGTCAGTCTCTCATCACTGGATATACCAACCACCTACAATTGTATATGCCGTGTCCTATGCTTTCCTTTCCATTTTCAAAGCTGTATTATACTTCTTCTTTATGGAGCTCAATTTTTCACTTACCCCATTCTTTTTTTTTTTTATTATTATTTTTTATTTATTTATTTATTTTAAGATTCACCAATTCTTATTTTTTTTTACTTTTTTTTTTTTTTTCTTTATTAATTACACTTTATTCACTTTGTGTCCCCCATGTGGTTCTCTCTCTCCTCCTGTCCCAATCCCTCCCTTCCTCCACACTCTGCATGCATGCCCCTCCCCGAGTCCACGGATAGGGGAGGGCTTCTTTTCCTTCCTTCTTATCCTCGTCAATAAGTTCTCATCAGGAGTGGCTGTGTTGTCTTCTTCTGTGGCCTGGTAATGCTGCTTCCCCCTCAGGGGGAGGTAATTAAAGAGCAGGCCAATCAGTTCATGTCAGAGATAGTCCCTGTTCCTATTTCAATGGAACCCACTTGGATACTGAACTGCCATGGGCTACATTTGTGCAGGGGTCTTAGTTTATCTCCATGCATAATCCTTGGTTGGAGTATCAGTCTCTGGAAAGACCCCTGTGCTCAGATTTTTTTGGTTCTGTTGCTCTCCTTGTGGAGTTCCTGTCCTCTCCAGATCTTACTATCTCCCCCTTCTTTCATAAGATTCCCTGCACTCTGCCCAAAGGTTGCCCGTAAGTCTCAGCATCTACATTGATAGTCTGCAGGGCAGAGCTTTTCAGAGGTCCTCTGTGTATTAATTACAGTTTATTCACTTTGTATCCCCCCCTGTACCTCCCTCTCTCCTCCCCTCTCAATCCCACCATCCTTCCCCCTTCCCACTCATGTCCCTCCCCAAGTCCACTGATAGAGGAGGGTCTCCTCTCCTTCCTTCTGATTCTAGTCTATCAGGTCTCATCAGGAGTGGCAGCATTGTCTTCCTCTGTGGCCTGGTAAGGCTGTTCCCCTCTCAGGGGTAGGTGACCAAAGAGCAGGCCACTCAGATCATATCGGAGACTGTCCCTGTTCCCATTACTATGGAACACACTTGGACACTGAACTTCCATGGGCTACATCTGTGCATGGGTTCTAGGTTATCTCCATGAATGGGACCTTGGTTGGAGTATCAATCTCAGTAAAGAACCCTGTGCCCAGATTTTTTGGTTCTGTTGCTCTCCTTGTGGAGCCCTTGTCCTCTCCAGGTCTTACTATCTCCCCCTTCTTTCATAAGTTTTCCTGCACTCAGCCCAAAATTTGGCTATAAGTTTCAGCATCTGCTCTGATACCCTCCAGGGTAGAGTTTATCACAGGCCCTCTGTGATAGGCTCCTGTCCTGTTTTCTCTCTCTTCTGATGTGCATCCTCATTCCATTTCTGAATAGAGATTGAGCAAATTACTCAGAGTCCTCCTTCTTGATTAGTTTCTTTATGTGTACAGATTTTAGTGTGTTTATCCTATATTATATGTCTAATATCCACTTATGAGTGAGTATATACCTTGTGTGATTTTCTGCTTCTGGGATACCTCACTTAGTATGAACTTTTTCAGTTCCCACCTTTTGCCTGCAATTTTAACCATTTTTTTTTCTTTTTTATTGCTGACTAATATTCCATTGTCACATACCCCATTCTTAAGAACTCAGAAATTATCCTTCCTTTCCTCTTTTTAAATATATGTCTCCTCTCTTAAAACCAACAACAGTCAACAAAAACTACTGTATTACTCTTTGGGCTTTCATGTTTTTCCTAACATGTCTTGTATTTATTTCTCAGGTTTGTGCTCACTTTTTCAATCTACTCAATCAGATTCAGAACACCAATGATGAAGTGTGTATTGTCAAATCTACATTATTTCACCTAGAATTGGTATGTTGTGAAAATAATTATCTTATCTTCTTTTAAAAGGCTTCCTTAAATGGAGTAGTTTTAATTTCTACCTAATAAATCATTTGTTCTCAATCTATGTTAACAGTTCATTCTCACCCTTGAGAATCAAAGCAGTGAAGACATCCAGGGATCTGACCCTTAGACATTCCACTTACAACCTCAGTCACAGCTTGATGTTTTCTTTTGATCTTCATGCTTTAAAAATTACCTCAAATTAACAATTGTCAACTTTTTATCCTTAAGAAATGGCTTCCTCCTGAACTTCATCCTCACATACTAGTGGCTTACTCAACAGCCCTTTGAATATCCCATGAGTGTCAAAATGAATATTCTGTAACTCTACTGACATTCTACACCAAGACTGTTTGAATACAATCACAACCTCAAATGTAATATAAAAATGGTTTTCCAAAACAAAATGTTGAAAGGACACACATGGGAAGTGTAATCAGTGCCATGAATTATATATATGGGGTTAGTTTTCATCAGCCTGAGAACAGAGAAGTACCACACTTGTTGACTGAAGAGGGAAAATGATGGTGATTTGGTACTGTGGCTTTGTAAAAGTGTGCTTGCCTACTTGCAAAATGCTGAGTTATGTCACGAACTCACAAGGAGAAACAGAAGGAAAGAAGGAAGGGAAGAGAATTTGAGGCAAGGGAGAGGTAAAGGAGAGGAACATCAAGAGGAGAAGAAGAAAATGATATAAACCATATTCTGACTATAGTGATTGGTTGAGGAATTGGGAAATGATCAAAACTAGTTCAGTGATATTCCTCCATAGGAATATTCTGCTAGGGCTATTGAGAAAGACTGTCTCAGTTCACTGAAGCTCATAAATTTTTAGTTGAGTCTAAAAATGGGAAAATTCAGATATGCCATCTAGCAAGTTCACTGAGACCCAGAAACAGCTCAGATAATATCTTGTAATGCATCCCTCACACCATTCAATTATTTATGAAACAAACCCACCCCTGATTTATTTCATATAAAACAGTAATCCTTCATTTATATTCTTTTACAAGTTTCTGTTGCTTGAAATTATAAGAAACTTTACTAATATCAGAAGCCAGATGATCTTTATGAACATTAGTTGTCTATGTTTCTGTGGTTTATGTTTCACCAGGAAAAGAACAACAAGCCAGTAACAGATCCTCAAACTTGGCTCATTTCCTAATGCAAGGATAGCTTCTCTATTTTGATTTAACCCTTAGTTATAACACATAAATTATAAAAAACAATTATGATACCAACAGTTAGTTCATTTTCTTGGTCTTCAACTTGCTTTATATCAGAATCCCATTGCTTAAACACACTTATAATCTTCTCAATATATTCAATTTTAAAATCCCGCCTGTAAAACAGAATAACGAATATCACATTACACATCAAGATGAAGAGAATGTCAAAGAAAAATTAAATTTGCACATTAAGTATTATGTACTATAAAAGGAAGGACATAATAGCAAAGTAAATATCCTTGTGGGAAAACAAAAAGTAAATTTGGACTTATATTGATTCCAGAAATATTTTTCTTAACTAATAAACTAAGTCCTGATTCAAGTTGATATTCTGGGATGGGTTAGTTGTGGTGGCTTTCCTTTTCTGAGGAGAACAGGGAGGGGGTTTGGGGGAAGAGTGTGGGAGGCTGGAACCAGAAGGAGAGGAGGAAGGGGGCTATGATCCATATGTAAAGTGAATATATAAATTAAAAAGAAAAAGTAAATAAATGAAGCCTTACATTTCATCTTGATGAACTTTCCAATGTTCTTTGATATTCCTGTTGCAGTCTTTGACTACACTTTTAACATAGGACTGCATTCTTGTTTTGTTTTCCACAACAACACTGCTAAGTTGAGCTATGTTTGAAAAAAAAATATTCATTACAACTTAATGTTGAAGAAAATGTTACTGCTCCCACATATGCAAGTAAATGAAGACACAGGTAAAATCCATTCTACAGTACCAAAAAATTTACAAAATAGCATCAACCAAATGCCTCAAGCTTGTCATATTTTACAGCACTCAAGATTTTGCTTTTCAGACTAGATATATTCAATAAGTAATGTCCATACGAATATTCCAAAGTCAAATAAAATTCTGAAATCTGAAATATTTGTGTCCTAGGTGTTGTGAATGAGGAATACTAACATTACTAGAATTCTGATCTGCCCAGTGAAGATTGTCTTGTATGTATTGGGGATCATATAAAAGTTCTAATGAGAAAATTACAGAAAAAAAAAAAAACCCTTTAATTTCTTTCCCAAGGAAAAATTAGAAGAAAAGTCAAACCTTATATATTTTTTTTTTTAGATTATAGAATACTCTCTACTTGGGAGGATGCTTGGCTGTATTACTGTTGTAACTAATCCTAAAAAAAAAAAATAAAATAAAATCCACCCTATTAAACAGCTGGGTGTGGTTGTCACACACCACTTATAATGGAAGTTGGAGGCAGATGTAGGCAGATCACTGAGTTCAAGTATAGCTAAGTAGTGAATCACAGACAAATTAAGGGTACATCATGAGAGCTTATCTCAAAATATTTTTAAATTGAGTTAAATTAAAAAAAATTGAAGACCACTTGAGCATTACAGTTCTTAACATTTTATGCACAAAACTCATATCCTGTTTGGCAGATTTCATTTCACAAAGGTGGAACTAGAAAAGGAAAGATAGCAGGATTGGTACATGTATGGTTTTTCACTCAAGGTCTTTCCCACCACATCCTAGAATCATCGATTTTGCCTTTTTGACAGATGGGATGGTTAGTTTTCTGTCAACTTGACCTAATCTAAATTCATCTGAGAGGAGGTAACCTCAATTAATGAAATTCCTCAATGAGATAGGAATGTAGGCAAACCTGTTGAGCCTTTAAAAAAAAAAAACATTTACTATTATTACAATTTATTCAATTTGTATCCAGGCTGCAGCCCCTCTCTCTTCTCCCAGTCCTACCCCACCTCCCTCTTCTCCTTCTATCCCTCTTCTGTAGTCAGTTGATAGTGGGGGTCCTCCTCTCCTGATATCTGACCCAACTTATCAGTTCTCTTCAGGCCTGTCTAGATCCTCTTTCTCTTTGGCCTGGTAAAGCTGCCCGGCAGGGGGAGGTGATCAATGAGCCAGCCACTGAGTCCATGTCAGAGACAGACCCTGCTGCCCTTACTATGGGACACACATTGAGACTGAACTGCCTACATCTGAGCAGGAGGTCTAGGGCTTCTTCATGCATGGACTTTGGTTGTCATCAGTCTCTATGGGAATCCACGGGCCCAGATTTTTCAGCTCAGCTGGTCTCCTTGTGTAATTCCTGTTCCCTTCAGGTCCTTCTATCTCCCCCTTCTACCAAAAGATTCCCTGAATTCTGTCCAAGGTTTGGCTATGACACTCAGCATTTGCTACCATAGGACATTTGCTCAACTATACTCGTAGCAGCTTTTTTCATAATAGCTAGAAGCTAGAAACAACCCAGATGTCCCTCAACTGAAGAATGGATAAAGAAAATATGATACATTTACACAATGGAATACTACTCAGCAATTAAAAACAAAGAAAACATAAAAAAATAAAATTTGGAATCCAAGATTGCGGTGCTGAGAGTACACTGTGTCTGAGAAGCAGGACAGCAATGTCCATACAACAACCAAGAGACAAAACTCTGGGCCTTAAAACCAGAGAGATCATGTTTCCCAGGTGAGAGGAAACTCCAAGGTGTGGGGGAATCAGTCGGGTCTACTCTCAGGTCACCCAGCCAGAACCAGGAAGACATCCCAGATTGTGCAGGTACTCAGTTGCCTGACTAGAGCCACACAACAGCGTGTCCTGATCACCTTCCCAGGCTGAACTGTGGACACCAAAACCCCAGAGACTGGGAGTACCAGTTGCGATAAATCCCATAGAGAAAAAAGAAAATGGAACATCGGTCACCCAGTCTATCCCTGGAAAAAGTCCAGCAGATCTGTGGACCCACAGCAACAACCCTGAGCAGGGCTCCAGCCACCAGCCCAGAGACCTGTTGAGTGCCCAACTCTCCATCACAGACAGAACTGTACTCTCCAGTGCACCAGAGACTGGGTTTCCCTGTCAGGAGAAAACCCCACAGGGAAGGGAGCAAACAGGGACTGTTTTCAGGTCACTCAGTCTATCCCTGGAAAAGGTCCTGAAGACTGGAGGGCTCACAGTCACCAGCCCAGAGACCTGCTGCATGCCCAACTGTGTCACAGACAGAACTGGGGGCCTGGGACACTAGAGACTGAATTTCCCTGTTGGGAGAAAACCCCACAGCGAGGGAAACAGCAGGTCCCAGCTTAGAGCACTCAGCCTATGGCCCCCCACATAACCACACAGTAAAGTTCTCAGGTTCCTGCCCAATCACCAGCTTGGAGCCACTAACCGCCAGCACCTGTATGCTCTATGTGCCAACCCAAACACCACAGACTGGCTCTTCCTGTTGGGAGAAATCCCACGGTGGGGGAAACATTTGGACTTAACTGAGGACACCTAGCTCCGGGAAAGTTTCTGATTATCCACAGGCTCCAGACTCTAGGCTCCTGTTGCACCCATGACAACATTGCTCACCTGCCAATGATTACCACTTGGATACTGGGCACAGAGCCCCAACCTCAGACGTACAGAAGCCTGGGATCGTCGAGATCAACCCCCAGATACTGGTCCAAGGTGCAACCAGTTATCCCTAACAAAACTGACCAAACCACAGGGCACCCAGGTTGCAGCAGCAGCTCACTAAACTTACAACAAAAAAAACCCAGAAGCAGAGCAGCTGACTCCAGGACTTCTCTGGGTGAGAGGAGAGCCCTCCTGACTAACAAAGACCACAGTTACCACTCAGGTCTGTATGCCTGAGGTGAGCTGTGGCAATTCCTGAAAAATACCAACCATTCAGTGACCAAACCGAAAAAGCTGAGGAGGCCTCCTTTAGGAAAATCATATTTCTGCCAATGGGATTCTCCCCACCACAGGATTCCAGGAAGCACCAGAAACTAACATCCAACACTTAAGATAGCCCAATGGGTAGAGGCCAGTATAAAAGCTCAACCAACAAAACACAGAGCAATGTGGCATCTTCAGAACCCAGTTATCCAGGGGCATGAAGCCCTGGAAACCCCAGCATAAATGAAATTCAAGATGACCTTACATCTATGTTTATGAAGAGGATAACAGAGGAAACAAAGAAAATGTGTAAAGAACTAGAGGAAGATGAAGTCAAACAGATTATGGCCATTAGTAATGAAATATAGGAAGTTGCAGGCAAACAGTTTGTGGCCTTTAGAGAAGAAATATTTAAATCACTGAAAGAAATAAAAGAAACAAAGAATTGTTCAAACAAACAGCTGAAGGAATTCAGGGAAAAACAGGAAAATACAGTCAGACAGGTGAAGGAAATCAACAAAAAGGGTCACAATATGAAGATAGAATTGTAAGAATTAAAGAAAACACAAATGAAGGAAATCATGGAGAGGGAGAACCTACGAAGGAAAACAGGAACTACAGAGGTAAGCATAACCAATATACTACAAGAGATGGAAGAAAGAATCTCAGGTATGGAAAACACAATGGAAGAAATCGATGTATCTGTCAAAGGAAATAATAAATCTAAAAATTTCCTGACACAAACCATCCAAGAAATCCAAGACAACATAAATAGACAAAACCTAAGAATAATAGGAATAGAGGAAAAAGAAGATTCCCTCTTCCAAGGCCCAGAAAATATTTTCAACTAAATCATTGAAGAAAATTTCCCCAACTTAAAGGACAGGCCAATAAGAATACAATAGACCTACAGAACACCCAATAAATTAGACCAGAAAAGAAAATCCTCCCTTCACATAATAATCAAAACAGTAAGTATACAGAACAAAGAAAAAAAAATACTAAAAGCTGCAAGGGAAAAAGGCCAAGTAACATATAATGGCAAACCCATCAGAATCACACCTGACTTCTCAACAGAGACTATGAAAGCCAGAAGGGCCTGGACAGATATCATGTAGAGCCTAAGAAAAGACAGAGGTCAGCCAAGGCTACTATACCCAGAAACATTCTCATACATGGAGAAAACAAGATAGTCAACAACAAAAATAAATTTCAACAATACCTACACACAAATCCAGCATTACAGAAGATACTAGAAGAAAAAAACACAATTCAAGAAAACTAATTACTTTCAAGGAAACACAGGAAATAATTAACATCACCACAGCAAAATAAAAAGTACCCTCACACACAAACTTACTACCACAGCCAACCTCAAAATCAAAAGATCTAACAGCCACGGGTCATTAATCTCCCTCAACATCAATGGACTCAGTTCTCCAAAAAATGACACAGACTAACAGAATGGATGCAGAAACAAGACCCAACAATCAATCTGTTGCATACAAGAAACACACCTAAGTCACAAAGAGAGACATTACTTGAGGGTAAAGGGCTGTAAGTCAGTTCTCCAAGAAAATGGACCCAAGAAGCAAGCAGGAGTAGCCATTCTAATACCTGATAAAATAGACTTTCAACCAAAATTAACAAAAAGAGATGGGGAAGGATACTTTATACTCATCATTGGAAAGTTCCACCAGGAAGACATCACAGTCCTGAACATCTATGCCCTAAATACGAAGGCACCCACATTTGGAAAAGAAACATTAATAAAACTTAAACCACACATAGATCCCCACACAGTAATAGTGGGACACTTCAACACCCAACTCTCAACAAAGGAACAGGTGAACAAAACAGAAATTAAACAAAGAAACAATATCTCTAACAGAGGTCATGAATCAAATGGACCTAACAGACATCTACAGAAACTTACACCCAACCACAAAAGAATTTACCTTCTTTTCAGCACCTCATGGAACCTTCTCCAAAACAGACCAAATTCTTTGTCACAAAGCAAGCCTCAACAGAGACAAGAAGACTGAAATAATCCCTTGTATATTATCTGATCACCATGGACTAAAGATGGACCTCAACAAAAACAGAAATAGCAAAAAATCTACACACACATGGAAACTGAACAACTCCTCACTAAATGACAGCTGGGTTGGGGAAGAAATAAAGAAATAAATTAAAGACTTCCTAGAATTTAATGAAAATGAAGACACAACATACCCAAACCTATGGGACACAATGAAAGCACTGTTAGGACAATTCATAGCACTAAGTGCCTTCAAGAAGAAATTTGAGACCAATTTCAGGCCAATCTCCCTTATGAACACTGATGCAAAAATACTCACCAAATTATTTGTAAGGTGAATATAAGAACACATCAAAGGTATCATCCACTATGACCAAATACGCTTCACCCCAGTTATGCAGGGGTGGTTCAATATACAGAAATCCATCAATGTGATCCACCAAATCAACAAACTGAAAGAAAACAACCACATGATAATCTCCCTAGATGCTGTAAAAGCATTTGACAAAATCCAACATCCATTCAGGTTTAAAGTATTGGAGAGATCAGGGATACAGGGCACATACCTAAATATAGTAAAGGCAATATACAGCAAGTCTATAACCAACATCAAACTAAATGGAGAGAAACTTAAAGCAATCCCAGTGAAATCAGGGACAAGTCAAGGCTGTCCACTCTCTCCATATCTCTTCAACATAGTTCTGGAAGTCCTTGCTAGAGCAATAAGACAATTAAAGGAGATCAAGGGGATACAGATCAGAAAGGATGAAGTCAAAGCATCACTATTAGCAGATGATATGATAGTATACCTGAGTGACCCCAAAAATTCTACCAGGGAACTCTTATAGCTGATAAACATCTTCAGCAAAGTGGCTGTATACAAAATTAACTCAAAAAAAAAAAAAATCAGAAGCCCTCCTGTATACAAAAGACAAAAGAGGTGAGGAAGAAATTAGGGGGAAAACACCCTTCACAATAGCCACAAAGGACATAAAATGCCTTGGTGTGACCCTAACCAAGCAAGTCAAAGATTTGTATTAAAAAAAAAATTCAAGTGTCAGAAGAAAGAAATAGAAGATATCAGAAGATGGAAAGATTTCCCATGCTTATGGATTGGCAGAATTAACAGTAAAAATAGCCATTCTGCCAAAAGCAATCTACAGATTCAATGCAACTCCCATCAAATTACCAACACAATTCTTTACAGACCTTGAAAGAAAAATTCTCAACTTCATATAGAATAACAAGACACCCAGAATTGCTAAAATAATCCTCTAAAATAAAGGATCTTCTGGAAGTATCTCCATTTCTGATCTCAAAATATACTATAGAACAACAATACTAAAAACTGCATGGTACTGGTATAGAAACAGAATGGTAGATCAATGGAATCCAATAGAAGACCCAGAAATAATCCCACACACTTATGGTCACCTTATTTTTGACAAAGATACCAAAACCACACAATGGGAAAAAAAGATAGCATCTTCAACAAATTGTGCTGGTCTAACTGGATGTCTACATATAAAAAAATGCAAGTATATCTATACTTATCATCCTAAGCAAAACTAAAGTCAAAGTGGATCAAAGACCTCAATATAAAACCAGACACACTAAACCTGTTAGAAGAAAAATTGGGGAAGAGCCTTGAATTCATTCGCACAGGAGACAACTTCCTGAACAGAACACCAATAGTACAGTCTCTAAGAGCAACAATCAATAACTGGGTCCTTGTGAAACTAAAAAACAAAACAAAACAAAAACTTCTGTAAAGCAAAGGACACTGCTGTTAATACAAAATGACTACCTACAGATTGGGAATGGATCTTCACCAACCCTATATCTGACAGAGGGCTATATCCAGAATATATGAAGAACTCAAGAAGTTAAACAGCAACAAAACAAGCAATCCAATTAAAAATTGGGAAACAGAGCTAAACAGAGAATACTCAATAGAGGAATATCAAATGGCAGAGAAACACTTAAAGAAATGTTCAAAGTCATTAGTCATCAGGGAAATGCAAATCAAAATAACTCTGAGATTTCACCTTACACCCATCAGAATGGCTAAGATGAATAACTCAAGTTATTCATCAAGTTACACATGCTGGAGACGATGTGGAAAAAGGGGAACCCTTCTCCACTGCTGGTGGGAATATAAACTTGTACAACCACTTTGGAAATTAATCTGGTAGTATCTCAGACAACTGGGAATAGGGCTTCCTCAAGATCCAGCTATACCACTCCTAGGCATATATCCAAAAGAAGCTCAAGTATACAACAAGGACATCTGCTCAACCATGTTTGTAGCAGCTTAATTGTAATAGCCAGAAGCTGGAAACAGCCCAGATGCCTCTCAGTTGAGGAATGGATACAGACATTGTGATACATCTACACAATGGGATATTACCCAGTGATAAAAATACAAGGAAATCATGAAATTTTCAGGTAAATGGTGGGAACTGGAAAAGATCATCCTGAGTGAGTTATCCCAGAAGCAGAAGACACACATGGTATATACTCACTCATAACTGGATATTAGACATATAGTATAGGATAAAACTACTAAAATCTGTACACCTAAGGAAGCTAATCAGGAAGGAAGACTCTGGTTAAGATGCTCAATCCCCATTCAGAAAGGCAAATAGGATGGACATTGGAGGAGTAAGAAAACAGGAAACAGGTGAGGAGCCTACCACAGAGTGCCTCTGAAAGGCTCTATTTTGCAGGGTATCGAGGCAGATGCTGAGACTCCTACCAAACTTTGGGCAGAGTGCAGGGAATCTTATGAAAGTAATGCGTGGTAGGAAAACCTGGAGAGGACAGGACCTCCACAAGAACAGCAACAGATCCAAAAAGTCTGGGCAGAGGAGTCTTTTCTGAAATGGATACTCCAGCCAAGGACCACTCATAGAGATGGCCTGGAACCCATGAACAGAGTTAGCCTATGGTAGTTCTGTGTCCAAGTGGCCTCCATAGAAATGGGGACAGGGACTGTCTCTGACAGGAACTGTTCTTTGATCACCTCCCCCTGCGGGGGGAGCAGCCTTACCAGGCCACAGAAGAAGACAAGGCAGCTAGCCCTGATGAGACCTGATAGACTAGGATCAAAGGGAAGGGGAGGAGGACCACCCTTGTCAGTGGACAGGGAGAGGTACATGGGTGGAGAAGAGGGAAGGTGGGATTGGGAGGAGAGGAGGGAGGGAGGTACAAGGGGGATACACAGTGTATAACTGTAATTAATGAAAATAATAATTATTATAAAAAGAAATATAATTGTCAAGACCTTCATCCTGCTGGTGCACAAAAAATTTAATAAATTTAAAAATATATTATGAACTATAAAAAAAGAATGACAGTGTTGAACCAAACTGCATTTTGAGTTTGCCACAGCAAAACTAACAAAGAAGATTCTGAATGAAGTGGGAATTTCTGATTTCTTTGAAGGTTGAATTTTGTCATGTGATATTTTGGTGCAAGATGGGCATGTGATATTTTGCCCAGCTTGGCTAGTGAGAGGAAACATGATATTTTGCTCAGACCCCTCATATGTGAGGGTTGTGACTTTGGCTAACTGAAAACATCTTTGGGTGGACTCTGAGGAGAGGATATTTATAGAGGCCCATGCACAGTGAGGCTTCACCTTTGGGTCAACATTGCTGATCTTCATTCTTCTACACTTGACTTCACAGAGAGAAATGCTACAGAGAGCTTCTCTGCACAATCCAACTGAGTCTTTTGGCTTTCACTGACTTCGTGTTGCTATTTTGTGTTGGCCTCCGGACTGTATTGCTGATATCCTGATGACTGAGTCTGGTAATTCCCTAATGATCCTTTGATCTTAATCAGCAGGGTGTACATAAAAGTGGACTATAGCCCCTTTCCCTACTAATCTCCTATCTAAGTTTGCAGAAGGGGATGAAAGGGAGGTAAAAGTGCTTAAGAACCCTAAATAAAGTAGGTTTGGTGAAAAATCTAAAATAAAATACAATAAAATTTGTAGGCAAATGGATGGAACTAGAAAAGACCATCCTGAGTGATGTAACTCAGAAACAGAAGACACACATAGTATATACTCACTTCTAACTGAATATTAGCCATATAACATAGGATAAACATACTAAAATCTATAGTTCTAAAGAAGCTAAATAACAAGAAGGGCCCTAGGTAAGATGCTTAATCCTCATTTAGAAAGACAAACAGTATGGACTTCTGAAGCAGGAAGAGACAAGGAAAAGGGCAGGAGCCTAACACAGAGGGCCTCTGAATGAATCTACCTATAAGGTTTTTGAAGCAGACACTGAGTCTCATAGCCAAATCTTGGGCATTTTCTTAACCAGTGATTGATGGCAGGGGGCCCATATCAGAAAGAGAGAGAGAGAGAGAGAGAGAGAGAGAGAGAGAGAGAGAGAGAGAGAACCTGGAAGAGCGAGGGAAGAGGGGCAGGGAAAGGAATAGAAGTTTTGCTTTCTTGGTTAATTCAGTTTTCTTATGTCAATATGTTTTTGTTTTAATCCAAAGTGTGATATTTTAGTGGGCTATAGTTTGTCCACACCTGTTATTTGTGGCTTTTGCCAGATGGTAATGGCCTATCTAGTGCTTTCAAAGTGAGGCATGAAGAGGGACATGATCTAGGACCCTGAGGATATACATTGAGAGAGTGACATTTTGGCATTTGACAAGTAAAAGTTTGGAAGTCATACTACAAAAGCTTATATGCCACAAAATTTGAAAATCTAAATGAAATGGATAATTTTCTTGAAAGATTCCATCTACCAAAACTAAATCAAGATCAGGTAGAAAGACTGAATAGCCCTATATCTCCCAAGGAAATTGAAGCAGTCATTAATAGTCTCCCCTCCAAAAAAAGCCCTGGACCAGATGGCTTCAGCTCAGAATTCTACAAGACATTCAAAGAAGTGCTAACTCCAATTCTCCTCAAGCTATTCCAGAAAATAGAAACAGAAGGATCATTACCAAACTCATTCTATGAAGCCACAGTCACCTTGATACCTAAACCACACAAAGATCCAACAAAAAAAGAGAACTTCAGGCCTATCTCTCTTATGAACATTGATGCAAAAATACTCAATAAAATACATGCAAACTGAATCCAAGAACATATCAAAGATATCATCCACCATGACCAAGTAGGCTTCATCCCAGGTATGCAAGGGTGGTTCAACATACGGAAATCCATCAATGTAATTCACCACATAAACAAACTGAAGGAGAAAAACCACATGATCATCTCCTTAGATGCCAAAAAAGCATTTGACAAAGTCCAACACCCATTCATGTTTAAAGTCTTGGAGAGATCAGGGATACAAGGCACCTACCTAAAGATAGTAAAGGCAATATACAGCAAGCCTATAGCTAACATCAATCTCAATGGAGAGAAACTTTAAACAATCCCACTGAAATCAGGGACAAGAAAAGGCTGCCCATTGTCTCCATATCTCTTCAACATACTACTTGAAATCCTAGCCAGAGCAATAAGACAACTAAAGGAGATCAAGGGGATACAAATTGGAAAGGAAGAGGTCAAAGTGTCACTATTTGCAGATGATATGATAGTATACATGAGTGACCCCAAAAATTCAACCAGAGAACTCCTTCAGCTGATAAACACCTTCAGCAAAGTGGCAGGATACAAAATCAACTCAAAAAAATCAGAAGCCCTCCTGTATACCAAAGACAAAAAGGCTGAGAAAGAAATTTGGGAAACAACACTCTTCACAATAGCCACTAATAACATAAAGTACCTTGGTGTGACTCTAACCAAGCAAGTGAAAGACATGTTTGAGAAAAACTTCAAGTCTCTGAAGAAAGAAATCAAAGAAGATATCAGAAGATGGAAAGATCTCCCATGCTCATGGATTGGTAGGATTAACATTGTGAAAATGGCCATACTGCCAAAAGCAATCTACAGATTCAATGCAATTCCCATCAAAATACCAACTCAATTCTTTACAGACCTTGAAAAAAAGATTCTCAGCTTCATATGGAGAAACAAAAAACCCAGAATCTCCAAAACGATACTGTACAACAACAGATCATCTGGAGGTATCTCCATCCCTGATCTCAAGCTGTACTACAGGGCAACAGTAATAAAAACTGCATTGTATTGGCATAGAAACAGAAAGGAGGATCAATGGAATCGCATAGAAGACCCAGAAATAAACCCACACTCTTATGAATACTCGATATTTGACAAAGAAGCCAAATTCATTCAATGGAAAAAAGACAGCATCTTCAACAAATGGTGCTGCACCAACTGGATGTCTACATGGAGAAAAATGAAAATAGATTCATATTTATCACCCTGCACAAAACTAAAGTCAAAGTGGATCAAGGACCTCAACATAAAACCAGATACTCTAAATCAATTGGAAAAAAAAAGTGGGGAACAGCCTAGAACTCATTGGCACAGGAGACAACTTCCTTAACAGAACACCAACAGCACAGGCTCTAAGAGCAACAATCAATAAATGGGACCTCATGAAACTGAAAAGCTTCTGTAAAGCAAAGGACACCGTCATCCAAACAAAACGACTGTCTACAGATTGGGAAAGAATCTTCACTAACCCTTTATCTGACAGAGGACCAATATCCAGTATATACAAAGAACTGAAGAAGCTGAAAAGCAGCAAACCAAGTAATCCAATTAAAAAATGGGGAACAGAGCTAAACAGAGAATTCTCAACAGAGGAATATCGAATGGCAGAGAAATACTTAAAGAAATGCTCATCCTCATTAGCCATCAGGGAAATGCAAATCAAAACGACCCTGAGTTATCACCTTACACCCATCAGAATGGCCAAGATGAAAAACTCAAGTGACAACACATGCTGGAGAGGTTGTGGAGAAAGGGGAACCCTCCTCCACTGCTGGTGGGAATGTAAACTGCTACAACCACTCTGGAAAGCTATCTGGCACTTTCTAAGACAATTAGGAATAGTGCTTCCTCAAGACCCAGCTATACCACTGCTAGGTATATACCCAAAGTTTGCTCAAGCACACAAAAGGGATACTTGCACAACCATGTTTATAGCAGCTTTATTTGTAATAGCCAGAACCTTAAAACAACCCAGATGTCCATCGACGGAAGAATGTGTACAGAAATTGTGGTATTTCTACACAATGGAATACTACTCAGCAATCAAAAAGGAGGAAATCATGAAATTTGCAGGCAAATGGTGGGATCTATAAAAGATCATTCTGAGTGAAATATCCCAGAAGGAGAAAGACAAACATTGTATATACTCACTTAGATAGACCTATAAGATATGATAAACATAATGAAATCTATACACCTAAAAAAGATAATCAAGAGAGCGGACATGGGATAAGATGATCAATCCTCCTTTAGAAAGACAGATAGGATGTGCCTTGAACGTATGACAGGAGTCTACTGAGCACATCTGAAAGACTCTAACTAGCAGTGTTTTCAAAGCAAAGACTCATGACCAAACCTTTGGCAGAGTACAGGGAATCATAAGAAAGAAGGGGAGTTAGTCTGATGGGGAAAGGATAGGAGCTCCACAAGGACCAAATATATCTGGGCACAGGGTCTTTTCTGAGACTGACATTCAACCAAGGACCATGTATGGATATAACCTAGAACCTCCACTCAGATGTAGCCTGTGGTAGCTCAGTAACCAATTGGTTTCCCAAAGTGAGGGGAACAAGGACTATTTCTAACAGGAACTCAATGACTGGCTCTTTGGTCTCCCCACCCCCGAAGGGAGGAGCAGTCCTGTTAGGCCACAGAGGAGGGCTTTGCAGCCAGTCCTGAAGATACCTGATAAAACAGGATCAGATGAATGGGGAGGAGGTCCCCCCCTATCAGTGGACTTGGAAAGGGGCATGATGGAGATGAGGGAGGAAGGAAGGAAGGGACTGGGAGGGAATGAGAGATCGGGACACGGCTGGGATACAGAGTTAATAAAATGTAACTGATAAGAAAAAAATAAAATTCAAAAAAAAAAAGGAAGGAAGAAAGGAAGAAGAAAAGAAGAAAAAGAAAAGAAAGAGAAAAGAAAAGTTTAAATTAAGCAACCCGTGAGTAGCAAGCCAGTAAGCAGCACTCTTCCATGGTCTCTGCATCATGTCCTGCCTTCAGGTTACTGCCCCATTTCTGTCCTAACATTCTTTGATCATGAACTTTGATGTGAAGAGGAAGCCAAATAACCCCTTTACTTCCATATTGCTTTGGTCATGGTTTTTCATCACATCAATAGTAATCCTGAAAAAGACAAGAGTATTTCTGGCTATTTGCTGAGTTTCAAGGTCTGAATGGTGTTTCTATCATGGCCTCAGTTGTGCTAAGGTCTTGGGGGCCTATGAAGGTCTGGAGGTCTGTTATAGTAGTAGAGATGCTGTTTTAAAAGAAAAAGAAGTTGGGAGGGTAAAAGGGACCAAGAAAAATTACTAGAGAGTAGACTAAATGAAACATTGATATGTGATGTGTATAATGATGAGTATATATAAATCTCTTAATGCAAAGAATTATAGAAAAACTTTTCTCATCCATTTTTATTTCTGTAATTTCATTTAAGTCACACATACCCAAAAATATCAGTTTTACTTTTCTTATCAAGGAAAAAAAATTAACTAAGAAAATCTCTCACGCTAATTAAAAATATTTGTGTAGAATCCTATCACTGAGAATAAAGCATTAATTAACAATCCTATAGTGCATTAACACTGAATAGTTTTAAACAGTTTTCTCTAGATACAAATATATCAAAAACTGTACCTCCAATTTTTTCCAGCTTATTCTTTACTTCATGTCTGCAAAGAAATTAAAGCTGCAAGTTTATTTCAGTGGTCAAGCATTAACCCCATACGCAATGTATTAGGTTTGATCCCAAGTACTACCAAAGACAAGCCTTTTAATTAATTGTTTATAATATAGAATCCTTGGCAACAAGAAAATATCACATGTGAAATAACATATCCAATACTTGATAGATAATCAAAGTAAACTTTTCTGTTAATTTTTTGCTTTGTTTAAAACCAGGAACACAGTCAGTTCAAGATGACTATAAAGTATATATGTAGGTGATAATGCCACTGACCCATCTTACCCTGCTGCCTCCACCTCCCCAGTGCTGAGATTGCAGATATATAAACAATTCATTGAGCAGGAAAGGAAATATGTATTACCCTGTATCTCCATCGCTTCTTGGAGTAACCAATGACTTCTCAGTACTACGAAGTACTGTATATCTTTCTGCATTGAATAAGAAAAATGAAAAACATTTTAATTTAAACTTGTTAGTTTAATTAATTTTAATGAAATAGTAATTTTGTTTGTATTTCTTTCAGGCATTTTTCCAATATTATATCTTAAAGCAAAACATAAATGCAATATATTATTCTGAAGGTTAGATGAAATAAAATCATAAGCTATGAGCTGTTTTATATAATAGGCTTTCATGTCTCTCTAGGGTAATACCACTGTAAATTATTTTAGTTTATTGATGTGTGTGAACTGTAAAGGCAAGGTACTATATGACTTCCTAGAATTTTGATACAGGCTTATGAAGAACAAATGAGATTGAAAAATTATATGAAAATAATAGCCTTTTATTCTACTTCTGGCACCTAGGTAAATATCAAATGAACCATAGAGGTAAAATGATTTAGGAGGTAATGTAGAACAGGTTAATACCAAGCCTGAAATCAACATGATCCTTCTCTAAGACACTCATGGTGGAAGGAGAAACCTAAATCCTGTAAATTGCCCTCTGACCAAGCCCCTCCTCACAAACTCAAAAATACACTGTGGGATACCACAAGTATTCTGAAATGTATGTACTGTACCTGTTAGAGTAGACTCTGCTGAACACTCCATAACATCATCTTCTATTTCTATCACTTCCTCAACAACTTCTTCTTCTTCTTCTTCTTCTTCTTCTTCTTCTTTCTTCTTCTTCTTCTTCTTCTTCTTCTTCTTCTTCTTCTTCTTCTTCTTCTTCTTCTTCTTCACTATCATCAATGTTGTAGATTACTGAGTGCTCTTCTTTGTCCATTGGTGGCTTCTGAGACTTAAGACTTCTTTTGTCAGGGGGAAATATATTTTAATGTTTTGTCACTGAAAACTGAAAGAGAATAGCACATCTGTAATCTAAATCCAAAACAATCAGGTGAAATAAATCAATAAATTATAAAACATCCAGTAAGGATGACCTAAACTGAATAAAAGGACACCAGTCTCCATATATTATTGAATTAGAAGTTAACAAATTTATTTATGGTTGTAAGCCTTGCATTTAACTACTGAGCCATTTTTCTAGAAAAGAAACATTTAAGGAAATGTACAAAGTCCTTAGTCATCAGGGAAATGCAAATTAAAATGACCCTGAGATTTCACCTTACACCCATCAAAATGGCTAAGATCAAAATTACAAGTGACAATACATGCTGGAGAGGATGTGGAGAGAGGGTAAACCTCTTTCATTGCTGGTGGGATTGTAAACTTGTACAATCAATTTGGAAATCAATCTGGCACTTTTTCAGATAATTAGGAATAGTGTTCCCTCAAGATCCAACTATAACACTCCTAGAAATATATCAAAATTATGTTCAAATATATAACAAGGACATTTGCCCAATCATTTTCATAGCTGCTTTATTCATTATAGGCAGAATCTGTAAACAACCCAGAGGTCAAACAACAGAGGAATGGATACAGAAATTGTGGTATAGTTACCCAATAGAATACTACTCAGCAATTAAAAACAAGGAAATCATGAAATTTGCAGGCAAATGGTGGGAACTGGAAAAGATCATCCTGAGTGAGGTATCCCAGAAGCAGAAAGACACACATGGTATATACTCACTTATAAGTGACTATAATATATTATAGTATTATATTATAATAATATATTATTATAGTATAATATTACTATATTTGACATATAATATAGGATAAACATATTTAACTAAAATATGTACAGCTAAAGAAGCTAAGCAAGAAGGAGTACCCTGGGTGAGATGATTAATACTCACTCAGAAAGGCAAATGGTATAGACATCAGAAGATGGGGAAAACAAGGAACAGGACAGCCCACAGAGGGCCTCTGAAAGACTAGCTAGCAGGGTATCAAAGCAGATGCTGAGAGTCATAGCCAAAGTTTTGGCAGAGTGTGGAGAATCTGATGAAAGGAGGAGGAGATGAAAGAACTTGAGGGGACAGGAGCTCCACAAGGAGAGAAATGAAACAAAAATATCTGGGCACAAGGGTCTTTCTGAGACTGATAGTACAACCAAGAATCATGCATGGAGATAACCTAGAACCCCTGCACAGATGTAGCCCATGGCTGTTCAGTGTCCAAGTAAGAGGAAAAAGAACTGTCTCTGACATGAACTCAGTGGCTGTCTATTTGATCACCCACCCTGTGAGTGGAACAATCTTACCAGGACAAAAAGGAAGACAATTAGGTCCTGATGAGACCTAATAAGCTAGGGTCTGATGGAAGGGGAGAAGGACCTCCCTTATCAGTGGACTTGGGGAGTGGCAAGGGAGGAGATGAGGGAGGGGGACTGGGAGTGGATGAGGGATGGGATATAGCTGGGATACAGTGTGAATATATTGAAATTAATAAAAAAATAAAGAAGACAAAAAGAAGTTAACAATTTAACATTTCTGAATGAAAAAAGAAGAGGGCTGTACCGTGCAGGGTATTAAAGCAGATACTGAGACTCACAGGGCAGAGTGCAGGGTATCTTATGAAAGAAGGGGGAGATAGAAAGACCTGGAGGAGACAGGAGCTCTACAAGAATAGCAACAGAACCAAAACATCTGGGCACAGCATTCTTTGCAAAGACCAATACTCCAACCAAGGACCATGCATAGAGATGACCTGGAAATTCTGCACATATGTAGCCTATGGCAGCTCAGTCTCCAAGTGGGTTCCCTAGTAAGAGGAACGGAGACTGTCAATGACATAAACTCAGTGGCTGTCTCTTTGAGCACCTTCCCCTCAGGAGGGAGTACAGCTGTACCAGGCCACAGAAGAAGACAATGCAGCCAGTCCTGATGAGATCTGATAGTCTAGGGAGGACTTCCCTGATCAGTAGACTTGGTGAGAGGCATGGGAGGAGAAGGATGAGGGAGGGTATGATTGGAAGGGGGAGGTGGATTGGAAGGGGACAAGGGAGGGGCTACAGCTGGGGATACAATGTGAGCAATGTGTAATAATGAAAAGTAAATAAATAAAAAAGAAGAGGGATGGGGAGATGGCTCAGTTTTTATGAGCATATACTGTTCTTGCAGTGGATCTAAGCTTGATTCCCAACGCTCACATCAGATGGCTCACAGCTTCCTGTAACTCCAGCACTAAACTGCTGGCTTTCACAAGAAACTGAGTTCTCATGCCCATATTTACTGACGTCCAAACCTACAGACATAACTGAAAATTAAAATCTTATGAAAAAATGTAATGGTGTCTTTAACCCTGATTTGTAATGTGTTTCTACTTAACCACAGGAATATCTAATTTTTGGTCCCATCACTGTCAGATTCTTAAGAATTTTGAAACAACATATAAGGCAGTGTGTGACTCAAAGTAATCCTATGGATTCTCTTACTGTAACTCACAAACATACACCAAATAGGCTGACAGCAAAACAAATATAAAACAAAATTTGACAGAGCTGGGGAGGAAATTTGGTGGTTACCATGCAAGAAGGCCTGCCCTCAAATGTCAAACATGCCAGAAAAAAAAATTATTCATCCATGGTGAGTCATGTCTCTCTTTAATCACAGCATTCCATTCTGGAGGTTGAAAATTGCTTGCTCACAGTCAGTGCATGCCACATATGGAGTTCCTGTTCATTCTGGCCTACAGCGAGCGTGTATCTCAAAAAAGGTCAAAAAAGAACACAAACAAAAAGCCCAAGGGAACAAACAAAAAAAATGGATGTGCTTATACACTGTTATAATCTCAATACTCAAAAAAGACTAAAGCAGGAGTACTAGCAGGCCAGTTCCAAACACAGAGTAATATAGTGCCTTAGAAAAACAAACAGTAAAAACAGGACTATCAAAATGGCTCAGCAGTTACAAGCACTTAGCCACCTTTTAGCCACTATTTTTTTTCTTCAAGATGGGGTCTCTGTGTAGCCATGTGTGTCCTGGAACTCACTTTGTAGACTAGGCTAGCCTCAAACTCAGAGATCCATCTGTCTTTGTCTCCAGAGTGCTCTGTGCCACCAGGCCACTGACCCTGCCAACATCTGCCCACCCCCTTCTTCCCCAAAACAGACATTCAGTTCCCAGCACCAGCAGACAGTGCTACCAAGCTCACAAGTAACTGGAACTAAAATTCCAGGGAATATAATGTCCTTTCTGGCCTCCATTTTCCTGTCAGCTGCCTTCATAAAGTCTGCCACCTCCATTTTCCTGTCAGTGACCTTGGTAAGGCCCCCACCTCCATTTTCCCATCAGCGACCTTGGTAAGGTCCCCCACCTCCATTTTCTTGTCAGCGACTTGGTAAGGTCCGCCACCTCCATTTTCCCATGAGACACAGGCACATAAGTAGAATTTATTTTTAAGTCTAGTCTGGTCCTTAAATAAGTGATGTCCGTACAGTCTATATCAAACACATGCAATACCCTATAGAGAAACATGGCAGTGGGGTTCTAAAGGATACAGCCTGGCTTCAGGGAATATAAAGAGGTAAATAAGTTTTTGTCCTCAATACAGCATCCTGCAGGCAACATGCCTCCAGCCACATCTGTGAGGGCCCCAGTGGATCCTTCATACTCTTGGTATCTCCCAGTTCCTCCATCCACCCCAATCACCATTCTCCAAACCCTCCTACCCTCTCAGCTCCTCCTTAGCTCTTCCTTATGTGAAGCCGACTCCTCCCCCTCTAACATCGCCCATTACTCCCAGTGGCCATTTCTGTAATGTGAGGGCATACTTCTCCCAGGGTCCCCATTCCTCTAGGATTTCCTTCCATCCAGCCAGGCATCAGCCAGTTCAAGGCCCAGTACTCGGCAAGTCTCACCACTGCCATTTTCCTGTCAGCGGCCTTGGTAAGGCTCATCCAAACCTCTACTTTCCCATCAAAGGCCTCAGGTAAGGTTAACCACCACCTCCATTTTCCCATCAGCGACATTGGTAAGGTCCCCACCTCCTTTTTCCCCGTCAGTGAGTCAGTGACCTTGTTAAGGTCCCCACCTCCATTTTCCTGTCAGCGACCTTGGTAAGGTCCCCCACCTCCATTTTCCTGTCAGCGACCTTGGTAAGGTCCCCACCACCATTTTCCTGTTAGTGACCTTGGTAAGGTCCCCACCTCCATTTTCCCGTCAGCGACCTTGGTAAGGTCCCCACCTCCATTTTCCTGTCAGCGACCTTGGTAAGGTCCCCCACCTCCATTTTCCTGTCAGCGACCTTGGTAAGGTCCCCACCTCCATTTTCTTGTCAGCGACCTCGGTAAGGTCCCCACCTCCATTTTCCCGTCAGCGACCTTGGTAAGGTCCCCCACCTCCATTTTCCCGTTGGCGACCTTGGTAAAGTCCCCGCCTCCATTTTCCTGTTAGTGACCTTGGTAAGGTCCCCACCTCCATTTTCCCGTCAGCGACCTTGGTAAGGTCCCCACCTCCATTTTCCTGTCAGCGACCTTGGTAAGGTCCCCCACCTCCATTTTCCTGTCAGCGACCTTGGTAAGGTCCCCACCTCCATTTTCCTGTGTCAGGTCCCCACCTCCATTTTACCGTCAGCGACCTTGGTAAGGTCCCCACCTCCATTTTCCTGTCAGCGACCTTGGTAAGGTCCCCACCTCCATTTTCCCAGTCAGCGACCTTGGTAAGGTCCCCACCTCCATTTTCCCGTCAGTGACCTTGGGTAAGGTCCCCACCTCCCATTTTCCCCACCTCCAGTGACCTTGGTAAGGTCCCCACCTCCATTTTCCTGTCAGTGACCTTGGTAAGGTCCCCACCTCCATTTTCCCGTCAGCGACCATTTCCCCACCTCCATTTTCCCGTTAGTGACCTTGGTAAGGTCCCCACCTCCATTTTCCTGTCAGCGACCTTGGTAAGGTCCCCACCTCCATTTTCCTGTCAGCGACCTTGGTAAGGTCCCCACCTCCATTTTCCCGTCAGCGACCTTGGTAAGGTCCCCACCTCCATTTTCCTGTCAGCGACCTTGGTAAGGTCCCCACCTCCATTTTCCAGTCAGCGACCTTGGTAAGGTCCCCACCTCCATTTTCCTGTCAGCGACCTTGGTAAGGTCCCCCACCTCCATTTTCCTGTCAGTGACCTTGGTAAGGTTCCCACCTCCATTTTCCCGTCAGCGACCTTTGTAAGGTCCCCCACCTCCATTTTCCCGTCAGCGACCTTGGTAAGGTCCCCACCTCCATTTTCCTGTCAGCGACCTTCGTAAGGTCCCCACCTCCATTTTCCTGTCAGCGACCTTGGTAAGGTCCCCACCTCCATTTTCCCTCTCTGCGGCCTCTGGAAATGCTGACAGGATTTGCCTCACAGCTAAAATGGTGACCGGGACTCCCTCGAAGGCGCTCACTCCGTCCCTCCTCACACTCCTTCTCCTCTTCTTACACTCCTCCTCCCCTTCTCACATTTGTCTCCTCCTTGCCCCTGAAACAACCCTCCTTGGGTGACTGGACTTACCGTTTTCTGGAAGCGTCTCAAGCAAAATGGACACTTGGTCAAGTGAGAGAAAAGCCGGTAGGAGCCAGCCTCCTTGCTGAGTGGCTGAATGGAGTGCGCATGCGTGCTAGCTGTTTTCCGTGCATACTTGCTTTCGCTATGTGACTGGGGGTACGTGAGCTCTAGCAGGGCAGTAACTAGCCGAAGTTTTTCTGGTTTTCCCTTCATAACCTCCCATGAACTGCTGGGATGCTAGGATATTTGAGGCCTCCTACTTTCTAGTTTATTAAATTTATAGCAGGGTTGCCCTTCCAGAGGACCAGAATTCTCAACCGAGAACATAGAAGATGGTTTTTTTATTTATTTTGTTTTGTTTGTGTGTTTTTTCCTGGCTTCTACAGACATAGAAGCATATATATAAATAAATACAAATAAATATAAAATATTGTTCAGTATTTTAAAAAATATAAGGAAATGAGTCAAGTATGAAAAGCTCTTCGCTTCTGAACAAGCACTATGTCAATATTCATAGAAACATTTATGTACTATCTAACACGTCTCTGGATTTTCCATACTGCACCTGTCTGACGTATGTTGGTTTGTTACTCCCCATTCAGACATAGAAAGTGTGCTGATATAATGTTCTTGTGGAATGCATACAATATACCCTTGTTCATTTGAATGCTGATTTCTCTTCCCTACTACCTGGTATCAATCCAGACATTGTATTATGATGCTTATTCTAAGCACCACCTATCTCAAGTGTGGGTAAACATGCTACCCACATGTTTGTTCTCTGTATTGCCAATAAAAACAACTAGCCAATGCTGAGGAATGGAGAAAAAAGAATGGCACATCCTGGTTCCAAGAAGAGAAGAAAGAAGGAGTTGGACGAGAGACCTGAGAGGGAAGGTCCATGAAATATCAGGAGAAATCAACTGTACCTAAAATATGACTAAAAACAAGCATAATGTGAAAAATCTTAATGGGAGTAAGCTATGCAGGCTTGAAAATTTAGTATGGAGTAATAATTGCCCAGCATTGTGATCTAGGTTAAATAAGTAATTCCTAGTCTCTGTGTTATAATTTGGGTATACAGCTAGTTTAAGAATTACTGCTGTTTAATTAAAAGATAAATCAATATTAAATATTAATAATCATCAACATAAACATGTCCTCAAAGAGCCTGTCCTGAACAATAAGGAGACTTTTCAAGAGGCCTGTCTTCCTTGTTTATAAGAAGGTTCCTCAGGAGGCCTAGTCTTATGCAGAACAGGGCTCCCAAAAGCCTTATCCTTCTTAGTTACCAAGAGGCCTGCTCTTCTCAAGTAGAATTGACTTCAGTGTAAGGACTTGCCTCATCTGAGTATTAGAAGGACTCAGTCAGTTTTGGTGTCTGCAAACACTAGAGTCAACCAAAGTTATCCAGGCTCAGTGAAAGGCATGACATTCTGTAACTTCTTCACTAGAAAACTTTCCTGAATCCTCCCAGTCAGAAGGAAATGTGGTTGAATTCTGTTTGCATGAGGTTTTTCTTGCCTCAAAAATGTGATAAATCCAGGTGAAAAAGATCCAGACCATGACAGTAATCGGGCAATTAAGATTAAAAGAGTCCTTTCTTTGTGGCCACCTCAAAGTGTCTTAGTGCTGAAGCTCAGGGACACCAGCATTTTGAAAGGCAAAAATCACAATTCTATCAGTGTTAGATGTGGGTCTGAGTAATCTTTCCATATTTGTTTTGACAGAACATAGAAGTTATTTCAGACTCAGCATGACACTAATTTAGTCTTTTTTTAAACTAATAATTACAGCTTATTAACTTTGTATCCCAGCTGTATCCTGCTCCCTCATTCCCTCCCAATCCTACCCTCCCTCCCTCATCTTCTCTCTACCCCTTTCCAAGTCACTGATAGGGGAGGACCTCCTCCCTTTTCATCTGACCCTAGCTTATCAGGTCTCATCAGGCTGCAAAGTCTTCCTCTGTGGCCTAGCAGGGTTGCTCCTCCTTCTGGTGTGTGTGTGTGGGGGGGAGTGTCAAAGTGCCAGCCATTTCATTCATACAGAATAATTGGCTGGCTAGTGAGATCCAGGAATTTACCTGTCTTCATCTTCACTCTCTTGTGCTACCCCAGCCTTGAATGACAGACATGCAGTACTATACTGGGTTATTTCACAGGGATTCTTATGATCCAATTCAGGTCTCTTGCTTGTATAGCAAAGACTTAACTGATTAAGTCTATTCCTCAGGTCCTACTTTTGAGTTTTTAAATTTATTTTGTAGAGTTTTAACTTTGTTTTCTCTCTCCCTCTCTCTCTCTCTGTGTGTGTGTGTGTGTGTGTGTGTGTGTGTGTGTGTGTGTGTGTGTGTGTGTGTGTGTGTGTGTGTTCTTCCATGGCCATATTTTGTTAGTAAGATTTATACTTGTTGAATAAAATAAATTTGAATTTCTTCATTTTTTTCATTCTGAAACTGCAATGCTGGAACTACTTGGTCCTAGATGTTGCATGAATGATTCCATGAAAATGGCTGGGCCTGATGTTTTCCTGTGGAATAGTGACCTGGTAGCTCTCTTGACTTTTTTTCCTAACATTTTGTCTCTAGGTAAAATTCAGTTAGCTGTCATATTTTGAATACACAATTTTATATTACATTTAGTTCTGAAAATTTTTGCAGAGATGTAATAAATGAACAGTGTAATATAATAAAATATTTTTGGTTTTAATTTTTTCTTCTTGTGTCTGCCTAAGTGAACAACTAACTGTGTTATATTATAATGATATTATAATGACATTTCCTGAAATTTGTGGGTTTTTTTATTTTTAGTTTTTGAGCAAATCATTGTTGAATAAAGAGGCTAGGTATATATATATAATTTTTTTTTGAGGCTAGGTATTTGTACTGGGAGCTCTTCTAAGGGCTCAAACTATGAGTCAGAACAAACCAGTAGGCAAGCACTGAACTCTTGAGCTATATACCTGAACACTTTCAAATGTTTTTTTAATGAAGGATCTCACTTTGCTGTGTAGACTGGAGTTCAATTTGTACTGCAAACATGGCAGGTCTCAAATACAGGGTGTTCCTGATTTAGCCTCTTGAGGAGCTGAGGTTGCAGGCTTGTACCACCAAAATCAATGTTTTTGTCTTTTTTCAGGACAAGGTGTCACTATTTGCTCCTTGATATGCTTGGCTCTGATGTCTTCCTGCCTCAGTCTCTAGCTGGACTGCTAGGCTTAGAGATATGAGATACCACACCCAGTCTTATTGTATATAGTTTCCAATGTTTTATTGTTTTACCCATAAATTATGGTGTTCTCTGATGATGTCACAACAAGACATGTATTATGCAGAGGAAAATTTAAACATTCAACATAAACCATGCCCTTTCCAGCTCCCTCACACCAACTAAAAAAAGAATGTTTCTAGTAAGGACACAGTTTTCACTATTTTTTTTTTTCATGAACACCAGCCATGATATGCACAAGCAAGAGATATAGGAAGCTTTTGCCAAAATTTTGTAACAAATAACTACATACAAAAAATTCAGAAAAGACTAGTTTCGTCTTGAAGCAGAGCACATAGCAATTTAGACTGGGGCAGATGAAAACATTGGCTGGGATTGTAAGCCACTCGCTGATCTAGAGGGAGAAAGGACTTACAGGCAGTGGAGATTTTCATTTTCGGTATTAACATTTCTAAAGTTTGGCAACATCATCTTTTAAATTTATGCAAACTATGAAAACAAGCGGTACATTATAAATTGAGCTACATGCAAAACTCCATGGCATGCAAAAACACCAAGCACTTGGATTTTTCTTTCACAGACAAAGCCCATGATGTGCAGAACTCAGTTGAAAGAACAGCTAAGGAAGAGTGATGGTATAGGCAGGTGTGTTCAATTTAATATTCTTTCACCTTGATTCAACCTGTCCTTTACCATTTACGATGATAAAACCAATTTTTATAGAAAAATTCTATAGTGAAACCTGTTATATAAAAGTAACCAGAAAGCTTTACTTCCAGCCAGTAGTATCTTTGCAGAAAAGAGAAGGGATAAATGTCATGTAGTAGAACACGATATACTTCTTCTATACTGCACAAATTTATTATGTGGTCATCCATCACTAATTGTTTGGGCAAAACAACAACAAAAAAGCTATCATGTGTCATCTTGCCTGCTGGCAAAGAAATTTTAAATGTGTAAATCTGGATAAAATCTTCCCTCCTATGACATACAGATTGGCAAGATTTTCCCCATTTTAACCACAAACAGGATTTTACCTAAATATGTGCTCATTAAAACATTGCTGGATTTTAGGTTAACTGTATGTCCTCTGAATTGCAGAAGAAAAATCCATGGTTTGCACACAGTTTAGTGACAAAGTATTTACTTGTCTTTAATGAAGCAAGTATATTCTAAGCCATTACATGATTTCTTTGGGTTTTCTTTACTAAATAATACATTTTAAACAGTCATGATTGCCTCAGAATACTTCTGACCTTTATAAAATCACAACTATTAATTACATTTTATCTCAGGTTCACTTAATGTAAAAAAAAAAAAAAAAGTTTGCAGCTCTCATTTTTAAAACTCTACTTTATGTGGGGTCTTTAGGCCTCAACCTCCCAACCCTATGTAGCAGAGAGAAGGTTAGTGGGGAGAGAAGGCCCCTTTGATTCTTCCACATGTTTAGGGTAAATGGGTTCTTTTAGGGCTATACCAGTCTCCATCAACAGCAGATGCAGCTAGCAGTCTTCTTAAAGCTGCTGTGCCTTAAACCGTTTACCTCCAGCTGTCTCTCGGGTCTCTCCAAAGTGCTACATGCCACAAGCCAACATAGAATGCTACCACTTCTCTTTCTGGGCTCTGAATTTATATCCTTTCAGTCCTAGACCATGCCCATCTCTGTGTAGCACATATCGGATGTCATTACCACATGGAAAAGCCATTCACTGTACAAGACCATTATCAGCTGTGGACAAACTATAGCCCAACTAAAACCCCACACTTGGGAATAAAACAAAAGCATATTTACATAATGTAACCGAGTTTACAAAGAATCAAAGCTTTCATTCCTCCTGACCATCAGCCTGAATCAGCCATAACATATGCAGTTCTTCTATGGACACAAGAGCCCACCTTTTGGCAACAGCACAGAACTAGACCTCCAACAGAATTGGATTAATCGCTGCTCAGCAATAAGACACAGGCCCTGGAAACATAGTCAGAGATATAAATAAGGTTACAGACTTATTAAAAAATGTAATTAAAGTAAATAGTAGGGCAATAACAAATGTTTTATCAATCTCTCAAAGGAGAAAGCACAGAGAAAGGAAAATAGCTGACCTGGCAAAAATGGTAAACCTTCTACCTACATATAAAACTGTGTGAAATAAAAATAAGGTTGTTCTATGTTCTATGTTCTCCTTGACACATTTGTACTCCAATATTTTGTTTCTGAATAAAGTATATTAAATTAAAAGCCAACCTACTAAATATATAGTAATCTACATATATTTGTATATATTCTTGTTACAAAAGATGAGTTAAAAAATTAAATGATTAAATCAATCCCATCCCATTCCTTTCTCCACCATACTCGTATGTTGTCCATCAAATGTTGCCTCCTTGCTCTTCTTCCTCACTCTTCCTCTTCCCCAACGTCTCAACAATTCCTTTCTGCAGATCTCCCCAACTTTCATGCAGAAATGCTATGTCTCCTAAAGAGCTTTGAAAGTTCACAAATGTTATTGAGAGAATAGTATTTTAAGAACATGTGGTTGGTTTCCTGAGGCTCACACAGGAAAATGTGGTTTCATAGGTGAAATACTTCCATTTAAATACACACTGAGCATTGCTGCATGTCTTGAGAAGATCTTTAGAGATGGAGAAAAAAGCAAAAGTACTAGGTGGTATTCTACAGAGAGTCACGCATCTACCACCATCTTTTTGTGAATATCCAAACCACCTACAACAGCACAGCCTTTGCCAAAGTATGTTCTTCCATCTCCAACCTTATCTGCATTTATAATTGTTTTGTCTACAATCTGCTGTAACTGTGTATCTTACAGATTGTTCTCCACTGTCATTTTCAACACCTGGAAGAATTCCCCATTGGAAATACAGCCATCTTTATTCATGTCATAGATAACAGAAAGTAACCCTCAACTTCGGTTCCTTATCGCCTATGACAAGGAACTGAGAGACAGCTTAATGAATTCTCTGAAGTCTACTTCTCCATCTGCATACTTCTCTGTCTGTGTCAATATTACCCACTGTACTAAAGGATTCTGATGTACTTCAGGCAGAGACAGGAACTCTTCCACTCTCAGAGAACCAGAATTGTCCAAATCCAGTTTCTTGAACCTCTTATCTAGCCTTTTAATTTCATCAGCATCAAACTGTGAGCACATTTCTAAAAGGCAACTTGCCCCAGTTCCCATCTTGCTTGGCAGGCAGTGCTGGTGCAGCCACAGCATCTTGCTGTCCTGAGCAAGGAGGGCAGGGTCCCTTGGGTCATGCCTCAGCCAGGGGTAGACTTGCAACTTTGCACTCATGGGCTGCCCTGACTTGCTATAGTCGCTTGTGCTGACTGCAACCTCAAAGGTACCTTGTTTTGTTTTTTATTTTGTAGTTACTTTCTATTCTGATCTGTTATGTCATCTTTTTTCTCTGTTGCTTACTAACTTTTAATTTTTGACTGCTGTCTTGCATATATTTTTAGCATTTTCCCTTTCAGAATGATAAAAATTTCTTCATGTGTACCACTGAGGCAAATTCTTGATGTTCTAATAGGCAGTGTTTACAATGCCATTTCTATCTTAGTATTTAAAACTTGTTTTCTGAGTTCTACGATTCATGAGTTCTGTAATGTGCTTACAGCAATTCAAATGAACGTTAGTTCTAAAAACAAATCAGTTTCTAGGTTTTTCTAACAGTATCTGTCCTCTGAATTGAATTTTATCATTTACATAAAGCTATGTTCATTTTTTTAAAATCCATGCATGCTTGGTAAAAAAGAAAAGATATGTTCTAATTTAACACAGAAGAATTCTAGATATGTGCAAAAAAATTGAACTTAAAAATTTGCCTTCAGTCTTTTGCTTATTTTGCTGATACATATGTCTCCTTGGCTGCAAAGTAATTCAAGAGTGGCTGGATATATGTAAAAAGTCTTATATGGCATCTCTAGAACCCAGTTATCCAGGGACAAGCAGCCCTGGACAAACCAGCATAATTGAAGTTCAAGACCTAACATCTATTTTCATGAAGAAGATAACAGAGGAAACGAATAAAATGTGTAAAGACCTAGAGGAAGATAAACTCAAACAGATTATAGCCATCCGTAAAGAAACACAAGAAGTTGCAACCAAACAGATGTGGTCTTTAGAGAGGAAATGCTTAAATCACTGAAAGAAATAAAAGAAACAGAGGATTGTTCAAACAAATAGCTGAAGGAATTGAAGGAAAAACAGGAAAATACAGTCAGACAGGTGAAGGAAATCAACAAAAGGGCTCAAGATCTGAAGATAGAATTGGAAAAATTAAAGAAAACACAAATGGAGGAAATTGTGGAGAGAAAGAATTTGGGGAAGAAAACAGGAACTACAAAGGTTAGCATAACCAATAGACTACAAGAGATGGAAGAAAGAATCTCAGGTGTGGAAGATACAGTGGAAGAAATCGATGTATATGTCAAAAAAAAAAAAAAAAAAACTGTTAAATCTAAAAAATTCCTGACAGAGACCATCCAAGAAATTCAAGACAACATAAAAAGACAAAACCTAAGAATAATAGGAATAGAGGAAAAAGAAGATTGCCTGCTCCAAGGCCCAGAAAATATTTTCAAAAATCATTGAAGAACATTTCTCCAACTTAAAGGAGAGGCCAATAAGAATACAAGAGGCCTATAGAACACCCAATAAATTAGACCAGAAAAGCAAATCCTCCTGCCACATAATAATCAAAACAGTTAATATACAGAACAACAACAACAACAAAATAGTAAAAGCGGCAAGGGAAAAAGGCCAAGTAACATATAATGACAAACCCATTAGAATCACACTTGTCCTTTCAATAGAGACTATGAAAGCCAGAAGGGCCTGGATGGATATCTTATAGACCCTAAGAGAACACAGATGTCAGCCCAGGCTACTCTTAGTCCTCATAGACAGAGAAAATAAGATATTCAATGACAAAAATAAATTTTAACAATACATACACACAAATCCAGCCTTACAGAAGACACTAGAAGGTAAAATACAACCCAAGAAAACTAGCCACATTCAAGGAAACACAGGAAATAATTAACCTTACTACATTAAAACAAAAAGCAAGCAAGCATACAGCCTTATGACCACAGCCAACATCAAAATCAAAGGATCTAACAGCCACTTGTCATTAATCTCTCTCAACATCCATGGACCCAATTCTTCAATAAAAAGACAAAGACTAACAGAATGGATGCATAAACAAAACCCAGCAATCTGTTGCATACAAGAAACATACCTAAGTCACAAAGATAGACATTACCTGAGGGTAAAGGGTTGGAAGAGGGATTTCCAAGAAAAAGGATCCAAGAAGCAATCAGGAGTAGTCATTCTAATATCTAATAAAATAGACTTTCAACCAAAATTAATAAAAAGAGATGGGGAAGGACACTTCATACTCATCAAGGGAAAATTCCACTAGGAAGACATCACATCCTGAACATCTATGCCCCAAATACAAGGGCACACACATTTGTAAAAGAAACATTGATAAAACTTAAACAACACATAGTTGCCCACACATTAATACTGGGAGACTTCAACACCCCACTTTTAACAAAGGACAGGTCAACAAAACAGAAATTAAACAAAGAAACAATGTCTGTAATAGAAGTCCTGAATCAAATGGACCTAACAGACATTTACAGAACCTTACACCCAAACACAAAAGAATTTGCCTTCTTCTCATCACCTCATGGAACCTTCTCGAAAATAGACCATATAGTTGGTCTCAAAGCAAGCCTCAACAGAGTCAAGAAGATTGAAATAATCCTTTTCATCCTGTCTGATCACCATGGAATAAAGCTGGACCTCAACAACAACAGAAATAACAAAAAGCCTACACACACATGGAAACTGAACATCTTGCTACTAAATGACAGCTGGGTCAGGGAAGAAATAAAGAAAGAAATTAAAGTCTTCCTAGAACTCAATGAAAATGAAGACACAACATACCCAAACATCTGGGACACAATGAAAGCAGTGCTAAGAGGAAAATTCATAGCACTAAGTGCCTTCAAGAAGAAATTTGAGACAGCACATTCAAACAACTTAATGGCTCACTTAAAAACCCTAGAAAAAGAAGAAACAGACACACCAAAAAGGAGTAGACAGCTGGAAATAATCAAACTCAAACCTGAAATCAATCAATTAGAAACAAATAAAACAATTCAAAGAATCAATGAAACCAGAGTTGGTTCTTTGAGAAAATCAACAAGGTAGACAAACCCTTAACCAAGCTAACTAAAAGGCAGAGAGACACCATCAAAATCAACAAAGTCAGAAATGAAAAGGGGGACATAACTACAAACACTGAAGAAATCCAAACAATAATTAGGACTTACTTCAAAAGTCTATATGTCACAAAATTTGAAAACCTAAATGAAATGGTCAATTTTCTTGATTGATTCGACTTAACAAAGCTGTCAGGACCAGGTAAATCAATTAAATAGTCCTATATCCCCCAAAGAAATAGAAGCTGTCATTGAAAGTCTCCCTTCCAAAAAAAGGCCAGGAACAGATGGTTTCAGCACAGAATTCTACCAGACCTTCAAAGAAGAGCTAACTCCAGTTCTCTTCAAATTATTCCACAAAATAAAAACAGAAGGAACATTACCAAACTCATTCTATGAAGCCACAGTCACCTTGGTAACTAAGCCTCACAAAGACCCAACAAGAAAGAGAATTTCAGGCCAATATCCCTTATGAACATTGATGCAAAAATACTCAACAAAATACTTGCAAACCGAATCCACGAACACATCAAAGATATCATCCACCATGACCAAGGAGGCTTCATCCCAGGTATGCAAGGGTGGTTCAGTACATGGAAATCCATCAATGTGATCCACAAAATTAACAAACTGAAAGAAAAAAAAATGATAATCTCCCAGAAGACCCAGAAATAAACCAACAAACTTATGGACACCTGATCTTTGAGAAAGATGCCAAAACCGTACAATGGAAAAAAAGATAGTATCTTCAACAAATGGTGCTGGTCTAAATGGATGTCTACATGTCAAAAATGCAAATAGATCCATATTTATCACCCTGCAAAAAACTAAAGTCCAAGTGGATGGAAGACCTCAACATAAAACAAGATCATTAACTCAGTTAGAAGAAAAAGTGGGGAAAACCCTAGAATTCATTGGTACAGGAGACAACTTCCTGAACAAAACACCAACAGCACAGGCTCTAAGAGCAACAATCAATAAATGGGACCTCATGAAAATGAAAAGCTTCTGTAAGGTAAAGGACATCGTCATCAAAACAAAATGACTGCCTACAGATTGGGAAATAATCTTCACCAAATCTTTGTCTGACAGACGGCTAATACCCAGTAAATATAAAGAACTAAAGAAGCTGAAAAGCAGCAAACCAAGTAATCCAATTAAAAAATGGGGAGCAGAGCTAAACAAAGAACTCTCTGTAGAGGAATATCAAATGGCAGAGAAACACTTAAAGAAATGCTCATTGTCATTAGCCATTAGAGAAATGCAAATCAAAACAACGCTGAGATTTCACCTGACACCCATCAGAATGGCCAAGATGAAAAAGTCAAGTGACAAGCACAACTGGAGAGGTTGTGAAGAAAGGGGAACCCTCCTCCACTGCTGGTGGGAATGTAAACTTGTACAACCACTCTGGAAATCAATCTGGCGCTTTCTCAGACAACTAGGCATAGTGCTTCCTCAAGATCCAGCCATACCACTCCTAGGCATATATCCAAAAGTGGCTCAAGTACACAATAAGGACATTTGCTCAACCATGTTTGTAGCAGCTTTATTTGTAATAGCCAGAGGTTACAAACAGCCCAGATGCCCCTCAACTGAAGAATGGATGCAGAAATTGTGGTACATCTACACAATGGAATATTACTCAGCCATGAAAATTAAGGAGATCATGAAATTTGCAGGGGAATATAGAATGTCAATAAGTTCACAGCCAGGTGGTTTACATAATAAGTTCTTGTCATCCAGGCTTAGACTATAAGGCCTTGTTTTAGATAAATAATCACGGGTAAATTTTCTGTTTTACATTTTAGTTTTATGTGACAGAGACTTATGCTACACATCACATGGCCTCAAATTGGCTATGATCCTTTGGCTAGCCTCAAACCTGCAATCTCTGACTCCTAAGAAATGGAATTACAGACCTCTAATACTGTGTCTTTTTTTTTCAGCAAGCTATACACATCATGAAAACAGTCAGCCTGAATTTAACTTAAGGGTGCTAACAGAAGGATGCACCATGAGTTGGACCGTCCACTTTACTCCATTTGGTTGAGGAGACAAACCTTATCTTGAAGCCTTTCTTGGTTTTAGATTCTATCTTCACTCTTTGCTATAATTGTTTGTCGTAGTTCTGTGGTGAGAAAAATGACAACTGGGAGTATGCAAATTTGCCAGGTAAACTCATTTTGTTAATTGCTCTTAGATCTGTTAACATCCTCCATTTGTCAGATTTCTTTTTGATGACAAATACCGGAGAATTCCAAGGGCTGTTGGACTCCTCTGTAAGTTGAGCCTCTAACTGTTCCAGGACTAGCTGTTCTAGTGCCAGTAGTTTTTCTTTACTCATAGACCATTGTTCAATCCAAATAGGTTGGTTTACCAACCACCTTAGTGGTAAGGCTGTGGGAATTTTATTAGCAGTGGCTTCCCAACAGGAAGTTGAAAAGACAGCCTCTGTTGTATTTTGTTTATGGACAGCCTGGACAGTCTGAAACTGTTTTTGATGACATTTTAAAATAATTTTAGCTTCTTTATCAGGAGTATTACCTGTTTTTTGGCTTGTCTCAGAACTTGGGGGATGTTAATCTGGATCTTCCATTCTTGTAACAGATGACTTCCCCATGAGTTTATGGCTATCTCAGCCAAGTATGGTCTTAGTTTTCCTATTTGACCATCTGGTCCTGTACATTTAAGCAATCTATCACTTTAGATAAAGTTCCAGGAATTGAATATCCACCTTGGATATTCAAACTCCTTGGAATTGAATATCCACCTCTTAAAGTGGCCAATTTGGGGGCCAGGATTTAGGAGTAATAATTGTGACATCAGCCCCAGTATCTATCATGCATTCAATTTCAATAGTATTTAAAATTATCTTTAACTTTGGCCTTTGATCATTTATAGAAGGTTGCCAATATATTTGGGTTTTGTTGTTGTTGTTGTTCCTGGTTTTTTGATTTATCTATAGAATCTGCTTTAGCCTTGCTGTCCATGTTTATAATGTTTATTCCCAGAGCAGTGGTGTTTTATTTTCTTATGGAGGAGTATCCCTGTCCTGTTCTGGGGCCTGCGAGAGGCCCCCTTAGGCATTTTTTGATAAAGGATTACCCCATTTATCTGTGACTGCTCTACATCCACTAGGCCAGTGGTGACCCTTGCAACATCTTCTGCATATTCTAGGAAGCATAGGATCCTTTCTTGAATTATTTTGGTTTTCCTGGTAATTTCTTTCATAGTAATCTTGCTCATCACAACTACAACGTTTCCCAAGGTCTTTTGGGGTAGCTTCTCCTATCAAGGTCAAATTGGGTGAATGAGGTCTGATGTCAATCGTATTTCTAATCCATTTGTCTGTTGGAGCAGATCTTGCTCTTAAGGGCCTTATTGCCTCTTTGCATTCAGTATTAGCATTTTCAAAAGCTAAAGATTCTATTAGTGCTTTTCTAGCTAGTGGATCTGATATACTTCTATCCACAGCTGAAGTCAGTCTTTGCAAAAAGTTAGTAAATGTTTCACTTGGACCTTGTATGACCTGGGAGAATGGCTCAAGCCTTTTTCCTGATTCCTCAACCTTGTCCCAAGCATTTAAGGTTGCTAGGCAACATAATGCTAAGGTTTCTTCATTATATACAGCTTGTATCTCTGTGTCAACATACTGGCCATCACCAAGCAGCTGTTCCTTAGAAACACCAACACCTCTGGCTCTATTTTTGTGTGCTAGCTCTCTAGCTTCTTCTCTCCACCATGAAAGCCATTGTAAATATGGCCCAGGTTCTAATTTTGCCTTTGCCATATCCTCCCAGTCCTTGGGGATTAGTCTACTTTTGATTGACCAGGAAGTCAGCATTTGTTTTGCAAATGGTGAATGCATTCCAAAATTACTGACACTTTCATTAATTTTCCTCAGATCTAGCACTTCTACAGGGCGCCATTCAGCTTCATGATAATTGAGTGGATGATCATCATCTTCTGGTCTCTGCTGTATACTGACTGGATAAGCCAATGTTTGTTTTCTAACCACCTCTGGTTGGCTTTCTTTATTTTTGTCTTTTACCTCTACCTGAGTATTTTCTTTACTTAGTATTCTAAACTCTTCTCTTAAGGTCTGCACCCATATTTCATACCTATCTCCCTGTTGTTTGTTTTGTTCAATAATCTCTTGAATCTCTTGTTTTATGCCTCTCTTCTAACTTTTAATTTTTTCTTTATATTGTTCTAGTTGTTCTTTGTGCTGTTCCAGTATCTTTTCTAAAACCTCTGCCCTATCTTCCTGTTGTTTATTCTGTTCTGTAAGTTTTTGTATCTCTTGTTTTAGATCCTGTTTCCAACCTTCATTTTTTTCCTTTATATTGTTCTAGTTGTTCTTTCTGCTGTTCCAGTATCTTTTCTAAAACCTCTGCCCTATCTTCCTGTTGTTTATTCCATTCTTTAAGTTTTTGTATTTCTTGTTTTATGTCCTCTTTCCAATCTTCATTTTTTTATTTTATATTGTTCTAGTATCTTTTCTAAAGGCTTTGCCTTCGAGTAGACATAAAAGGCTAATGCAATGATTAAAGTTAAATTGAGGACTATGCATGTAAGTATAGTCACAATTTCTAGACTTTTCTTTATTTCAGTCTTTTTTTCCAAGTGTTTTGACATTTTATTTTATTTTTTTCAAATTTTATTTTATTTTTTATTATTAGTTACATTTCATTTCTCCCCTCCCTCATCTTCTCCCTGCCCCCTTCCGAGTCCACTGAGAGGGTGTGTCCTCCTCTTCTTCCATCTGGCCCTAGCTTATCAGGTATCTTCGGGATGGTTTCAATGTCCTTATCTGTGGCCTAGCAAGGCTGCTCTTCCCTCAGAGGAGAGGGAAGCTCGTGAATTCAGGTCAGAAACAATTCATGTCCCCCTTACTAGGGAATCCACTTGAATACTGAGCTACCATTGGGCTATGTCTGAGCAGAGGTTGTAGGTTATATCCATGCATGGTCCTTGGTTGGATAAACAGTCTCATAGAAGACCCCTGTGCTCAGATATATTTGGACTTTGTGGGGCTCCCTGTCCCCTCTAGGATATATTAATTCCTTCATATGATTCCATACTCTCTGCCAAAGGCTTGGTTATGGGTTGCAGCATCTGCTTTGATACACTTCTAGGTAGAGTCTTTCAGGTGCCTTCTGTGGTAGGCTACTGTCCTGTTACTTGTTTTCTCCTATTTCCAATGTCCATCCCCTTTGTCCTTGTAGATGGGGATTGATCATCTTACCCCTGGACCTCTTTCGAAAATCTTCTACAAATATAAAAGAAAGCTTAGATAATATTTTTATAATTTTTGTTATTCTTCTACATTTCATATATTATAGATAACCACTTATCTCTATGCTATATTTCCATCCCTGAAGCGAAAGAATAATTCCATAGTAAAATGAAAAGGAATAATTTTAAAATTAATATATTTAACATTTTACACTTTATTCACTTTGTATCCCCCCATAATCCCCTCCCTCCTCCCCTCCGGATCCCACTCTCCCTCCCCCTTCTTCACGCATGCCCTCCCCAAGTCCACTGATAGGGGAGGTCCTCCTCTCCTTCCTTCTGATCTTAGTCTATCAGATCACATCAGCAATGGTTGCATTTGTCATCTTCTGTGGCCAAATAAGCCACAGACTGCTCTCCCCTCAGGGGGAGGTGATCAAAGAGCAGGCCAATCAGATTGTATCAGAGGCAGTCCCTCTTCTCATTACTATGTAACCCACTTACACTAAACTGCCATGGATTACATCTGCGCAGGGGTTCTAGGTTATCCCCATGCCTGTTACTTGGTTGGAGTATGGTCTCTGGGAAGACCCCTGTGTTCAAATCTTCTGGTTCTGTTGCTCTCCTTCTGGGGTTCCTGTTCTCTCCATAACCTACTATTTCCCACTTCTTACATAAGATTCCATGTGCTCTGCCCAACAGTTGGCCATAAAGTCTCAGCATCTGCTTTGATAGTCTGCAGGGCAGAGTCTTTCAGAGGCCCTCTGTGGCAGGTTTCTAGGTTGTTTCCTGCTTTCTTCTTCTGATGTCCATCCTCTTTGCCTTTTGGGATGGGGATTGAGCTTTTTAGTCAGAGTCCTCTCTCTTGCTTAGTTTGTTTAGATGTACAGATTTTAGTAGGTTTATCCTATAAGTCTATATGAGTGAGTACATACCACGTGTGTCTTTCTGCTTCTGGGACAGCTCACTCAGGATGATCCTTTCCAGGTCCCACCATTTACCTGCAAATTTCATGATTTCCTTATTTTTCATTGCAGAGTAATAATCCATTGTGTAGATGTACCACAATTTCTGCATCCATTCTTCAGTTGAGGGGCATCTGGGCTTTTTCTATCTTCTGGCTATTACAAATGAGGCTGATACAAACATGGTTGAGCAAATGTTCTTATTGTATACTTGAGCCTCTTTTGGATATATGCCTAGGAGTGGTATGGCTGAATCTTGAGGAAGCGCTATGCCTAGTTGTCTGAGAAAGCACCAAAATGATTTCCAGAGTGATTGTACAAGTTTACATTCCCACCAGCAGTGGAGGAGGGTTCCCCTTTGATCTTGGCCATTCTGATGGGTGTGAGGTGAAATCTCAGGGTCGTTTTGATTTGCATTTCCCGGAAGGCTAATGAGGTTGAGCATTTCTTTAAGTGTTTCTCTGCCATTCGATATTCCTCTACAGAGAATTCTCTGTTTAGCTCTGTTCCCCGTTTTTTAATTGGATTACTTTGTTTGCTGCTTTTCAGCTTCTTTAGTTCTTTATATATGCTGGATATTAGCTCTCTGTCAGATAAAGGGTTAGTGAAGATTCTTTCCCAATCTGTAGGCTGTTGTTTTGTTTTGATGATGGTGTCCTTTGCTTTACAGAAGCTTTTCAGTTTCATGAGGTCCCATTTATTGATTGTTGATCTTAGAGCCTGTGTCGTTGGTATTCTGTTCAGGAAGTTGTCCCTTGTGCTAATGAGTTCTAGGGTATTCCCCACTTTTTTTCTAGCTGATTTAATGCGTCTGGTTTTATGTTGAGGTCTTTGATCCACTTGGACTTCAGTTTTGTGCAGGGTGATAAGTATGGATCTATTTTCTACATGTAGACATTCAGTTGGACCAGCACCATTTGTTGAAGATGCTACCTTTTTTCCATTGTATGGTTTTGTGTGCTGGTTTTTATGTTGAGGTCTTTGATCCACTTTTGTGCAGGGGGATAAAAGAAAAAGAAGTAAAGCAAGGAAGGAAGGTAATAAGGGAAAGAGTTAATAAAGGGAGGGAAGAAACAAAGGAAAGAAAAGCTAAAACAAACCAAGTTCTTACTACATTGTTTTCTTTAGGAACAGGCAAATGACAATTCAGTGATGTTCTGCTATAGGAATTTTCCACCAGCAGTAGTGACAAAATGTCTTAGACCACTACATTGCCTAAAGTTGTAATAACTAGAGGAATGTATTTACTTACTAACCCCAATAAGAATTGTAACAATCTAGGAGATAGTACTTAAGTAATACTTCCCTTTTCTCATTCAACTATGCCTAAAACTAACTTTCCCATGATTTATTTCATGGCAAGAAGTAAACAACCTTTACTCTTTAAAATGTTTCTTTTGTTTGAAATTGTAAGAATCCCAACTAATATAATAACTCAATGAAATTTGTGGTAAGTGCCTCTACTTCCATGGTTTATGTATGGTTCTGCAGGACAAGAACGTGACGAACAATAAGTAGTACACCTTGGTTTAGTCCCTCAGGCCTAATATAAGGTAAATATCTTGATTCTGATTGATGATTTTTTTTATAAGACATTTGGTATAAAGTTAACTGTGATACCAACAATTATGTTTCCTTGCTGTTTTTCACATCTCTGCTTATCCATATCCCATTGCTTAAACAGATTCATAAACTTCTGGTAGTAATTATCACTAAACTTTAGCCTGTAAAACATAAGAATAAATGCTTATATTTTATATCAATATAAAGAAATAAAAATAAAACTGAATTAACATATTTTATAATATGATAAAAAGGGAAATCAGACAGTTTAAATATTGTGATGGGAAACCAAGAAATAAAATAATCTTTTTTAATGTCATTTTTCTCCCCATAGCATAGGGTTGAACCCAGGACCTGGCACTTGTTAAGCACTGTACCACTGAGCTAAATCCTCAACTCCCAGATTAGATTAATGTAGATGCTAGAAGTACTTCTTTTCCTTATTAAGAGAAAAGTCTACCCATACAGTTTGCCTCCTAAAAACCAAGGAAATTTTATCATATATATATACTGTATATATTAATCTTCGTGAGAAATTATATATCTGTATAATTCACATATATATGTATATAAACATATTGTATATATTAATTTTAATGAGAAATGTAATATATATGTATACATTTTAGCACATTTTCAGGAAATATGTTATATATAATTATATGTTTCAATAAATATTAACTAATCATATAATATAAACCACATACCTCATGAAAATTAATTAAACTTCAGGTAATTTTTCATTTCTTTCTACAGGTTCTAATAAAAGAATAAATTATTTCTAAGTAGGAGTATTTCACTAAACCCTTTGGCACAGCCAAAATTTAATAGTACATAGAAAAGTTGAGTCAGTTGAAATATACAAATTATTTATGATATTAAATTTACTGTTTTTACTCTGTCCATACTGTTATGTAAAAGACATTAAATACTTTATATGGCATTTACCATTTCCTCAATTAATATATTTCCTGAATGTACATGAATTACTTTTAAAATCATAATTTTTGTAGTTATTTTGAAGGAAGAAATTGTAATCTTCACTGTCTTCCAAGAAATATATGTCAGTCCTGTGATGGTCTGGTAATACTTGCTTATAAAAAAAAAAAAGAACAATTTTACCTGAGATTCCAATTCAGCTGATAATATTTTCCAAAGTAATTTGCCACAATATATAATCAGAAATTATATACACATGGCTCTAAAAATACCAGCAAACTTATATTTGCTTTTTGTTTTTCCACATTTGTTACATCTTGGAGCAACTATCTTTGGAAATAGTTGCAGAGTACATATGTGTCCTTCTTTCTTCTCAGGAAGAGAATTATTAATGTCATCTATATTGAAATTAAAGTTCAATATTTAAAAAAAACACCCATGTTTTAGAAGTTTCAGTATTTATAAATATGGCTAAAGATTATTAAACAATATCAATGATACTTAAAAAATAAATTTAAATATAACATCAACATGGTGCATAAAAAGTTTCATATGTTTGCTTTGTGGTAGTGGCACATGCCTTTAATACCAGTACTCGGTAGGCAGAGGCAGGCAAATCTCTGTGAGTTTGAGGCCAGCCTGGTTTATAGATGATTTCCAGTGTTGCAATGTTTTTTTCCTCCTGGACTTAAGCTCCTGAAAAAAATGACTCAGGAGACTCAAAATATTTATTTACAAATGCATAGGCCATATAGCTAGACTCTTCTCTGAATATCTCATAATTTACAATAACCCATTTTAATAATCTACATTTTGCTACATGGCTGGTTACCTGTGCTCAGGTACCATGCATCCAACCTCCTCACATCTTGCTGGACAAATCTCCTACACCTGGCTCTGTTCCAGAATCAATTCTGCCTGCCATATATCTCACTTTCTATTCTAACTATCTCATAGGTCATAGTTATTTTAGTTGACAGTATATGCACCCATGCAATACACAAGATATATTCTAAACTGCAGCTAGGGCTACGCAGAGAAACCTGGTCTTGAAAAACTAAACCAAACCAAATCAAACCAAACCAAACCAACCAAATAAAAAATATACCAAAGTTTCATATTTTACAGTACTTTGAAATTTACATTTTCAGACTAGGAATGTACAACCAGTGAAGTCAATGCAAATAGAATAAAACAGACAAACCTCTGATAGATGAAATATGTTTGGACCTATATATTTTGCATAAGAAATTTCCAAATTCACCTCAGTTCTGGTTTTCCTAATGGAAGATAATTTTAAAACTGAGACTTGATAATAAAGAACCCAGGAGAAAAACAGAGTCAAGAATGAACTCTAAGTGCTTTCCAAACAAAACTTTGGTAAAAGAGAAAAAATTCAGGAAGATGATGCAGCCAGCCTTGATGAGACCTGACGTGCTAGAGTCGCATAGAAAGGGAGGAGGATCCCCCTATTTGGGGACTAGGGAAAAGCCTATGGAAGAAGAAGGAGTGTGGGTGGGACATACAGAAGAATAGAGAGCATACAAAATGAATACATGATAATAAATAAATATATATAAATAAAAAAACACTGTCCAACTGAAATGATACAGTGAACTTACCGACTGTGATTAGAAGTCAAACTTTATCCATAGAAATGATCCTAGAAGTACAATTTTAAAACTCATACAGTCTTAGACCTCAAGCTTTAAAATACACAAAAATATTATTAAAAATCACAGTCCAATAGCCAGGCAGTAGTGGTACATGCCTTTAATCCCAGCATTTGGGAGGCAAATGCAGGTGAATCTCTGAGTTCAAGGCCCAGCTAGTCTATAATGCAAGTCCAGGATAGCCAGAGCCTTACACAGAGAAACTTTTTATCAAAAACAAACAAACAGCACCCAAGCCTTTTTACATCAAATATATGTAAAAGATGGTCAATAATAATTTTAAATATATTTTTAATAAAAAAAAAAACAAAAGACCAAAGATGAAAACTAGTTTTGGTATGGTGAGATATCTTGGTGGTTAAAATGCCTGTTGTGTTTGTTTGTTTTGGTTTTGTTTTAGTTATTTCAAGACAAGGTTTCTCTGTATACTCTCCGCTGTCCTGGACTTACTTTGTAGACCAGCCTAGAATTGAACTCACAGAGGTCTGCCTGCCTGTGCCTCCCAGAGTGTTAAGATTACAGATCTGTGTCACCATGCACTTAGTTAAAGAAAGAAATCTTTCAAATCACCTGAATCAAAGGTATCATTTAAATAGCTAAATTTAAAATGTAAGAAAAATCAAATAGTTACCTTACTTCAATAAAAAATAATAGTTTTTCTCTTTTTTTACATTTATTTTTAGTAATTTTTCTTTATCACTGAGAACTTATACATACTCATAAAATGTGTTATACGTAACCATTCAACCTCTCCATCTCCTCCATGAATCCCAATTAACATGTCCCTTTCCCAACTTTGTGTTTTCTTTTTTAAAAATTGTATACTCTTGAACCAAAGTCAACAATGTAAATTCTCAATTTTAAAAAGGCAAAAGATACCAGCCTTCATTATGTGAATTCGTCCATCCCCAAAAGATATGAGCAAGCCTGGCACAGTGGCACAGTCTGTAATCCCATTAATCTGGGAGGCAGAGGTAGGAGGACTGCTTTGTGAGTTTGAGGACAGCCTGGTATACAGAGCAAGTTCAGGACACCCAGGACTGCACACAGAGAACCCTGTCTCCAAAAACAAAAACAAAAAGCAAAAGAAAAAGGAAGGAAGGGAAGGAAGGAAGGAAGGAAGGAAGGAAGGAAGGAAGGAAGGAAGGAAGGAAGGAAGGAAGGAAGGAAAAGGAAGGAGAGAGAGAGAGAGAGAGAGAGAGAGAGAGAGAGAGAGAGAGAGAGAAAGTAAAATGAAGAGGGAGGAGTCTTCAGTTTGTTTCAAAAGGATTCCAGGCACCATACAAAGGCACCAACGCCGCAATGGCTCCTCACCTACAGTTTGCTGCTCCCGCCTCCCTCCCCACCACACTCTGGTCCTGCCATCTGCTCTCCTATTCTATTCCCAGGCCCCAAGATTGTGTCCTCAAGGGTACCCAATCCTCTAAGGCCCCCACCTGTGCAGTCCTCTGCATTTATTGAGGTACTCCATCTCCATTTTCCTCAGAGGACCCAGCAGCAAAAGCCACTACCAGATTTTCTTCATATAGCAGCCTCCTGGGTGCCAGATGCTCTGTCCCCTCAAGCCTCAACTAACCTTCAACAACCCTCATCAGATCTGATCATGGCTTACTGTTCATCTCACAGGTGAACACCTTCACAACCGCCTCTTCCTGGTCTCAGCTTCTCAATGGTAAAAGCGGCTTCGCCACCCCAGCCTCTGAGGACTACTTGTGCTTTGAGCCCGAGAAAAGCCAGTATTACACAGGGACCTCGATGATTGGCTGAATACAGCCTGCATATGTGCACACGGAGTACTAGACCCCATCACATTGGAGTGCCAACCTGATAGTCTTGAGGGAGTTTTCAGTTGAATTAGTTTTCAGCTAATTCAGGTGGGAATTAGCTACTGAATTTAGAACAAATATTTTCCAATTTCTAGGCTTATAATCACTTACAGACCTGAACATTAAAAAAAATGTGTAAAATCTGAAGCAGTACGTACAGCATTACTTTATTTAAAGTTTAGAGGCTCTTGTATGCATTTTTATTTATTTATTTAAGTGTATATACTTACTGTGTATGGGCTTTTTTTCTACATGTACATATACATAGCACATGAGTATACACTGCTCTCAGAGATCAGAATCTGGCATCCAGATCGCCGACAACTTCTGGTCCCCTTAAGTTTACCTTCCTCATGCTGGGATTAATTGCAAGTCTCTGTCTCTCTCTCTTTCTCTCTGCCTCTCTCTCTGTGTCTCTGTTTCTATCTGTCTCTGTCTCTGTCTCTATCTCTCACCTTCCTGGTATATTTATGTGTGTTTTGCCTGTTTGTTCCCTATAGAGAGCAGAAGAGAGCACCAGTCCTCTGAAACTGTAGTCACACATAAGTTATGAGCCATCATAAGGGTGCTTCCTCTGCAAGAACAACAAGTATGCTTAACAGCTTGAGTCAATTTTCCACAAGAGATTAATCTGTGCACTAGGGAATTTCTCCCACAGCAGCTGTTTGCTTTCAGTGTTTTCCTACTTATACATTATTTAAAACAACCAACCAAACAAACAAACAAACAAAAAGCTACACCTATGAAAAAGAGCAAAGAAGGATCTATTATACCAGTTGGTGGGAGGAAAAAGAAGGAGGAAGTTATGTATTTGTAATCACAATAAAAAAAAAGAAATAATTTTTTAATTTACAGATTTATGTTCATATGTGTTTTGCTGTTTGAGTTCTTTCTCTGCATGTAGAGCTGCATGCCAGAAGAGAGCATTAGATCCCTTTGTAAATGGTCTAACCCATATGCTCTTAACTGCTGAGCCAATCTACCAGCCCCAGAAATAATTTTTTATGTATATATTCTTTTTTATTTAATTATTTTTATTTTTATTAATTACAGTTTATTCACTTTGTATCCCCCCTGTAGCTCCTTCTGTCCTCCCCTCCCAGTCCCACCTTCCCTCTTTCCCGCCTGTGTCCCTCTCCCAGTCCACTGATAGGGGCCCCTTCCCTCTGATCCTAGTCTATCAGGTCTCATCAGGAGTGACTGCATTCATTGTCTTCTTCTGTGGCCTGGTAAGGCTGCTTCCCCCTGGGGGGGGGAGGGGCGGTGATCAAAGAGCAGGCCAATCAGCTCATGTCAGAGACAGTCCCTGTTCCTATTACTATGGAGGCCACTTGGATACTGAACTACCATAGGCTACCTCTGTGCAAGGGTTCCAGGCCATCTCCATTAGTCATCCTTGGCTGGAGTATCAGTCTCAGAAAAGACCCCTGTGCCCAGAATTTTTGGATCTGTTGCTGTCCTTGTGGAGTGCCTGTCCTCTCCAGGTCTTAGTATCTCCCTCTCCTTTCATAAGATTCCCTGCACTCTGCCCAAAGTTTGGCTATGAGTCTCAGCATCTGCCTCAATACCCTGCAGGACAGAGCCTTTCAGAGGCTCTCTGTGGTAGGCTCCTGTCCTGTCCCCTGTTTTTTCCCTCCTCCGATGTCCATCCTCTTTGCCTTTCTGAAGGGGATTGAGCATCTTAGCCAGAGTCCATTTTTTAAAAAGTCTTTAGAAAGTGAAGTACAGGCAAAGAACTGCCAGGTTTAGCCATTTAAAGAAAGTCCAAACACTGTGGGCATACCAGTGCATGTCTTTAATTCCAGTACTCAGACAGCAGAGGCAGAAGAATCTCCATGGGTTTACCATCAGCCTGAACTACACAATGAGTTCCAGGCCAGCCTTGGCCAAAGACTGAGACCCTGTTTAAATAATGATAATGATAATAACTTTACACACAAGTGTTGTCATTCTTCCCTTTCTTACTTTTGGGGAGGCACCAAGCATACTCCATCATGCAGAGCTATGTCCCATTTACGTAACCTGAGTGGAAATATAGTTGTTAAGTCATACATGAATAGGAATTAATGCTTCAAAATGGGCCACTTCTGAAGACAATGCCTAATGGGCCAAAATTAGGCCACTGCAATGAAGAGAAGCTAAGGTGAGTTGGTGGGTTGTGGAGTCCTCGAGTGCAGAGCATACAATTCAATGAATGATTTCTTCTGAAATGTAGATCCTGTGAACCCAAGAGAAACCCCAGGGGTGGGGATTAGGCTCAGAAAGGAATAGACTGGCAGCAGATTCTCGCTTTGATGAATCTCCCCTTAGAGAAAATGACAGAGTTGAGACTGTAGATCAGCAGTTCTGCAATTCTAGGGTGTTGGGTTTTTTTTGTTTGTTTTTGTTTTTTTTTTTTGCTAGTACCTTTTTTTATTTTTTACATATATTTTTTATTTTAATCACAGGTCATTCATTTGTATCCCAGCTCTAGCCCCCTCCTTCTTTCCCTCCCAACCCCTCTCCCTCATCTATTCCCTGCCCTCTCCCGAGTCCACTGATAGGGAAGGTCCTCCTCCCCTTCCATCTGACCCTAGCTTATCAGGTATCTTCAGGACTGGCTGCAATTGTCCTTATCTGTGGTCTAGCAAGGCTGCTCCTCCTTTGGGGTGGGGGTGGAGGTGGGGGATCTCAATGATCCAGTCATTGAGTTATGCCAGAAATAATTCTTGTCACCCTTACTAGGGAACCCACTTGGATACTGAGCTACCATAGGCTATGTCTGAGTAGGGATTGTAGGTTATATCCATGCATGGTCCTTGGTTGGAGAAACAGTCTCATAAAAGACCCCCGTGACCTGATATTTGGTCCTTGTGGGGCTCCTGTCTTTTCTAGGTCAGACTAACACCCCCTTCTTTCATATGATTCCCTGCCGAAGGTTTGGTTATGAGTCTCAGCATCTGCTTTGATACACTGCTAGGTAGAGTCTTTCAGATGCCCTCTGTGGTAGGCTCCTGTCCTGTTACTTGTTTTTCTCCTACTTCCAATGTCAATCCCCTTTGTCTTTCTAGGTGAGTAGTGATCATCTTACCTATGGTCCTCTTTCTTCTTTATCTTCTTTTTTTTTTTTTTTCAATGCATTTTAAATGGTTTTTAAAAGATCTGATTAATGTGGATAGTCCTTATTGAAAATGACAAAAGAAACAAATAAAACCAAACATGCACTGGAGAATATACCAGTCTTATCTTACAGTTAACCCAAAGCCCTGCAATGCATTTATAGTGGAATTGTTTGATAATATTTCTTTCTTTTTTTTTTTTCAATGCAGTTTATTCAGGAACCTTGAACAATCATTGGACCCTGGGGAAAGCCAGCCCACAGCTCAAATAGCCTCTGGGTAGCCAACCCCAGCGTGCCATGTGGGCAATGCAGATAGGTCCACATACATGGAAGCAAGCCAGATCTTCGGCCTTAGCCAAATGTGGAATTGTTTGTGACAGAGAGCACTCACCATCGGGAAGGTGGAAGGCGGAAACCAGCTCCATCTTTAAGGCGCAGCATTCCGCAGCTCTCTACAGTTCCCCTTTTTGTTTTAGACGCATCAGGCAAGAGTAGAGGTCTGATTTCTGATAATAGAAATAAATTAGGACTTTGTACTGGTGTTCATTTAGGTGTCATCCACCCAAAGAGCATCAGACCCGTCCGATACCTTTTTCTCAGAGGCGGGATCTGGGGCATTAACCCGCATGCAATCAGACATGCTCTTCTCTGGGTCTAAAGAGGCTGACCCTGAGTGCAATGCTTAGCCTCGCATCCTGAGCGTAACATTTTAGCTTTTTATGGTAGCCAACCATGTTTGGGGAGACTGTCCTGCTTCAATAGCTGTAAAGGCCTGAATGGTCATGGCTGCATTACGCTGTTGTGAGACTCTAATCTTGCATATACACCACAGGCAAACCAAGGAGACCAACACCAGAAGGCCTGCTAACACTCCCATGCCCACCCATTCCTTCAGATGATTCATGGCTGCAGCAATCCTTGGTGATAATCCTGTGGCTAGTCCTGCGTCCACTCTGGTAGAATTTACTGTGACAATGGCCATTCTCATCTGCTCCATCGTAGTATCGAATTCTCCAGTCCAATTACCTAAAATATAGCTCAACAATTGTTTAGACAGATTTGCAGCAAAGGAAAAATTCTCATGTTATATGTTAGTGACTCAAAGTCCAGCATATTTTCATTGACAGCCAAGTTGAGCGATTTGCCATAGGGTATCAATTTGCTCCTGCACGAGGTCAATCCTCTGATTGAACACCATCAAGCTTCCTTTTAGTTGAGCATTAATTCCTTTTTGTACAACTAAGGCATGAGCTACATTGGCTAAAAGGTTATTCAGGGTCTGAGCAGTCTGCCCAGTATGACTCATGGCTAATGCCTCGGTGGTAGCTCCAACAGCCGCCAATGAGATGGCAGTAACAATGGTGGCTGTAGTTCCAAGATCCCTTTTCTGTCTGAAGAGAGTCATAGCGTGAGGGGCATCAATGGGCACAGGCACCCAGCGAGGCATGCGAATAACCAGGGCATACCTAAATTTACTAGCATTCCAGCATTGGGCAAAAAAGCAAGTATCATTACCACAATTACTTGGCTCTATCTGGCTAATAATGAATAAAAATGGGGGATATAAACAAACAGGTGTGGACTTATAGGAAATATTACGAGAAGCCTTAAGCCCCTCCTTAAAACATCCTGCATCAGTTCTAGAACTAGCAGTGGTGGTGTCCGAGGTCTGAGTAGGTTCAGGAGACCATTGCCCCCAGGGCGAGACGTGCTCCATGCCAATTGATTAACTCCATGTTTTCCTCCATTTTTGAAAGTCATTTAAGGTTCTTAAATTAATTTTTTCCCTTTTTTTAAAAATTTTTCATCAATTACACTTTATTCATTCTGCATCCCTCCTTAAGTCCCTCCCTCCTCCCCTCCCAATCCCACCCTCCCTCCTCCCTCTGCTTGCATGCCACTCCCTAAGTCCACTGATAGGGGAGGTTCTTCTCTCCTTTCTGATCTTAGTCTATCCGTTCACATCAAAAGTGGCTGCATTGTCCTCTACTATGGCCTGGTAAGGCTGCTGCCCCCCAAGGGGGAGGTGATTAAAGAGCAGGCCAATCAGATTATGTCAGAGGCAGTCCCTCTTCACATTACTATGTAACCAAATTGGACTCTGAACTGCCCTGGGCTACATCTATGCAGGGGTTCTGGGTTATCTCCATGAATAGTCCTTGGTTGGAGTATGAGTCTCTGGGAAGTTCCCTGTGTTCAAATTTTCTGGTTCTGTTGCTCTCCTTGTGGAGACCCTGTCCTCCCCAGCTCTTACTATTTCCCGGTTCTTACCTAAAACTCCATTCACTCTGCCCAACAGTTGCCCATCAGGCTCAGCATCTGCTTTGATAGTCTGAAGGGCAGAGGCTTTCAGAGGCCCTCTGTGGTAGGTTCCTAGGTTGTTTCCTGTTTCCTTCTTCTTCTGATGTCTATCCTCTTTGCCTTTCCAGATGGGGATTGGACATTCTTGTTAGGGTCCTCTCTCTTGCTTAGTTTCTTTAGATGCACAGGTTTTAGTGGGTTTGTCCTATGTTGTATGTCTATATGAGTGAGTATATACCATGTGTGTCTTTTTGCCTCTGGGACAACTAACTCAGGATGATCCTTTCCAGATCCCACGATTTACCTGCAAATTTCATTATTTCCTTATTTTGAATTGCTGAGTAATATTCCATTGTGTAGATGTACCACAATTTCTGCATCCATTCTTCAGTTGAGGGGCATCTGGGTTGATTCCAGCTTCTGGCTATTACAAATAAAGCTGCTACAAACATGGTTGAGCAAATGTCCTTTTTGTGTACTTGAGCCTCTTTTGGATATAAGCCCAGTAGTGGTTTGGCTAGATCTTGAGGAAGCGCTATTCCTAGTTGTCTGAGAAAGCGCCAGATTGATTTCCAGAGTGGTTGTACAAGTTTACATTCCCACCAGCAGTGCAGAAGGGTTCCCCTTTCTCCACAACCTCTCCAGCATGTGTTTTCACTTGAGTTTTTGATCTTGGCCATTCTCATGGGTGTAAGGTGAAATCACGGTTGTTTTGATTTGCATTTCCCTAATGGCTAGGGAGTTTGAGCATTTCTTTAAGTACTTCTCTGCCATTCGATATTCCTCTACAGAGAATTCTCTGTTTAGCTCTGTTCCCCATTTTTTTAATTGGATTACTTGGTTTTCTGCTTTTCAGCTTCTTTAGTTCTTTGTATATAATAGATATGAGTCCTCTGTCAGATAAAGGGTTGGTGAAGATTCTTTCCCAATCTGTAGGCGGTCGCTTTGTTTTGATGATAGTGTCCTTTGCTTTACAGAAGCTTTTCAGTTTCATGAGGTCCCATTTATTGATTGTTGCTCTTAGAGCCTGTGCTGTTGGTGTTCTGTTCAGGAAGTTTTCCCCTGTACCAATGAGTTCTAGGGTATTTCCCACTTTTTTTTCAAGCCGATTTAATGTGTCTGGTTTTATGTTGAGGTCTTTGATCCACTTGGACTTCAGTTTTGTGCAGGGTGACAAGTATGGATCTATTTGCATTTTTCTACATGAAGACATCCAGTTAGACCAGCACCATTTGTTGAAGATGCTATCTTTTTTCCATTGTATGGTTTTGGCGTCTTTGTTAAAGATCAGGTGTCCATAAGTGTGTGGGTTTATTTCTGGGTCCTCTGTTCGGTTCCATTGATCCACCATTCTGTTTCTATGCCAGTACCATGCAGTTTTTAACACTGTTGCTCTATTGTACAACTTAAGATCAGGGATGGAGATACCTCCGGAAGATCTTTTATTGTAGAGGATTGTTTTAGCAATTCTGGGTTTCTTGGTATTCCATATGAAGTTGAGAATTTTTCTTTCCAGGTCTGTAAAGAATTGTGTTGGTAATTTGATGGGCATTGCATTGAATCTGTAGATTGCTTTTGGTAAGATGGCCATTTTTGCTATGTTAATCCTACCAAGCCATGAGCATGGGAGATCTATCCATCTTCTCATATATTCTTCTAATTCTTTCTTCAGAGATTTGAAATTTTTTTTTCATACAATTCTTTGACTTCCTTGGTTAGGGTTACTCCTAGGTACCTTATGTCATTTGTGGCTATTGTGAAGGGTGTTGGTTCCCTAATTTCTTTCTCAGCCATTTTGTCTTTTGTATACAGGAGGGCTACTGATTTTTTTGAGTTAATTTTGTATCTGGCCACTTTGCTGAAGGTGTTTATCAGCTGTAGGAGTTCCCTGGTAGAGTTTTTGGAGTCACTCACGTATACTATCATATCATCTGCAAATAGTGATAATTTGACTTCTTCCTTTCCAATTTGTATCCCCTTGATCTCCTTCAACCGTCTTATTGCTCTAGCAAGGAATTCCAGCACTATGTTGAAGAGATATGGAGAGAGTGGGCAGCCTTGTCTTGTCCCTGATTTCAGTGGGATTGCTTTAAGTTTCTCTCCGTTCAGTTTGTTGTTGGCTATAGGCTTGCTGTATATTGCCTTTACTATGTTTAGATATGTGCCTTGTATCCCTGATCTCTCCAATACTTTGAACATGAATGGATGTTGGATTTTATCAAATGCTTTTTCAGCATCTAGGAAGATTATCATGTGGTTTTTTTTTTCTTTCAGTTTGTTAATATGGTGGATCACATTGATCGATTTCCGTATATTGAACCACCCCTGCATACCTGGGATGAAGCCTACTTGGTCATAGTGGATAATATCTTTGATGTGTTCTTGGATTCGGTTTGCAAGTATTTTATTAAGTATTTTTGCATCAATGTTCATAAGGGAGTTTGTCCAGAAATTCTCTTTCTTTGTTGAGTCTTTGTGAGGTTTAGGTACCAAGGTGACTGTGGCTTCATAGAATGAGTTTGGTAATATTCCTTCTGTTTCTATTTTGTGGAATAGTTTGAAGAGAATTGGTGTTAGCTCTTCTTTGAAGGTCTGGTAGAATTCTGCGCTGAAGCCATCTGGTCCTGGGCTTTTTTTGGATGGGAGAATTTTGATGACCACTTCTATTTCTTTGGGGGATATAGGAATATTTAGTTGATTTACCTGGTCCTGATTCAGCTTTGGTAACTCAAATCGATCAAGAAAATTGTCCATTTCATTTAGATTTCCAAATTTTGTGGCATATAGACTTTTGAAGTAAGTCCTAATGATTGCTTGGATTTCCTCAGTGTCTGTAGTTATGTCCCCCTTTTCATTTCTGATTTTGTTGATTTGGATGGTGTCTCGCTGCCTTTTAGTTAGCTTGGCTAAGGGTTTGTCTATCTTGTTGATTTTCTCAAAGAACCAGCTCTTGGTTTCATTGATTCTTTGAATTGTTTTATTTGTTTCCAATTGATTGATTTCAGCCCTGAGTTTGATTATTTCCAGCCGTCTACTCCTTCTTGGTGTGTCTGCTTCTTCTTTTTCTAGGGTTTTTAAGTGGGCCATTAGGGTGCTTGAATGAGCTGTCTCGAATTTCTTCTTGAAGGCACTTAGTGCTATGAACTTTCCTCTTAGCACTGCTTTCATTGTGTCCCACAAGTTCGGGTATGTTGTGTCTTCATTTTCATTGCTTTCTAGAAAGACTTTAATTTCTTTCTTTATTTCTTCCCTGACCCAGCTGTCATTTAGTAACAAGTTGTTCAGTTTCCATGTGTGTGTAGGCTTTTTGTTATTTCTGTTATTGTTGAGGTCCAGCTTTATTCCATGGTAATCATACAGGATGAAAAGGATTATGTCAATCTTCTTGTATCTGTTGAGGCTTGCTTTGTGACCCACTAAATGGTCTATTTTGGAGAAGGTTCCATGAGGTGCTGAGAAGAAGGTAAATTCTTTTGTGTTTGGGTGTAAAGTTCTGTAAATGTCTGTTAGGTCCATTTGATTCATGACTTCTGTCAGAGACAATGTTTCTTTGTTTAATTTCTGTTTTGTTGACCTGTCCTTTGTTGAGAGTGGGGTGTTGAAGTCTCCCACTATTAATGTGTGGGGATCTATATGTGCTTTAAATTTTATCAATGTTTCTTTCACAAATGTGGGTGCCCTTGTATTTGGGGCATAGATGTTCAGGATTGTGATGTCTTCCTGGTGGAATTTTCCCTAGATGAGTATGAAGTGTCCTTCCCCATCTCTTTTTATTAATTTTGGTTGAAAGTCTACTTTATCAGATATTAGAATGGCTACTCCTGCTTGCTTCTTGGGTCCGTTTGCTTGGAAAGTTGTCTTCCAACCCTTTACCCTCAGGTAATGTCTATCTTTGTGTCTTAGGTGTGTTTTTTGTATGCAACAGATTGCTGGGTTTTGTTTACGTATCCATTCTGTTAATCTGTGTCTTTTTATTGGAGAGTTGAGTCCATTGATGTTGAGAGAGATTAATGGCCAGTGGCTGTTAGATCTCTTGACTTTGATGTTGGCTGTGGTCATCAGGTTGTGTGCTTGGTTGCTTTTTCTTTTACTGAAGTGAGGTTATTTATTTCCTGTGTTTTCTTGAATGTATCTAGCTTTCTTGGGTTGTATTTTCCCTTCCAGTGTCTTCTGTAATGCTGGATTTGTGTGTAGGTATTGTTGAAATTTGTTTTTGTCATTGAATATCTTGTTTTCTCCATCTATGAGGACTGAGAGTTTTGCAGGGTATAGTAGCCTGGGCTGACATCTGTGTTCTCTTAGGGTCTGCATGATATCCGTCCAGGCCCTTCTGGCTTTCATAGTCTCTGTTGAAAAGTCAGGTGTGATTCTAATGGGTTTGCCATTATATGTTACTTGGCCTTTTTCCCTTGCAGCTTTTAGTATTTTGTCTTTGTTCTGTATATTTACTGTTTTGATTATTATGTGGCGGGAGGATTTTCTTTTCTGGTCAAATTTGTTGGGTGTTCTGTAGGCCTCATGTATTCTAATTGGCCTCTCCTTTAGCTTGGGGAAATTTTCTTCAATGATTTTGTTGAAAATATTTTCTGGGCCTTGGAGAAGGGAGTCTTCTTTTTCCTTTATACCTATTATTCTTAGGTTTTGTCTTTTCATATTGTCTTGCATTTCTTGTGCAGTCTGTGTCAGGAATTTTTCGGATTTAGCATTTTCTTTGACAGATACATCGATTTCTTCCATTGTATCTTCTACACCTGAGATTCTTTCTTCCATCTCTTGTAGTCTGTTGGTTATGCTTACCTCTGTAGTTCCTGTTTTCTTCCCTAGATTCTTCCTTTCCATTATTTCTTCCATTTGTGTTTTCTTTAATTTTTCCAATTCTATCTTCAGGTCTTGAGTTGTTTTGTTTACTTCCTTCACCTGTCTGATTGTACTTTCCTGTTTTTCTTTTAGTTCCTTCAACTCTGTTTCTTTCATTTCATTCAGTGTTTTAACCATTTCCTTTCTAAAGGCCATAAACTGTTTGGCTGCAGCTTCCTCTATTTCTTTACAAATGGCAATATTCTGTTTGAGTTTATCTTCCTCTATGTCTTTACGAATCTTATTTGTTTCCTCTGTTATCATCTTCATGAGCATAGTTGTTAGGTCATCTTCTTGGATTTCAGTTATGGTGGGGTGTCCAGGGCTACTTGCCCCTGGGTAACTGGGTTCTGGAGATGCCATATTGCTCTGTCTTTTGTTGCTTGAGCTTTTACGCTGGCCTCTACCCATTGGGCTATCTTAGGTGTTTGGGGTTATTTTCTGGTGGTTCCTGGGGATCCTGTGGTGGAGAGAATCCCCTTTGCAGAAAGCTGGTTTTTCCTGAAGGATGTCTTCTCAGCTTTTTGGGTATAGTCCCTGGATGGCTGGTGTTTTTTCAGGAGTTGCTCACCTCAGGGATATAGACCTGAGTGGTAACTGTGGTCTTTGTTAGTCGAGAGGGTTCTCCTCTCACCCAGGGAAGTCCTGAGGGCAGCTGCCCTGTTTCTGGGTTTCTTGTTGTAAATGTAATGATCAGCTGCTGTGACTCAGTTGGACATCAGGCGCGCATCAACTGTTTGTGCCTGTGTCTGGAGCACAGCTGAGTGCTGGCGCCTCGGCCCCACTAGTCTGCTAGACTTTTTCTAGGGAAGGATTGGGTGATTTAGGTCAGTACATTTTCCTTCCTTCCCTGTGGATTCTCTGGAGACACGGACTCCCAGTGTCTTTTTTTGCCCTGGTGCACACTGCTCAGTGTCCGCCAGCTGGCTGGCCGCAGAAACTGCCTGTGCCTGGAGCACAGCTGTGTGATGGCAGCTCAGTCTCTGCCAGCTGTCTGGTGCGCAGAAACTGCCTGTGTCTGCCTTTGCGGCCTTTGGGAACCTGGGTGCCTCCCTAAGCTGGGTAATTTTCAGGGGACCTTTTCAGGCTGGGGGTGTCGGCTGAGTGCTCTGAGATCAGACCAGCCGTTTCCCTCCCTGTGTGTTTGCACTGGACAGTGAAACTCATTCGCTGGTGCCCTGGTGCCCACAGTTCTATCTCAGGCAGCGAGTCAGGCACACAGGCAGGCATGGCTCAGTGCGGGAACCTGGGTCCCCGGCTCTGGCTCTGGGCTGGCTCCTGGGGTGCCTGTGGACCCCGAGTCTTTTCCAGGGGATGTCTGGATGACCTAAGGCCGGTCCCAGTGGTTTCCTGTACCCTGGGGTTATCTCTCGACTGAAAATTCCAGTCTCTGATAGTGTGGTGAGCACGGTTCAGTCTGGGACTGTGACCAGAGACACTGGCTTGTGGCTCTGGGCTGGGGCTGGGGCTGGTGGTCGGCAGCCAAGCCTCTGGTGGAACCTGGATCTCTTCCGCGGTTTAGCTGGGTGAGTTAAAAGCTGATTGAATCCCCCACCGTGGGGTATCCTCTCACCTGGGAAACACAATGACTGTGTTTTATGGCAGAGAGTTCTCATTGCTGGTCACTGTGCTGATCCTGCTGCTGCTGCTCAGAATGAGAGTCCTCCTGGCGCCGCCATCTTGCCCCTCCTCCCCAGAAATAATTTTTTTTCTTCTTTATTCTTTCTTTTTATGGTGTTTCAAATATTTTATTTATTTATTTATTTATTTTATTCATTTTGTATCCCCCCCTAAGCCCCTCCCTCCTCCCCTCCCAATCCCACCCTCCATCCTGTTTCTGCATGCATGCCCCTCCCCAAGTCCACTAATAGGGGAGGTTCTCCTCTCCTTTCTGATCTTAGTCTATCAGTTCTCATCAAAATTGGCTGCATTGTCATCGTCTGTGGCCTGGTAAGGCTGCTCCCCCCTCAGGGGGAGGTGATCAAAGAGCAGGCCAATCAGATTATGTCAGAGGCACTCCCTCTTCCCATTACTAGGTAACCCACTTGGACACTGAACTGCCATGGGCTACATCTGTGCAGGGGTTCTAGGTTATCTCCATGAATAGTCCTTGGTTGGAGTATGAGTCTCTGGGAAGTTCCCTATGTTCAAATTATCTTGTTCTGTTGCTCTCCTTGTGGAGTTCCTGTCCTCTCCAGCTCTTACTATTTCCCACTTTTTACATAAAATTTCATTCACTCTGCCCGACCGTTAGCCATCAGGCTCAGCATCTGCTTTGACAGTCTGCAGGGCAGAGGCTTTCAGAGGCCCTCTGTGGCAGGTTCCTAGGTTGTTTCCTGTTTTCTTCTTCTTCTGATGTCCATCTTCTTTGCCTTTCAGGATGGGGACTGAGCATTTTATTTAGGGTCCTCTCTTTTGCTTAGTTTGTTTAGATGTACAGATTTTAGTGGGTTTATCCTATGTTGTATGTTTATATGAGTGAGTATATACCGTGTGTGTCTTTTTGCTTCTGGGACAACTCACTCAGGATGATCCTTTCCAGGTCCCACCATTTACCTGCAAATTTCCTGATTTCCTTATCAGAAATAATTTTTTAAATTACCCTTTTTATAATATTACCTTTCTCCAGAAAATAACTGACATTTTTATAGGGACTGTTTCAGTCTTATAAACTGATTAAGGAAAAAGACATACTGATGATTTTGAAATTGCCTAACAAGAAACAAGGAATGCTTTTTCCCACTATGTAAATTGCAAATATGAAGCCGGGTGGTGGTGGGACACACTTTATATCCCAGCACTTGGGAGGCAAAGGCAAGCAGATCTCTCTGTGTTTGAGGCCAGCCTGATCTAAAAGTGAGTCCAGGACAAGTAGTGATACACAGGGAAACCCTATCTTAATAAAACCCAAAATAATAATAATAATTTTGAATGATGTGTATGTGTGCCCACATGTTCCTGTGTGTATATGTGAATACATATATGTGTATGTGTGCTTGTATATGTGTGTGTGTTTCTGTGTGTAGGTAGATTTCAGGTATAGCCTCATCATTCTACCACTTAAGTAGTAAGACAGGGTCTCACTGAACCTGAGGGTTACAAATTCCAGTAACCTGGCTCCAAGGATCTACCTGTCTCCACCTACCCAGCACTGTCCTGACAGCCTGGATTTTTTCCCATTAATTAATTAATTAATTCACTTTCGCAGGTTCTCCTCTTCTTCCTTGCCACCATTCCTCCTCCCATTCTCTGCTCTCCTTGTCCTCATAGAAGGGGGAGATCTGCCCCATGGGTAAAAACCTGCCCTGGCACATCAAGGCACAGCAGGACTAAGCACATCCTCTCCCAGTGAGATCAGAAAAGGCATCCCAGCTCAGGAAAGGGATCTAAAAGCAGCCCTTAGAGTAAGAGAGGGTCCCTGATCCAGTTGTTGGAGGACCAACATGAAAAACTGCATATCCGCTACACATATGTGCCGGGGTCTGAGGACCCAGCCTGAATTTGTAATGTGAAGTCTTGGTGTTAGGGTCCAGAAGACACTGAAGGAATGACTCTGAACTTGAGTAGTATGCAAACAACAAAATGCAATTTTTCTGCAGAGAACCAGTATGCAGGGATCATCATCTGGGCAGAATGTTGACCCCCAGATGAGCACACACACTCTACTTATGGTTAACTGGGAGAATGTCAGGGACAGTTAGGTCATCTTTCTTGTGATTGGCACAGGTCAAAAGCAAGGGTCCAAGTGCATTGATGATTGGCTAGGGCTAGCTAAGGCTTGATTAGTGACTGGGGGCTCTCTAAACTGGTTCAAATTTGCCCAAACTGGTAGGAGCCCATGGAGGTTACATGCCTTAATCAAGGCATGGTCCAAGAAGGCTACTTGACTCTGATCAGGGATTAGGGGCTTCTCAGACCAGTAGCTAAATAACCTTATCTCCCTAGGTCAATTGTCTGGAGCAAGCCAGTTTCTGTTTTGGTTTTTTGTTTGTTTGTTTGTTTGTTTGTTTTGTTTGTTTTTCCCTGCAACTGAAGTTCTTTTTCTGAGGATCAGAGAACTCAGGCCTGTTCTATCCCAGCAAAAAAAAATAAAAATAAAGGCTGTCACAAAGTTGGTTTGGTCAGGCTTATTTAGCCAGGCCCTCTCATTGGGTTCCTACCTTAAATCCATATGCTTGCAAGAAAAGCACTTTAACAAAAGTATCATCACTCTAGCTGCACTCTGAGGTAGTTTTCTCTTTCTTTACTTAATTCGTTTTTTTTTTTATTACAATATATTAACTTTGTAACCCAGCTGCAGCCCCCTCCCTCTTCCCCTTCCAATCTGGCCCATCTGACCACTGATGCAAGAGAACTTCTTCCCCTTCCATCTGACCCTAGCCTATACAGTATCATCAGGACTGGCTGCATTGTCTTCCTCTATGGCCTGGTAAGGCTGCTCCCCACTAATGACAGGTGATCAAAGAGCAGGCCACTGAGTTCATGTCAGAGACTGTCCCTGTTTCTCTTACTAGGGAATCCACTTGGACACTGAGCTGTCATGGGCTACCTCTGTGCATAGGTTCTCAGTTATCTCCGTGCATGGTCCAGGTTTGGAATATTAGTCTCAGAAAAGACCCTTGTGTCCAGATGTTTTGGTTCCATTACTCTCCTTGTGGAGCTCTGTCCCCTCTAGGATTTTTTTTATCTCCTTTTTTTCAAAAGATTCTCTGTACTCTGCCCAAAGTTTGGCTATGAGTCTCAGCATCTGCTTAGATACTGTGTTGTATAGAGTCTTTCAGAGGCCCGCTGTGGTTGGCTCCTGTCCTGTTCCCTGTTTTCTCCCACTTCTGATGTCTGTCTTGTTTGCCTTTCTGAATTAGGATTGATCATCTTACCCATGTCCTCCTTCTTGCTTAGCTTCATTAGGTGTACAGATTTTAATATGTTTATCTTATTGTATATCTCTAATATCCACTTATAAGGGAGTATATACAGTGTGTGTGTGTGTCTTTCTGCTTCCGGGATACCTCACTCAGTGTGATCTTTTCTAGATCCCACTGCAAATTTCATGATCTTCTTGTTTTTAAATGCTGAGTAGTATTCCATTATGTAAATGTACCACAATTTCTGTATCCATTCCTCAGTTGAGGGACATCAAGGTTATTTCCAGATTCTGGTTATCATGAAGGAACCTGCTACAAACATGATTGAGCAAATGACCTCCTTGTATACCTGAGCATCTTTTGGCTATATGCCTAAGAAGGGTATGGATGGATCTTATATTCACCTCTGTTTTCTGAGAAAGTGCCAGATTGATCTCCAAAGTGGTTTTACACATTTATATTCCCACCAGCAATGGAGGAGGGTTCCCCGGTCCCCGTATTCTCTCCAGTATGTGTTGTCACTTGAGTTTTGATCTTAACCAATCTGATGAGTGTAAGGTGAAATGTCAGGGTTGTTTTAATTTGCATTTCCCTGATGACTTAGGACTTCGCACATTTCTTTGTTTCTCTGCCATTCTATAGTCCTCTATTGAGAATTCTCTGTTTAGCTCTGTACCCAATTTTTAAATTGGATTACTTGATTTGTTCCTTGTTTAACTTCTTGGGTTCTTTATGTATACTGGATATTAGCCCTCTGTCAGATGTAGGGTTGGTGAAGACCTTTTTCCAGTATCTCGGCTGTTGTTTTGTTCTGATGACAGTGTCCTTTGCTTTACAGAAGATTTTCAGTTTCATTATGTCCTATTTATTGATTGTTGATCTTGCAGCCTCTGCTGTTGGTGTTCTGTTCAGGAAGTTGTCTCCTGTGTCAATGAATTCAAGGCTCTTCCTCACTTTTTCTTCTAACAAGTTTAGTGTGTCTGGTTTTATTTTGAGGTCTCTGATCTACTTTGCCCTTAGTTTTGTGCAGGGTGATAATTATGGATGTATTTGCATTTTCTACATGGAATTATCCAGTTAGATCATCACCATTTGTTGAAGATGCTATCTTTTTTTCCACTGTATGGTTTTGGCATCTTTCTCAAAAATTGGTATCACCTCCCCCAGAGAGGGGAGCAGCCTTACCTAACAACATAGGAAGACAATGGAGCCAGTACTGATGATACCTGATAGACTAGGATCAGTTGGAAGGGGAGGAGGTCCTCCCTTATCAGTGGACTTGGAGACAGACATTGGAGGAGATGTAGGAGGTAGGGTAGGATGGGGAGGGAATGAGGGAGGGTGCTACAGATGTGATACAAAGTGTATAAACTGTAATTACTATAATAAAATTATAAAAAATCAGATGTTCATAGGTGCATAGGCTTATTTCTGTGTCTTCTATTTGATTTCATTGATTCACCAGTCTGTTTCTATGCTAGAACCATGCAGTTTTTATTACTGTTCCTTTATAGTACAGCTTGAGATCAAGTATGGAGATGCTTCAGAATATCTTTCATTGTAGGATTGTTTTAGCTCTTCTGCGTTTCTTGTTATTCCATATGAAGTTGAGAATTTTTTTCTCACATACTGTAAAGAATTTTGTTGTTAATTCGATGGGAATTGCATTGAAAATGTAGATTGCTTTTGGTAAGATGGCCATTTTTGCTATGAGATTCCTGCTGAGCCATGAGCATGAGATATATTTCCATCTTCTAATATCTTCTTGTATTTCTTTCTTCAGAGACTTGAATTGTTTTTCATACAAGTTTTTGGCTTATTTGGTTAGAGTTACACCAAGATACTTTATGTCTTTTGTGACTATTGTGAAGGGTGTAGCTTCACTAATTTCTTTCTCAGCCCATTTATTTTTTGCATACAAGAGGGCTACACATTATTTTGAGTAACTTTTGTATCCAGCCACATTGCTGAAGGTGTTTATCAGCTGTAAGAGTTTCTTGGTATAATTTTTGGGGTGACTTACGTATACTATCATATCATCTGCGAATATTGATACTTTGACTTCTTCCTTACCAATGAGACTTGGAGATCAAACTCCTAGCTTTCACACTGTACCCTAACACTGAGCTACATCATCAGTCAATTTGTAGTTCTATGTGCTTGGGTGAGTATTCACCTCTATGTGTTTTAGAGAAAATTATAATTACTGTGAATCAAAAAATATTCCACTACACTATAGGGCCTACAGAGATCTGATGCCCTCTTCTCACTTCATCAGACACGAGGCATACACATAGTACACATAAAAGGAACATGCAAAACACCCATACACATAAAATATAATTAAAACTATAATGGTTTGCTTTATATAATTAAAATATAAAGGTTTGTTTATATGTCTTCATTCATCTTGACATAATTTTTTTTTCTTTTACCAGATAATTATCCAAACACTTTTAACCTTCATATGGAAACTTATATCCCATCATTCTTCAATGAATACTTTATTTTCTCCTTGTAACAGCTGTGACACATGCCAATATTTCATATGTTTAATTTTTGTTAAGGAATATTTGACATATAATCATTGCATATGCTTTTTATATACACTATAACAGTTGGACACCAGTGTGAAATACATAGGCATCTGTCAAGGTTATTTTCCTTATGTTCTTGAGTTTATGTCACATCCTCTGTTCCAGTGACTATTTTTCCTGTTTTTCTATGCCAAATCTATAATACGGCTGACAGAATTGAAGATAGCATAAAGATATACTTGTGTCTCTCAACCTGACTATGAGAATATTGAAATAATGGATGGCACAAGAGTGGAAATTTCCCACAGTTATATTTTTCTGGGAGAAATGAAAGGCCTCCATCAGAAGGAGAAAGTTCAGCCCTAACAACTTGTCTGACAATTCTGAATGGTGAGACTGAAGCCCATGTCAACGGTAGGTCAATAGTAGTAGAACCACACCTTAACTGAGACTGCTTAGATGTACATAACCTTGGCATTTATATTTAATTTTACTTCAGAAGACTGATGGAATGAATTGCTGTCACTCACACTGTGCATAGAAGTACACACATCCAGGAAATGGAATTTCTGAGACCTGTTCTAATTACAAGGTCATGGATAGAACACCACCACCACTGTGGCACAGAAGCCTATTGGCAGAGTCTACTAGTGCCTCTGGAAGCTCTGGCAAAGAGCACCTGTCCAGTAGAACACAGATGTGGTATCTAGGTGGAAGTTCAGTTTTCATCTTCATACCATACTAGGCCAGTGGAGAGTGCTAGTCATTTTCATCACCCCAGTTCTCCACTTGGAGAACTGTTGCAAAGCAATAAAAGCTGCTTTTTTATTTATATCTCATTCCTTCAGCCCTTGACATTTCCAGTCCATGCATAACCTGTATATTTGAAGGAACTTTCAAAGCCAGGCCACCACAAATCTAGTATTCACAAATTTCACTCTGAAGTCCACTTCTTCAAATTTTCAGGTTTAGGAAAGGAATGGACCCATGAAATTTTGATGAATGAAACAAAGAGGACCACACCAGAATTGGCACCCCACCTTAGTTAAAAAGAAAAATGTGTCAAAACAGCATGCAAAACAGAAATACTAAAGATGAAAACAAAAATCCAAATCAATTTTTTAAATGGTCTTTAAAAGATCTGTTGAGTGTGGATAGTATATTGAAAATGAGAAAAATAAACAAACAAAAACAAACATGCACTGGAGAATATATCAGTCCTATCTTTCAGTTAATTCATAGCCCTACAATACATTTATTTTGGAATTGCTTGATAATATTTCTACCATGTAAAAAAAAAAAGTACCTCATTATTTTAGGACACTACTGAGTCATACATAGTGCACTATAATATTGATTAACTTATCTGTTAAATATTTTGAAGGAAAGTCTGTAGACCAAATACCATCCTTTGCACTTCTATTTGCTATTCCAGAGAACCTGGGTTCAAGATCAACAAGAATGTGCTTCTGGACCGAGCTTGTGGTACTTATTCCCAGCAGAGGTTTGTGTGTGTTGAAGCCACTGTCCTACAGCAGTGCTCAGATATATCATCATGTGAATGTGTGGCCCTTGAACCTGCTGAGGCCATGGGGTGTGCCCGGCTATGTGGACATCTGTGGTCTTTTCATGTTGCAGATGGCTACCATCTTAAATATGTTGCCTGCCTGGTACAGTGCTTGGCTTCATATCTTCCCGTGCTTGGGGCTCAGGGAGGCTCCTGGGACAACAGAGGGAAGGCTCTGGACCCTATTGAACCAACGCAGGATCCAGGCAGAATTGCAAGAGGTGGTGTGCTGTGAAGGGGCAGAGACTGGAGAACAAGAGGAGGAGGAAGGGGACTCTGTGAATGCTGGTTGAGGAGAAGAGACTGAGGCTCTGTCATGCAGTGGCAATGACATGGTCTGTTCACAGAAGGAACAATGCACAAGAGGAAGTCCTGGGGGACCTGAAGTGAGGGTTGGGGAGGAGGGACCCATCACAGCCCTTACCTTCCTGTTCCTGTCTCAACCAACAGCCTGACAATCCTGCCTGCTACACCAGATACCTAGCAGGACTGGAAACCTTGAGCTGTGATGTGGGTCCCTCCTTTCTTGTTCATAGTGTCACTCCTGTAACCTTGACTGACATCTAATGCTGGTTCATACAGGGTTGGAAAGAGAGAGTCCAGGCTAGTTCTGAACAATGGATCACCCCATACACATGGGTTTTGTCATTTGGATGATAATTTAAGGAGACCATGGTCTCCTCCAATTCTGGATGGCTGTCCCCATTGAAGGAGGAGGACACTGTAGCCCTTCTCTGGTCTTACTCTGCTTCCTTCACTGGTGCTGTGACCAGAGGGGTTGGTCTCTTCTGTGACTGTAGTCTACCTCACTGTTCCCATCCTGGACACAGAAGCACTGCTTCCATCTCCCTGACTTCTTTTGGTGGTGATATTTGTGTTTTGTTTTAGTTTCCAAACTACAGAGTTTGAATAAAAAAAGCAAAACACACACACACACACACACACAAAATAGGAATTCTATCCTCAAACCTTTATATTGCAAAAGACCAACACAAGCATTTTGGATTTTTGTTGTTGTTGTTATTTTTGTTTGTTTCTTTTTTAATTGATTTTAATTTTTATATTAATCACAGGTTATTTATTTGAATCTCAGCCATAGCCCCCTCTCTCATTCCTTTCCAACACCACCCTTCCTCCCTCAACTCCTCCCTGCCCCTTTCCAAGTCCACTGCTATGGGAGGTCCTCCTCCCTTTCTATCTGACCCTAGGACATGGGAAGTAGGAGAAAACAGGTAACAGGACAGGAGCCTACCACAGAGAGCCTCTGAAAAACTCTACCTAACAGTGTATCAAAGCAGATACTGAGACTCATAACTAAACCTTCGGCAGAGTGCAGGAGAGGACAGGAGCTCCACAAGGACAAAATATACCAGGGCACGAGGGTCCGCTATGAGACTGTTTCTCCAACCAAGGACCATGTAAGGATATAACCTAGAACCCCTGCTCAGATGTAGCCCATGGTAGCTTAGAATCCAAGTGGTTTTCCCTAGTAAAGGGAACAGTAACTATTTCTGACATGAACTCAATGACTGGCTTCTTAACCCCCCACCCCTCCAGGGAGGAACAGCCTTGCTAGGCCACAGAAGAGGACATGTTTGTTTCTTTTTCAACACAAGTTTTTTTTTTCTCTGTAGCCATGTCTGTCCTGGACTCAGTCTGTACACAGGAGGGCCTCAAACTCACAGCATTCTGCCTGCCTCTGCTTAGTGCTGGGATTACAGGTGTGCACCACCAGGGCCTGCAGTGTATCATTTTTGTTGTTTTTCTTTTGGTTGTTTGGTTGGTTGGTTTTGTTGTTATTTTGTTTTTTTGATGGTTTTGAGACAAGGTTTCTCAGTGAAGCCATGGCTGTCGTGGACTTGCTTTGTAGACCATGCTTGCTTCCAACTCAGAGAGATCTGCCTGCCTCTCGCTACTTCAGTGCTGGGATTACAGGTGTGTGCCACTGTGCCCAGCTCACCCAAACACATTTTATCCCTGATTCAAACTGCCACTATGTAGATAGTGGTTATTTCCATCATTAAGCACGCTTTTTAGTGGACTTTTAGGGACTCGTGTTTCTGCCATACCTCCTAAGACAAACTCCTGATCCTCTGACAAAATGTAGGATTAAGGCCTTATATCCAAACTTAGTACCAAAGGGCACCTACAAGCAGCTTTTCCTGAGACCTTCCTACTGGTAAACTCACAATGGGAGGGAGGGGCCAAATGGCTCAGTCCAGTGCCTTTTATTGGCTAGAGCTGTGACATAAGCAAGAACATTGACTCTCATTGGCTGGGTAGGGGATAAGGGTGGGCTCTCCCTGGCTGGGAAGCTTTAAGGAAAGCTGACAGCAGCCTGGGAAGTACAAGATCCCTAGCTCTCCTGAGGGCCTCCCTTTAGACATTCACTAACGTCCCATGGAGGCTGAGGATCTGGCCCACAGTGCGAGAGACACACAAAGGAGATGTGGTGATTAATCTGTAAGTCTTGGGCATTGTCCTGGCTGAATCTTCTACAGAGGATATCTGCCTTCTTTCAGTGGAGTACGAAGTCTGAGGAAACACCACATGAACAGCCTCAATGTAATCCTCTGGTTGTTAGCCCATGTCTGCCACTCAAAAAGACTCCCTAGAAAGGTTCTCCTCCAACATGAGATGAGGTGCAGTGGGCAGGAACCATGGGGAGGATTCTGCCTCCATCCCAAGTGGCTGTTGAGCTAAGAATCTCCCTGAGTTCACAAGAATTAGGCCAGTACTAAACTGTGGCCGAAGCTGCTTTGGTGGGCTAATGCAGGATGGTGTTTGGACCCACTCACAGGAGACACAAGTGTGAATTGTGTTGTCAACATGACTTTGCATCTTGCCCTTGAAAGATGCTCCTGAGCATTCCCCAGAGGAGGGAAATGGTTATTGTCTTATGGTCAGAGAGGGGATGATATGTGTTCATATCTACCGGGGCAGTCTGTAGTGTTACTTTACTATGATGCAACACTTTGACCAAAACAACTTTTGAAGGAGGGCATTTCCACAACACTGTTCATCATTGAAGGAAGTGAGGACAGGGATTCAAGCAGGGTAGGAACCTGGAGGCAGGAGCTGATGCAGGGACCATGTAGGGGTGCAACTTTCTGGCTTAGTCCTTATGACTGGCTCAGGCTGCTTTCTTATAGAACCCAAGACCGCCCTCCCATCAAGCACTGATTAAGAAAATGCCTTACAGGGTTGCCTACAACCTGATCTTGTGGGGGCATTTTCTCAACTGAGGTTCCTTCCACTCTAATGACTCTAGTGTGTGCCAAGTTGACATAAAAACAGATAGTACAGATGGTCAGAGTAGAGTTTCTGAATACTGGTTGCTTGCATTTGACATGAACCAGTATAACCTTTCTTACCTGTTCAATAGGTAACTCAGCGCTGATGTCTGTCCAAGGATTCATGACCAACTTGTGTGCCAATTATGGATGGATTACCAAATCCATATTCTTCCACACTGAAGTAGTCTGTGATAATATGCCTGTGAGAATCGGAGTAAATGTCATCATTCTTGTGGAAGAAGATGAAACAACTCAGGTCCTGAATGCCCTCAAGGTAACACTGAGTTTTCCCAGAGTCTCTTAACCTAGTGGGATTTTGATTTCTTTCCTGGATAAGACCAACTCTAATGTAGGGTGAGTTTAATCGGCTTGTTCTGATATGTGGTTACAGTATCATGTTTCTATTTTTCTTTTCCTAAAGATTTGTTTCAGTTGTCTTTAGTATTTAAACATGTTGAATGATGACAATTATGTGAACTCATATAATAAGCAACTTCCACTGATAGGAAAAGTCTATTTTCTCCTTTATTAATACAAACAATTAGAATGATAAACATAATATATTTTATACTGTTTTATACAATATTCAAGGTGTATTTACTGTGCAACAAAGTTATGCTATAGATTATGTAATAGTTCTAGAAACATAATCAGTTTGTCTATAGTGAACTAATGTATAGCCTCAGGAATAGGCTACAGAAAAGCCTTTTTATCAGTACTGATCAAGGTCTATTTATCATTATTGTTATTAGTAATGAAAATTTACCTGCAAATTGAGAACTGAAAATCAGAGTCATATTTTTTGTTTTCATTTTTTCAGAACTTCCTAAAAACTTGAAGTGTAAGAAAAACAGACAGACCTGATAGGCTAGGGTCAGTTGGTGAAATGGAGGAAGACTTCCCCTAATGGTGGAGTAGGGAAAAGTCTTGGGAGGAAAAGTGGGAGGAATTGTGGGATAGGGAGGGGATGAGGGACTGGGCTACAGTTGGGAATGCAAAGTGAATAAATTGTAATAAATTTTAAAATATTTTTAAAAAACAAAAACACACACAAACATAAAAGAAAAGCAAATTCGCACTTTTCATTAGTATGACACAGCATAGGTCTTTGTTAGGAAAAAAGTTCTTTATTAAGAAAAGAGTGTATGTAACCTATTATTTAACCAATATCGTCTTTTTCTTCTTTTTATGTACAATTTCCTTATCCTGTAAGCATCTATCTCTTGGTTATAGCAAGAATTGTTAAGTTGTAGTCAACTCATGAATGGCATTGTGGAATATGCCTTTAATTATACCATTGGGAGGCAAGGGCATATAGAATCTCTGTGGGTTCAAAGCCAGAATGGTTCACATAATAAGTTCATGTCATTCAGGGCTAGAGTATAAGGCCTTGTTTTAAATAAACAATCTCAGGTAAATTTTCTCATTTAGATATTAGTTTTATGTAACAGAGACATACTCTATACATCACATGGCCTCAAATTAACAATGACCCCTTGGCTAACCTCAAACCTGCAATCTCTGACTCGTAAGCGCTGGAATTACAGGCCTCAAATACTGTCTCCTATTTCTTTCAGAGAGTTATACTCATCATGGAAACAGTTAGCTTGAATTTGACCTATGGGTGCTAACAGAAGGATGCACCATGATTTGGACAATCCATTTTACTCCATTTGGTTGTGGGGACGAACGAATTCTCGAGCCTTTCTTGGTCTTAGACTGTATCTGCACTCTTTGCTTTAATTTTACTGGTATTTCTGTGGTGAGAAAAATGACAACTGGGAGAATGGAAATTTGCCAGGAAAATTCATTAATGATTTAGAGTCCCGTATGCCTGTGGGTTAGTGTAAACTCAGGATGCAGAAGGGTCAGAGTTTGAAATGCTCATTCCCCAGCATGCTGACATAAGTCGTGGTGAACAGTCAGACAGGAGCTGAGCTCTTGTCTCCTCAGTGCAAGCAATCCTGGGAGAAGGACAATCCCATCTGTAGTGATAAATATCAAGTCATACACTGAGTGAGAGGTGGAAATGGCAACTATTTAGATTTTGGAAAGACATGCATCAGCCTTTGTTATCAGTGACTCCAGCGTCCATCAGGGATCTTAGAACAATAACTATCACCACTCTTCTCCCTCAACACATAATGAGTGCATCCAAACTAAGTATCAGATGAATAAGGTGATGAGTTACGCAGCTCACAAATTGTTCCGCATGTCCTAATGGTGAGTACAAATGGCCCTTTTTGCTGCTCTTTTGTGCGTTTTCCTGAGATATTTCAATAACATGCACATTTTTCACTTTTGCTTTTCAAAGAGGCAGCCAGTCACTGTTTCTGGATAATGGAATTGTGCAGTATGGTTTGCAGGAGATGGTTTTCTGCTTTGTGTTCATGTGGCTATTCTATTTCCATATAAAGAAAGTGCATCGATTGTTTAATGAAGGAAAGTTCAAAAGAAAACTACCTCCAATAAGGGTCATTATCTTTGATAAGCCAGGATAATAGTATACTTCCAGACTATAGGTAAATGGTGAGAGCCTTGCATGTCTTGTCTTTGCAACCTCTTGTGGGTTACTTCTTCCAGTGCATTGCAAGCTCCTATACCAGCCCATATAGGGTTTAGCATGATTTCCTCCCTTCTCCAAAACTACGCTGCTCATTCTTTTCTTTGTTGACAGTTTTCTGCTCCACTCCTGTCTCCAAGGTAACCCATTTCTCTTCCTTCCCATGTACCTCAAAGCCCATTTCCTCAAATTACCCCATCCCATATCATTCTAGCATGTTTTTTTCTGAATAAATGTGCAAAAAGGTTCTCTAATTTGAGTTACAACCTTTATTACAACTTGTTCAGAAGTATATACTTAATTGTACTTTACACTGTTGAATTTTGAGTTTCCATAAAGCAAGAGCCCTGTATTCCTAAGGTCAGAAGGTAAGTTTGTGAGTGAGTTAAACAAAGGTGTGAAGTTCACATTTGCAAGGCAATTAGTAGTCCATGGAGCAAGAACACAGAATTTATGCCATCATCTCAGGTCCATAGCACATCTTTAATGGAAAATGTTTATTAGTATTCCATTGTGGTTTGAGAAGAGTTGTTCAAAGGATTGCTGCAGCAGGAGGCCTGTTTGGTATGAATAATAAAGTCCATTGTCTTTGACACAAGACTATGTCCTGCAAGTATCCTCAAAATTGCAAAAGGTCAACCCACTAAATCATGTTGTTTAGATGGCGACTCCTTGGTAAGTGTGCAAACTCCTGCATGTAATTGTTTTACCTGCAGCTACTCTCTCCTTCTCTAGTAGGTGAAAATTATGAACAATCCAGTTGACGCTTAGGATCCATCAAAACTCAGCAAGAAATTTTGTATACCGAATGGCAAAGAAGCACTTAAAGAAATGCTCAACCTCATTAGCCATTAGGGAAATACAAATCAAAACAACCCTGAGATTTCACGTTACACCCATGAGAATGGCCAAGATCAAAAACTCAAGTGACAACACATGCTGGAGAGGTGTGGAGAAAGGGGAACCCTTCTCCACTGCTGGTGGGAATGTAAACTTCTACAACCACTCTGGAAAGCAATCTGGCGCTTTCTCAGACAACTAGGAATAGCTCTTCCTCAAGATCCAGCCATACCACTCCTAGGCATATATCCAAAAGAGGCTCAAGTACACAAAAAGGACATTTGCTCAACCATGTTTGTAGCAGCTTTATTTGTAATAGCCAGAAGTTGGAAACAACCCAGATGCCCGTCAACTGAAGAATGGGTGCAGAAATTGTGGTACATCTATACAATGGAATACTACTCAGCAATGAAAAACAAGGAAATCATGAAATTTGCAGGTAAATGGTGGGACCTGGAAAGGATCATCCTGAGTGAGTTGTCCCAGAAGCAAAAAGACACATACCGTATATGCTCACTCATATAGACAGGCAACATATGATGGACCCACCGGAATCTGTGCATCTAGAGAGGCCGAGCAGGAGAGAGGACCCTGGCTAGAGTTCTCAATCCCCATCCTGAGGGGCGGGGAGGATGGACATCAGAGGAAGAAGAAAATAGGAAACAACCTAGAAACCTGCTACAGAGGGCCTCTGAAAGCCTCTGCCCTGCAGACTATCAAAGCAGATGTTGACCCTGATGGCCAACTCTCGGGCAGAGTGAATGGAATTTTGTGTAGGAAGTGGGAAATAGTGGGAGGTGGAGAGGACGGGGTCTCCACAAGGAGAGCAACAGAACAAGAAAATTTGAACACAGGGAACTTCCCAGAGCCTCATACTCCAACCAAGGACTATTCATGGAGATGACCTGGAACCCCTGCGCAGACGTAGCCCATGGCAGGTCGGTGTCCAGGTGGGTTACCTAGTAATGGGAAGAGGGACTGCCTCTGACATAATCTGATTGGCCTGCTCTTTGATCACCTCCCCCTGATGGGGGAGCAGCCTTACCAGGCCACAGAAGAGGACAATGCAGCCACTTTTGAGGAGAACTGGTAGACTAAGATCAGAAAGGAGAGGAGGACCTCCCCTATCAGTGGACTTGGGGAGTGACATGCATGCAGAGAGAGGAGGGAGGGTGGGATCGGGAGGGGAGGAGGGAGAGGCTTATGGGGGGATACAAAATCAATAAAGTGTAATTAATAATTAAAAATGTGTCATTCACCCAATGCAGGACAACATCTATGTTAGCTAGGATTTTTCTTTTCCTATACACCTGTTTTCTGGAGGTAGGCTTTATAGCTTTAACAACATTGGGCATGGGTTAGAACCTCTTGAGAGTGTGGAAAGTATCTTTGAAATTGAAAGTAAGGCACAATTAATGGGAAAAGGGCAATACTTTAAACATCACCTACAGATTCTGTCCCCTGTGAATGTCATCATCATGTGTCCATGTGGATTTCACTACTTGATTTATTTATTTGGGTATTTTTTATTTTGGTTTGTGGCATAGACTTCCTCAAAGTTACCTGAAACAAACAACATATGTGAGAATTGTTCATGAGATTAGGAAACCCTTCCCTTGCCCTTCTGAGTGTCGAGATCATAGTCTTTTTGCCAGTGCATCAGAATGCATTCAAAATCAAATCAGTGAGAGCATCACACATGCATAAGAGATTTACCTTGAAAATACTTCCATCACTTCAAAGCAAAGGTGCAGACAGGTCTCTTTCTCTTTGTGTCCTCTTTCCAGAATACCCAACAGATAGGTTCTAATATTTTGTCCCTAGACCAAGTACCTAGGTTCATGCATGTGATTGCTTTAAGTACCTACCTACCATCCTCAAAAGAGATATAAGTGTGACCACTTGAGTAAATCCAGGGCTCCTAGCCATAACTTCCATTCTCAGGCACACTCATGCCATTATTTATGCCTGACAAATCATTGTAGAAACTCATCATTAAAATGGCCTAATCTTTCCCTCCATAAGTAAGCTATATGAGGAGTGCTTTTGGAAAAGTTACTCTAAATGCAGGAAATATTGGTCAGCTGATTACAGTGACAAAGGGCCTTAGGAAATGGGATGTGATCCTAGTGCAATTCACATACTTCTGACTTTGTTGTCTGTTTCAGCATTCAGGCCTTTCAAAGGAGATTTGGTGCTGGTGGCCTATTCCATGATCCCAGGAACTTCAGATATCAACATTCACTCTGTGAGCCCACTTAGCTCTCAGAATATGCAAAGGGTAAGTTACTTCATAGGTAGGTGGCTGCCTATCCTTCCTTACTGATTCCTTTCTCACCCAGGGTTTTGTTTGGTATGTGTGGCAGTATATCCCCTTCCAAAGTGCATGTACTGAAATACACATTTGTTCACTGACTGAAAAGGGAATAAGCAGAAAGTTATGTAGAACATACACATACTCAATTCCTAAGCTGTGAGCTTTACTTGACATTAGGCTGTTCTGTGGACAACAGTTAGAAGAGTGTCTTGGCTATGAGGCAATAGTGGGGAAACCCTGAGTGCAGGGGGTTTGAGGTGTTCAGCCTGCTGATGAAGACAATCAAGACCTTCGTCAGTACAGCCTGAGATGAGATGTAAAACCAGGGAAGTAGAGTGTGAGCACACATTGGGCAGCATCAAGGGCAGACACCCAGAACTCCTGGGTTTAATTAGATTGGTTTTTTAAATTTAATTCATATCCCTGGTTTAATTAGAGTGTGGGGGATGGTGACTCAGATGTCTTGACTCAGTACCCAGGCATTTTCTGTCTGTCAAGGATCAGAGCCGGGATAGGGTGAGAGACCTGCTGTTTGGAGCTGAGGGGCTGTGGAGGGCCATCTGTGGAGGGTTATCCTTCTCCATGCTCAGTGCCATCATTTTTTCATTATAGGCCTGTATTACCAGACTCAACGGAAGAAATGGAGTGATGGAACCTTGTATGTTTTTTACTCTGGATTATCTCCATATTCTCCTTGGTTACACACCTGGGTTACATGACATTTTTAACATGGTTGCAGTAGACAGCATTCAACTATAGTATTCTTGGAGGGTGGTGGCTATGATTCCAGTGGACATGTTGCATTAACCCATTCTTTTCAGTCCTTTCCAGTGCTACTACTGGTTGTTAATACTGGGTTAAATAAACTAATATGTCTGAGCGAAGTAAAGAATTCAAGACTTTCTTTCTTTTGAGTATTCTTGGTATTTTTGTTTGTTGGTTTTTTTTTTTTTTTTTTTTTGGATTTTTTCATAGCATAGGTTTTCTGCTGGAAGATGTCCTATCATTTCAAAAACATGCCCCATTGGGTCTTGAATGTATAAGAAACCAATCTGTGCTCAAGACAAATTCACTATTGTCCATATGTAAGAATATATTCTCTGCCATGGAACCTAGCATTTCACTTCTATATAGATAAATGTGTTGAGTGTTTTTTAAATCACCCAGCAGTTAGAATAGTTTTTGGTAAATATCAGGGGCAGATATTTAAAGACTCTTGTAGACAAAGTCCTGAAACAGTAGTATTGCTTTGCTATAGTTTCAATAGTAGGGATTTAGTTTCTCAGCATTCTGTTCATTTGTTCACTGAAATAAGAATGTTAGTATGTGCTAAAATATGCTCTGTGACTAAATTCAAGGGATAGGAGCAGCTTTTTGCACACATGAATCCGGTGGAAACATCAAAGCTTGAAGTCCATATTGGTTTTCCCATGGTAAAGGACATCAGAGTATCTCATATATACACTCCATTCAATTTCTCCTCTCTCTTTCATGAAATATAAGTGCATCCTTGGATCAGTGGCATTTGAGAGCTTGAATATCACTGGGAAGGGGTTTTTGTCTTCACCCTCTCCCTCCCCGGTATTGTCTACAAGCCTGGCCTCCAGTAAAAAGTTTGATGTTTGTGGAAGGTTAAACATAAAGGTGAAATAACTGAGAAGAAATGTAAATTTAAAATATTTGCTATGTAGCGTCTGGAAGTTTTGCAAGACAACACATTTTACTAGGCCACCTCAAATCCATTGCTGACCACTCCCCCCCCCAAAAAAAAAAAAATCCAACTGGTTTTGTTTTTGCTTGAGTGAATGGCTGGCCATCTGTGTGTTGGTGATTGAATGCAAGCACTGAATGCAAGTTTAGCTTAAGGAGTTAATTAGGTTTCTTGATTTTTCTGCTGGTGTTTCTGTATTTTCACCTGGACACAGACCCTTTTCTGTTATTGGTACCTAGGAAAGGCAAGCTGAGTGCTCTATGCAAGCCCTCATCTGAGAACCCGACAGTTTCTCCAGATTTGGCCACTAGGTGGAACCCTCTGCGAGTCATTTTTGCTGTTTTGTTTGCTTTTAATTTTTTTTTTCTTTTTCTTTTTTTTTTTCTACAAAACCAAAATCAAAACAACAACAAAAATTTCAGATAGGAAATTTCCAGTCATTGAAGTGGGCATGCACCTGGGATTCTCATTTGCTCCAACCCTCAGGAAGCTGTGGCAGGTCTTACATGGTTGGAGAGGTATGATATGGCTGCTGTTTTCTTCAGTACAGTAATCTTCTCTTCATTGTTAGTGTTCCTAGGCTGTTCACATTAATCTTTTACTCATTTAAATCACATAAGTTTTCTCCTAACATGAGGACCATCACCTCTAAACCCTTACTCCTTCAATGTATGCTGTGGTGTCAGGAAGATTTGCCCTGTCCAAAAGAAAGCTGTGCACTTACAATGAGATTGACAGGTCTTCCTGTGAAGTGGAATGGCCATTAGCAGGTTTCTGAGCAAAGGCAGTTTGGCTCAAGTTCACTGAACCCACCCAGTCACCCTGACCTGGTCCCTTCTCTTGATCAGTGGTTGACACCTGTTCAAACACACCCACTTCAGATTTGTGCTTCAAAAGATTATCCAGCTGTTTTAGTTGCTAAAATTCTCCATCTGCAGCTTTCTTCTGACTGTCAGACTCCCTCAGATATTAAGGACCCTCTGCTGCCCTCCCCCCATCGTTCCTAGAGCCCACATTCATCTCTCTAACCTCTAACTATTCGTCTCCTCAGGATTCATACACCATCCCCCAGCCTTAGCCCCCTCTGTCCCATTGCATCCCACTCTTTCCTCTTCTGCCCCTTACCCCCATCCCAGATTCCTTCACTTCCCCTTCTGGATCTGTATTGTGTTCAATTCCCTTATCTCTCTGTGAGCATCACTATCCCTCCTGATGGGGATATGCAATTTTCCCCAACTTCCTCCACTTCCTTCACTGCCCTTGGCTTCCCACTTTAATAGCCCATCAGGCTCTGGACCTGACACAGGTCTGAACCTTTGTTTTTTTCATTTTCACAAGACCAACTACCTCCTGGGGAAATGGGCAATCACTGATCTATGCTCCTTTCTATATTTCTGGTCTGTATAACTGGAGGACCTCCTTATTTGATAAGCCCCAAGTCCTAACCATCCCACTGTAATGTGTCCTCTGCACTCATTGATCTGCCTGGCAGCTACTCCTTCTAACCATCTACTTCAGAGGAAAGGGATTGTATAATTAGCCAAGTTAGGGAAGGCCTCAGCAAATGTATGAATACTGAAAAGCTACTCACTTTTGAGGCAACTTTCCCATCCAAGCACCCTGATTGGGATCCCAATATGTATGCTGGTTCTCAGGCTCTGGACACTTTTCATTGCTCTGCTATGTCTGTAATTCAAGATGCAGCTTGAAAATGTACAAATTTGTCTATGATCACTAAGGTTCTTCACAGCCCAGAAGAGTTTTCTGGGGCACTTCTCAAGGAATTACTGAAATCTTCCCAAAAATTTAACTCCCTCTTGACCCCACTGATTCCAAACGATGCCAGGCAATAAATTTGGCTTTTGTATTTTAATCAGCCATTGGTGTGGACAGAAAACCTCCAACAGCTAGAAGATTTTGCAGGGATGAAATAGCTCCCAGCTCATCAAAACAGCTCAAAAGATTTTCAATAACCAAGATACTGAAAAACAAAACAAGCTGCCTTCCTGTGAGGACTGGCTTCCCTCTTTGCCCTCTGAACTCAAGCCTGCATTACATCTGCTGTCTCCTGACCTTCATCTTTTGCTGTTCGATGTTGTATCATGGAGTCCTAAGGAAGATCACTCACTCCTCGACAGCATCTCAGTTTCCATTGCACATCCAAACCTTCTGCTCAGGGACAGAGCAGAACTGGGACATGTGTTAAGTTGGCAGAGCACATTTTGGCTTGGATTGTCCCTGAGTTTTTATTTGGAAACTGAGACTGAGCACTAGGGTCAGGAGACTTAAACCCTGTCACCTAAATGAAGCTGTGTGCTGGAGTGGAGTCATGTTCAGAGTTGTCTATGCTCTACATGTACTTGTGTGTTTCCCCAATCCTATACACAACAAAGCAGCAGGTTTGTGTGACCACCGCTGGGGTTACCAACATTTCTGTCAGTAACGTCTTACCTATGTTCTATAAGTAAGTCTGGATTAGTTCATCTTCCCCAGTGGAAACTTGACTTATGAGGTGGGGTTAGGTGTTACCTAGTCCCCCACTGCCTCATTCTTTGTACCTTGTGATTGATAAGAAATGGACTTATTCTAAATCCCAAACCTACATTTTATTTTTCTCTTTCGAATCAAGGTTTCACTATGTAGTCCTGAATGTCCTGGACCTTACTGCTATGAATGGTAATGTAAATACCCGTGTTTTCTGATGGTCTTAGTCAACTGCTGCTTTGTATACCAGGCTGGCCTTGAGCTCACACATCCTCTGACCACTGTCTCTCAAGTGGTTGGATTAAAGGCATGTACCCCATGCCATGCCTCCCCTAAAAAAATCTTTATTCAAAAAAATTAATTAACATTTTAAGAAGAATTCGCTCCCACAAATAAAAAGCTGATAATATTTTATTTGGAAATCAACAGACATAGAGGTACTGCATTTTACAAAGCTAATCCTCAAAGATGGTATAAAATACAGTCAAATTTCAAAGACATATGTCTGAGATAATACAAACTACATCGCTCAGGTTCTCGTTTTTCTAAACTCATCAGAATAATATTTGTGAACTGTTGTATTTAAGGAAAACAAAATATTTTGGTGCTTCTACTCTTCCATGTTGCTACAATTCAACATTTAACCATCTGTAATTTTTCTTTGTAGCACAGTCTTCTGCTTTTGAAACTCATTGTGTATACTCTTAAGTACACTGCTATAATTCTTCTCCAAATCCTGCATATCCTAAAGCACAAAAGAATGTTTTAGTTTCAAACAATCTTTCATCAAAAGTTCTCAAGTTAGTTTTCAAAATTAAGAATCTTTTCATATTTAAATAATATATTTTATTTATACAATCTTCATAAAAACATTGCCACACACCCAAATTTATCCCATAAAGTATGTATGCATGTGTGTGTGAGCAAGTGAATCAAAGGTAATTACAGCATTAAGAAAGGAGTGTACTTTGTGTGAATTAATTGTTAAATGAGATGTTAAAGTTAGACAGAAAAAGAAAGTGCAGCTCCCTGTCTCCCTAAAGTTTACTTGAGAGCATAAAGAACTTCACAATAATTTGGACAACATAGTAAGACCTAGTCTCGAAAAGCAAGGTGGGCAGTTTTGTTGGTTGGTAGAGTGCTTGTACAGCATGAATGAGCCCTCCATTTGATCCCTGGCACAATGCAAACCAAGTAGTGGGACACATGGGTAATCTTAGCAGAAGAGAGGTGAAGGCAGAGGGATTTGGAGTTCTCAGGTATTTACAAAGACCAGGGACAGTGTGAGCCACATAAGACCAAACACTTAAAAAGGGAGAAAGAATAAAAATGTGTAGAATCAGAAACACTAGAAAATCCAAAAGTGCAATTAGTACACATGACTTTTTAAAAAGTTCTCAAATATCAGCTTATAGTTTATTTATTATGATTAACAGTCAGTGTGAATAAAGATAATTAAATGATCTGTATTATGAGATTGTTCCCAAGTTACATAAAACAAAAACTACATTTTGGTACTTTTGTTTTATTACAGGATCGTAGTGTGTAGTCCAAGCTACTTTCCAACTTCCCATGCTTTACTCTCAGGCTCCCCAGAATTGGCATCATTTGCCTGTGCTACCATATCCATTGAAGAAATTAAGTTAATTTAACTGGGGAGATTCTGACTAGGTTGGCAAAAGAATAAGGTTTCAAAAATAAGGGAATTAACAACATTCTAGGTAAAGAATATGTCCAAAGAATGGAAGTACATATCCTGTGGGCTTAGATAAAGCAATTATGTATAGAGATGAGGTTAATGAACAGATGTAGTGAATGGAAGGGATCTCATAGAACAGGAAGTTGCAGCTTACATATGCAGAAAGTAATGTTTTAGATAGTTTACATAGCAGACATATTTAACCAATTCTCTACTTAATATATAAATAGATTTAAAAAAAATAAATCAGTCTTTTTTGCACTTTAGACACTGGACCCAGAGGACCCAAGCTGGGTCTGACCTGAAAGCCTCCTCCTTAGGAACTAGCTTTCATGGTACCAGAAGGTGGCAGATAAGTTTCAAAAGGAGGGAGGCAACCAATAGTCCTACTTAGCTACAGTGAACATAAACCACAACAACTGCCAGCATGGCATGATAACTGTAAAGGTGCAGTAGGGGCATGAAAACCTTGGCAGTAACAGCTCTCTAATTGGACTTAAGACTCGCTCTTTGATGTTTATAGAAATGAGTACAAAGTTCTTTCAAAGTGTCTTAAAACTACTGTTTAGACCTTGATATGCATATCTAATTATAGATAATCTAATAACTCTATAACATTTATAAAAGATTTTATCATTTATTTATGTGAGTATATCTATGTATGTACACACATGTATGAAGGGCTAGCGAGAGTGTCCTATGTCTTGCAGCTGGAATTGTAAGCCTCTTGATGTGAGTTCTGGGAAGCAAATTCCAATCCTCTGACAGAGCAGCAAGCACTCTTAACTGCAGAGCCATTTCTTCAGTCCCTGAATTTTAACCTTCACTTTCTGTGTTCTAGACTTTCTTTTATGATTATATAAAATTACTTTGGTACCTGGAATTATTTTAAAATCTATTATATCATAAAATGCTTCTATAATACATTTGGAAACAAAAATATTGGGCAATATCAACAAAACACTTCCTTCTTTAACAAATACTGGGGACACAAAGACAGTAGTTACGATGTTAATATAGTATGCATTTGATGCGTAGGAACGTTTCTGATAAAATATCTCAGCACCTGCTGTTTTGCATAATTCCTCGTCAAAATTGTGAAAGGTCTCCCAATTCACTTATCACTTCATTCACAGTCATTTATTCATAATGGAAAGTAGGTAAAATTTTGAAATGTATTAAGAGAATGCATGATGTTAAAATTTGTGACATACCTTTAAGAACTCATCATCTGCCTGCTTAATTGCTTTCAGGTTGTCGGTCTGAAGCATTCTAGCTTGTTGAAAAGTCCTCTCTTCGTCATTAAAACTACCCTAGAAGTATAAATGGAAAGCTGTGTAATAACAATTAAGCATGAAATTGTTGCTCTTAATGCTGTTCTTGGCTTCAGTCATGCTAGATAAAGACTAAAACTAAGCTAATCCCATGGACTAGAATTTTAAAATCAAAACATCCCTTTAAATTAATTTTTAAAAGGAGTCCTTAAAAGGAATTGTTTTATAATGAACGCCATCAATACTTTATTTTGGTACTTTTTATCATTAAGTTTACACAATTTGTGTCTTTACCACTAACCAGAAAAAAAAAAATCCTCAAAGTCATGAAAAGCATGAAAAGGGAATTTTTAAAGACAGATTCTGCATTGCACAAAAAGTAGGAACACATGAGCTTCTTCCTTTGGTATCCCTAGTAGCTGGGATTAAAAGCATGCAGCTCATGCAAGTGAGCAGGAATTCTTCATATTCAAGACATAACTTATTAACTACTCCAGTCATGTCTACACATATGATTTTCCAGTAATTTTGTTCTTTCAGTTTCATAACCTATTCTTCACCACTGACTTTGCACTCTAACCTACTTGATCCACTCATTTAAATACTTGTACTCCACAATTTACCATTGTTGATAATACTACATTTTATAGTGCTGGTAATGACCAATATGTACTAAAACACGGGCAATATGATTTTGAACCTTTTAAGTAGATTAACTCTATACAAACTTATTTAACACTTCAAACAACGACTGAAAATAGATGCTCACCATTTAATTTCAAAGATGAGGAAAGTGAGTCATAATGGTACAATGTCTGTTTTTCCAAGGTTAGCAACTACTGAAGTCTGAATCAGATCCAAGACATTATGCTTCCAGAAACTAAGCTATAAGTGTTTTGGAAACTCTTTCTCCACATATTAAGAGAGATTACTATAACACTTTCCACTGTTGCTTACTCATATTATGGCTGAGCAATCCTTCAAGACCTCAAATTCATGAAACCTACCTTCTTTTTACTGTTGTCCCTATTCCTGTTATCTTCAACTTCCTCTTTCCAACGTTAAATTCTATAACCAAACATTAAAATTTCCTCTTTGTATATAAATCTTACTCTGTACTGACTCACATTTACTTGGTTAAATCATAAGTTTGGAAACCTCAGCTCTAGCTGATCTCCCTGATGGCAGCACTTTCACAACCTGATGGCCTTATTTCATGGAATACATAGATACCATCCAAAGGGAATATTCAGTCTCTCATCACTGGATCTACTATGCAAATTCAATTGTATATGCCATGTCCTATGCTTTCTTTTCTGTTTTAAAAGCTGTATAATACTTCTTTGCGAAGGTCAATCGTTTCACATACCTTTTCTTAAGAACTCAGCAATTATCCTTGTTTTCCTCTTTTTAAATACATGTCTCATCTCTTAAAACCAACAACAAACAACAAAAACTACTGTATTACTCCTTAGGCTATTACAGTTTTTCCTAACATGTCTTGTATTTCTCAGGTTTGTGCTCACTTTTCCAATGTAATCATTCAGATTCAGAACACCAATGATGGATTTTTTTATTGTCAAATATACCTTTTTTTCACCTGTAAGTGGTATATTGTGAAAGTAATAATCTTTTCTTCTTTTAAAAGGCTTCCTTTACATGAAGTGGTTTTAATTTCTACCTAATAAATCATTTGTTCTCAATCTGTGTTACCAATTCACTCTCACCCTTGAGAATCAAAGCAGTGAAGACATCTAGGGATCTGACCCTCAGAATTTTCACTTACATCCTCAGTCACAGCTTGATGGTTTCATCTGATCTTCATGCTTTAAAAATTACCTTAAATTAAAAATTGTCAACTTCTTATCCTTAAGAAATGGCTTCCTCCTGAACTTCATCCTTACATATTAGTGGCTTACTCAACTGCCCATTGAATGTTACATCTGTGTCAAAATCAATATTCCATAACTAGACTGACATCCAACCCCAATACTGTTTGAATACAGTCAGGACCTCAAATGTAATATAAAAATGGTTTTCCAAAACAAAACGGTGAAAAGACAAAAATGGGAAGTGTAATCAGTGTCATGAATTGTATGAATGGGGTTAATTTTCATCAGCCTGGGAACACAGAAGTACCACACTTTTTGACTTAGGAGGGAAAATGATTGTGATTTGGTATTGTGGGTTTGTAAAAGTGTGCTTGCCTACTTGCAAAATGCTCTGAGTTAACTCACAAACTCACAAGGAAAAAGAGAAAGAGAAAAAGAAGGAAGGAAAGGGAATTTGAGGCAAGGGAGAAAGGAGAGGGACATGAAGAGGAAAGGAAGAAAATGATGTAAACCATAATCTGACTATAGTGATTGGTTCAGAAACTGTGAAATGATCAAAACTAGTTCAGTGATATTCCCCCATAGGAATATTCTGCCAGAAAGACCGTCTAGTTCACTGAAGCTCATAAATTTGTAGTTGAGTCTAAAAATGGAAGATTTTAGATATGCCATCTAGCAAGTTCACTGAGACACAGAAACAGCTCAGATAATATTATGTAATGTGTTTCTCACACCATTCAACTATGTCTGAAACAAACCCACCTGATTTCTTTCATATAAAACAGTAAACCTTCATTTATTCTTTTACAAGTTTCTGTTGCTTGAAATTACAAGAATCTCAACTAATATCAGAAGCCAGATGGCCTTTATGAACATTAAGTGTGTCTATATTTTTGTGGTTTATTGTTCACCAAGAATATAACACAAAGCCAGTAACAGATCACCAAACTTGTCTCATTTCCTAATGCAAGGATAGCTTCTCTATTTTGACATGACACTTAGTTATAACAGATTAATTATGAAAACAATTGTGATACCAACAGTTAGCTCATTTTCTTGGTCTTCAACTTGCTTTATATCAGAATCCCATTGCTTAAACACAGTTATAACTTGCTCAGTATATTCAATTTTAAACTCCCGCCTGTAAAACATAATAATGAATGTCACATTACATATCAAGATGAAGAGAATGTCAAAGAAAAATTAAATTACCACATTATGTATTATGTAACATAAAAGGGAAGACATAATAGCAAAGGAAATATTCCTGTGGGGAAAAAAAAGTAAAATTAGATTTATGCTGATTCCAGAAATATTTTTCTTAAGTGAAAAAGAGTGTTTTCACATGGCTGGCTTATTGACTAATAAGAGTATTTGATATCTCTATCTCTATAACTATATCTATATCATCTATATCTATGTCATGTATATGTATACATTTTAGAAAAAGTCATTCCATCTCCAATCAGTTTTTGTAAGTTGTTAAATAAAATTTTAATTGGAACACAAAATTAAAACAACTTTATAAAGAAGCTGCAGTGTATTTTGCTGTTTCTTATTAAATCAGTCAATTATTTTTAAAAAATCTTAAAGGCTTGGAAAGGGGCACGGTGGAGATGAGGGAGGGTGGGAGGGACTTTGAGGGAATGAGGGAGCAGGACACGGCTGGGATACAGAGTTAATAAAATGTAACTGATAAGAAAAAAATAAAATTAAAAAATCAAAGAAAATCTTAAAGGAAGGCAGAAAAAAATTAAAATGAGCAAGAAAAACATATCACAAAATTGTTGGTTTATAAGGAACGTATTTACCCATTTAATTTTAACTTCTTTTGAGACAGCAATGTATCTATTGTTGGTCTTGACTATTGTGTTTTTTTCTTAATTTTATTTTTCTTATTAGTTACATTTTGTTAACTCTGTATCCCAGCTGTATCCCCCTCCCTCAATCTCTCCCCAACCCCACACTCCCTCCCTGGTCTCCTCCCTACTCCTTTCCAAGTCCGCTGATAGGGGAGGACCTCCTCCCCTTCATTTGACCCTGTTTTATCAGGTATCTTCAGGGCTGGCTGCAAAGTTCTCCTCTGTGGCCTAACAGGACTGTTCCTCCCCTGGGGGGGTGGGGAGGTCAAAGAGCCTGCCCTTGAGATCCCGTTAGAAATAGTCCTTGTTCCCCTTACTTTGGAGACTCTGCCTAGCAGTGTTTCAAAGCAGTCACTAAGACTCATAACCAAACCCTCAGCAGAGTGCAAGGAATCATATGAAAGAAGGGGAGTTAGTATGATATGGAAAGGATAGGAGCTCTACAAGGACCAAATATATCAGGGCACAGGGTCTTTTCTGCGACTGACACTCAACCAAGGACCATCTATGGATATAACCTAGAATTTCTGCTCAGATGTGGCCCGTGGTAGCTCAGTATCCAATCAGTTTTGAACCCTATATGTGTTCCAAGTAGAAATATTTCACTTAACTTTAAAAAAAAATCTATTTGGTATTCTCAAGATTACAAGGGAATGATTAACTTGCCTAAAATTCATAAATGATTCACAATATTAAACTGACTTTTTTTCCATCTTATCAAACATTTATAAAAATAAATGAATAGTTCCCATATCCACCTTTTACTGTATTTCCATAAGGAACAGAAATGACTTTTTAAAAAAGATAACCTCCCCCTTGCAGGGTAGCCTTAATATGCCACAAAGAAAGAGGATCCAGACAGTCCTGATGTGACCTGATAAGTAAGGATCAGACAGTATGGGAGAAGGACCACCTCTATCAGTGGACTAGTGGAAGGACAGAGGGGAAGAGGTAAGGTGGGTGGGACTGGGAGGGAATAAGGGAGGGGGTTGAGCTGGGATACAAAGTGAATAAATCATAATAATTAAAAAAGTTTGAAAAAAGATTGAAAACATTCCATTAAGAAAAAAAAGAAAGAAATCATTAGCACTGTCATGTTGTCAAAAATGAATCCATAAATGATGTTTGCCACTGGCAATGCCTCTCATAATAGCCAGGAACTGGAAAAATCAGGTGTCTCTCAACTGAAGAATGGATAAAGAAAATGTGGTACATTTACACAATGGAATACTACTCAGCAATTAAAAACAAGAGAATCATGAAATTTGAAGGCAAATGGAGGGAACTAGAAAAGATCATCCTGAGTGAGGTATCCCAGAAGCAGAAAGACACACATGGTATATGCTCACTTATAAGTGGATATTAACAAAATAATATAGGATAAACATACTAAAATCTATAGCTATAAAGAAGCTAAATAAAAAGGAGTGTCCCAAGGAAGATGTTTAATCCTCATTCAGAAGGGCAAACTGAATTAGACATTGGAAATAGAAGAAGACATTGAAGAGGACAGGAGCCTTCCACAAGTGGCCTCTGAAAGATTCTATCTATTAGGGTAGCAAAGCAGATGCTGAGACCCATAGCCATCTTTGGGCAGTGTTTTAGGAATCTTATGAAAGAAGGGGGAGACAGAAAGACCTGGAGGGAACAGGAACTCCACAAGGAGAAAAACAGTGTCAAAGAATCTGGGCCCAGGGGGGCCTGCAGAGACTGATGAATCAACCAACTAAGGACCATACATGAAGAGGACCTAGACCCCCTGCTCAGATGTATCCTATTAACAGCTCAGTTTCCCTGTAGGAGCTCTAGTAAAGGGAGCAGAAGTTGACTGTCTCTAACATGAACTCTGCTCTTTGATCACCTCCTACTGGTGGGTTGGCCTTACTAGGCCACAGAGAAGAGGATCCATTCAGTCCTCATGAGACTTGATAGGCAAGGGTCAGATAACAGGGACAGAGGACTTCCCTATCAGGTTATTAGGGGAAGTAGAGGGGAGAGAAGAGGGAGGGGGTGGAACCAGGAGCAGATGAAGGAGGGGGCTACAATGAGGACACTGCATAAATTGTAAAATAATAACAATAAAAACAAAAAAGAAAAATTATAACTCTCAGTGTGATTAGTGATGGTGCATGCCTTTAATCCCAGCAGTTAGGAGGCAGAGGCAGGTGGATCTCTGTGAGTTCACAGACAGCCTCATCTATAGTGAGTCCAGGACATCCAGAGCTGCACATAGCGGTTGTCTCGAAAGGCAAAACAAAACAAAACAGCAAGAAAACCCTCTTCATTTGTTATTTAAAAGGAAAAAGCAGTGATAGCTGCAGGCTTCCCAGAAACACGTCTCATTGCAGGAAGTTATTACAAGCATTAGTTTGAAGAAAAATGAAGCCTAGAATTTTCTATAGACTCTGTTTAATGGAATAATTGTTGCCAATGCATACTATAAATCATACAAACATGGCTCTAAAGAAATGATGCCTTCCATCTAATGTGGCTCCCTTGCCAGGCCTAAGTGAATGAAGCTGAACTAAGCCCTGATTCAACTTGAGGTTCTGGGATGGGTTAGTGGTGGTGTCTCTACTGCCTTTTTGTTCTCCCCTTTACTGCGGAGAACAAGAAAGGGATTGGGGGAAGAGGGTTGGTGGATGGAACCAGAAGGAGAGGAGGAAGGTGCTATTATCTAGATGTAAAGTGAATATATAAATCAATAAGAAAAAGAAAAGAAATGAAGTCTTACATTTCCTCTTGATGAACTTTCCAGTGTTCTTTGATATTCCTGTTGCAGTCTTTGACTACACTTTTAATATAGGACTGCATTCTTGTTTTGTTTTCCACAAGGTCACTATTAAGTTGAGCTGTGTTGAAAAAAAAAAAATCATTAAACCTTAATGTTAAAGAAAATGTTACTGCTCCCAAATATGCAAGTAAATGAAGACACAGGTAAAAATCCATTCTACAGTACGAAAAAAATTACAAAATAGTATCAACCAAATTCCTCAAATTTGTCATATTTTCTTGCACTCAATGTTTTTACTTTTCAGACTAGATATACTCAGTCAGTAATGTTCATACAAATATTCCAAAGTCAAAGAAAATTCTGAAATTGGAAACCTTTGTGTTCCTAGGTGTTGTAAATGAGAAATACTAACATTAATAGAATTCTGATCTGCCTACTAAAGATAATCTTGTATGTTTGGGGGATCATAAAAAAGATCTAATAAACAAAATAACAGAACAAGAAAAACTTTTTAATTTTTAAAGATCCCAAGGAAAAATTAGAAGAAATGACAAATTATTTTTTTTATATTATAGAATACTCTGTACTTGGCAGGATGCTTGGCTGTATTACTGTTTGAAATAATCCTAAAAAAATAAATAAATAAAACCCACCCTATTAAACAGCCAAAATCCAGGCTGGGTGTGGCTGTCACACACCACTTATACTGGCAGTTGGGAGGCAGATGCAGGCAGATCACTGAGTTCAAGGATAGCTAAGTAGTGAATCATAGACAAATTAAGGTTACATGGTAAGAACTTGTTTCAAAATATTTTTAAATTGAGTTAAATTTAAAAAATTGAAGGCCACCTGAGCTTTAGAGTCCTTAATTTTTATGCACAAAACCCATATAGTGGTTGGCACATTTCTGTTCACAAAAGTAGAACTAGAAAAGTAAAAATAGCAGAGTCAGTACATGTATAGATTTTTCACTCAGGGACTTTCCTAGCACATCATGGAATCACCAATTTCACCTTTGTTGCTGTTTTAACAGATGGGCTGGATAGTTTTATGTCAACTTGATATAATTTAAATTCACCTGAGAGAAGGTAACCTCATTTAATGAAATTCCTCTATGAGATAGGACTATAGGCAAGCCTGTACTATTTATTACAATTTATTCAATTTGTATCCAGGCAGGCAGCAGCTCCTTCTCTCACTTCCTCCCAGTCCTACCCTTCCTCCTTCTTCTCCTCATTTTCCTCTTCTCTAGTCAATTGATAGGGGAGTTCCTCCTCCCCTGATATCTGACCCTAGCTTATCAGGTATCCTCAGGCCTGTGTAGATCCATTTTCTCTGTGGCCTGGCAAGGCTGCCCCAGCAGGGGGAGGTGAACAGTGTTCCAGTTCTGAGTCCAGAGACAAACCCTACTCTCCTTACTAGGGAACACACATTGAAAGTGAGCTGCCTAAGGGTTATGTTTGAGCAGGAAGTCTAGGTCTTCTTCATGCATGGTCCTTGGTTGTCATCAGTCTCTGCGGGCACCCCTGGGCCCAGAATTTTTCTCTCTTGGTCTCCTTGTGGAGTTCCTGTTCTCTCCAGGTCCTTCTATCTCCCCCTTCTACCATAAGATTCCCTGCACTCTATCCAAGGTTTGGCTATGCAACTTAGCATCTTCTACCATAGGACATTTGCTCCACTATATTGGTAGCAGATTTATTCGTAATAGCCAGAAGTTGGAAATAACACAGATGTCCCTTAACTGAAGAATGGATAAAGAAAATGTGGTACATTTACACAATGGTATAGTACTCAACACTTAAACACAAAGAAATCATAAAATATTAACTCAAATGGATGGAACTAGAAAAAATCATCCTGAGTGAGGTAACTCAGAAGCAGAAAGACACACATGGCATATATTCACTTCTAAGTGGATATTAGACATATTTAACATAGGAAAAGCATATAAAAATCTATAGTCTTAAAGAAGCTAAACAACAAGGAGGGCCCTAGGGAAGATGCTTAATCCTCATTTAGAAAGGCAAACATTATAGACATCAGAAGCAGGAGGAGGCAGGGAACAGGGCAGGAGCTTACCACAGAATAATTCTACCTATGTGGTTATTGAAGAAGATGCTGAGTCTCATAGACAAACCTTGGGCATTTTCTTAATTAGTGATTGACGGCAGAGAGCCCAAATCAGAAGGGGAGGGGCAAGGAAGTTTTGGTTCCTTTGTTAATTCAGTTATGTTATGTAAATATGTTTTTGTTTTAATTCCAAGCATGATATTTTAGTGAGATATAGTTTGTCCACACCTGTTAATTGTGGCTTTTGCCAGCTGGTAAAGGCTTACCTACTGCCTTCCATGTGAGGCATGGAGAGGGGAGTGATCTAGGACCCTGAGGATATAAATTGAGTTAGTGAAGTTTTGGCACGTGACAAGTAGAAGTTTGGAGAGACCTGAGAGATGGACAGTGGGTGTGGTGGTTTGGAGCAAACAGATGGAGAGAAAAGCTTTGTGGCATACTGTCGTGGAGAACACTGACAGCTGTGTCTCTGGTTGATGGAGATTGGTATAGTCCTAAAAGACCCACTGGCTCTCAACAGAAGTAAAGGGGACCTCTCTCCCTACTAACTTTTTCTCTCCTACATAAGGTTGGGAGGTTGGAAAGGAGGTGGAGGCCTAAATATCCCAAATAAAGTAGAGTTTAAAATGGAGCATTATGAGAGAAAGATAAACAGACAGACAGACAGAGACAGCTACAAAGACAGAGACAGACAGATCCAGAGACTGACACAGACAGACAAAAAGACACAGAGACACATCGACATATCCTTGGGCACATGTTCTATAAAAAATGAGGCTGAGCCATCCAGGAGCTGTGGTGCATGCCTGCAATACTAGCAATCAGGTAGTCAGAGGCAGGCTTAACTCTTTGAGTTCACAGTAATCTTGATCCACAAAGCAAGTCCAGGGTAGTGAAGACTACACAAAGAAATGCTATCTCAAAAAAAAATTATTTAATAAAATGAAGGAAGAAAAAAAGTACAGAAAAGAAAAGAGAAAAGAAAGGAGAAAAGAAAACAGAAGAGAAGAGAAAAGAAAGAAAAGAAGAAAAAAAAAAAAGAAGTCATAAGGAGCAAGTCAGCACTCTTCCATGGTTTCTGCATCAGCTCCTGCCTCCAGGTTACTGCCTTGTTTGAGTTTTTGTCCTGACTTTCTCTGATCATGAACTTTGATGTGGAAGAGGAAGCCAAATAGTCCCTTTATTCCCATGTTGCTTTGGTCATGGTTTTTCTTCACATCAATAGTAATCCTGAATAAGACAAGAGGATTTCTCCCTACTTGCTGAGTTTCAAGGCCTGAATAGTTTTCTATCATGGCCTCAGTTGTGCTAAGTTCTGGGGCCTATGAAGTTCTGGAGGCCTATTACAGTAGTAGAGATGCTGTTTTTAAAGAAAAAGAAGTTGGAGCGGTGAAAGGAACCCAGGAGGATTACTAGAGAATACAGTAAATGAAACATTGATATGTGATGTGTACATATAAATCTGTTAATGCAAAGAATTATAAAAAAAACTTTTCTCATCAATGTATTTTTCTGCAATTTCATTTAAGTCACACATACCCAAAAGTATCAGTTTTACTTTTCTTATCAAGGAAAAAAGTTAACTAAGAAAATCTCTGGTGTTAATTCAAAAATATTTGTGTAGAATACTATCACTGAGAATTAAGCATTAATTAACAATCCTATCATACATTAACACTGAATAGTTTTAAACAATTTTCTCTGGATACAAATACATCAAAAACTGTACCTCCAATTTTTTCCAGCTTATTCCTTACTTCATGTCTGTAAAAAAAAAATTAAAGCTGTGAATTTAGTTCAGTGGAAAGCATTAAACCCATGTACAATGCATTAGGTTTGATCCCAAGTACTACCAACGATAAGCCTTTTCATTAAGTGTTTATAATATAAAATGCTTGGTTTCAAGAAATTATCACATGTGAAATAACATATTCAATACGTGATAATCAAAGTAACATTTCTTATTCTATTTTGCTATTAAAAAAAAAAAAAAAAAACAACAAGAACCCATTTAGCTCAAGATGACCATAAACTAAATATGTAGGTGATATTGTCACTGACCCATCTTACCCTGCTGCCTCCACCTCCCAAGTGCTGAGATTACAGGTATAAAAACAATTCATTGAGCAGAAAAGGAAATATGTATTACCCCGTATCTCCATCCCTTCTTGGAGGAACCGATGCCTTCTCAGCACTACCAAGTACTTCACAGTTTTCTGCTTCTAACAAGAAAAATGAAAAACTTTAACTTAAACATGTTAGTTTAGTGAATTTTAATAAAACAGTAATTTTATTTGTAGTTCTTTCAGGCATTTTCCAATATTATATCTTAAAGCAAAACATAAAAGCCATATGTTATTCTGAAAGTTAGATGAAATACAATCATAAGGTATGACCATTTTACAATAGTAGATTTTCAAGTCTTTCTAGGGCAATACCATGGTAGGGTATTATAATTTATTTATGTGTGTGAACTGCAAAGGAAAGGAACTATATGCATTCCTGGAAATTTGATACAGGCTTATAAAGAACAAAAAAGTGTCAACAAATTATATAAAAATACTAGCTATATATTTTACTCTAAGCACCTCTGTAAAAATCAAATAAACCATGTAGGTCAAATGACTTAGCAGATAAGGTTACAGAGGTTAATGTCACTCTTGAAATCATCATGACCCTTCCTTGAGACAATCATGGTGGAAGGAGAAACCTAAATCCTGTAAATTGCCCTCTGACCAAGCCCCTCCCCCCAAACACAAACATGCACTGTGGGATACCACCAGGACTCAGAACTGTATGTACTTTACCTGTTAGATTAGACTCTGCTGAACACTCCACAACATCATCTTTTATTTCTATCACTTCCTCAACTACTTCTTCTTCACTATCATCATTGATGTAGATTATTGAATGCTCCTCTTTGTCCATTGGTGGCTTCTGAGACTTAAGACTTCTTTTGTCACAGAAAAATATATTTTAATGTTTTTTCACTGAAAACTGAAAGAGAATAGCAGATCTGTCATCTAAATCCAAAGCAAAGCAATTAAGTGAAATAAAAAAAAATAAAATGTAAAACATCTACTAAGAATTACCTTAGCTGAATAAAAGGTTTCAAGTTTCCATATATTATTGAATCAGAAGGTAACAAATTTATTAATGGTAGTAAGCCTAGCATTTAATGGCTGAGCCATCTCTCCAGCAGAGAAACATTTAAAGAAATGTTCAAAGTCCTTAGTCATCAGGGAAATGCAAATTAAAATGACCCCAAGATTTTGCCTTACACCCATCAGAATGGCTAAGATCAAAAACTCAAGTGACAATACTTGCTGGAGAGGATGTGGAGAAAGGGAAACCCTCTTCCATTGCTGGTGGGATTGTAAACTTGTACAACCACTTTGGAAATCAATCTGGCACTTTCTCAAAAAATTAGGAATAGTGCTCCCTCAAGATCCAGCTGTAACACTCCTATGCATATATCCAAAATATGCTCAAGTATATAACAAGGATATTTGCTCAACCATTTTAGTAGTTGCTTTATTTGTAATAGCTAGAATCTGTAAACAACCCAGAGATCCATCAACTGAGGAATGGATACAGAAATTGTGATATACTTACCCAATGGAATTCTACTCAGCAATTAAAAACAAGGAATTTCATGAAATTTGCTGGCAAATGGTGGAAGCTAGAAAAGATCATCCTGTGTGGGGTTTCTCAGAAGCAGAAAGACACACATGGTATAAACACACTTATAAGTGGATATTAGACATACAATATCGGATAAACACACTAAAATCTGTACACCTAAAGAAGCTAAGCAAGAAGGAGGACCCTGAGTAAGATGATCAATCCTTACTCAGAAAGGTAAATGGGTTGGACATCAAAAGAGGGAGAAAACAGAGAACAGGACAGGAGCCCTACCACAAAGGGCCTCTGAAAGACTCTAGCCAGCAGGGTATCAAAGCAGATGCTGAAACTAATAGCCAAACTTTGGGCAGAGTGCGGGGAAACTTATGAAAGGAGAGGAAGATGAAAGGACCTGTAGGGGACAGGAGCTCCACAAGAAGAGCAACAGAACCAAAACATTTAGGACCAGGGGTCTTTTTTGAGACTGACCATGCATGGTTATAATCTAGAACTCCTGCTCAGATATATCCCATGGCCACTCAGTATCAAGTGGGTTCCCTAGTAAGTGGAACAGGGACTGTCTCTGATAAGAACTCAGTGGTTGGCTCTTTGATCATCTTCCCCTGAGGAGGGAGTGCAGCTGTACCAGACCACTGAGGAAGACAACGTAGCCAGTTAAGATGAGACCTGATAGGCTAGGGTCAGATGGAAGGGGAGGAGGACCTCCCCTCTCAGTGGATTTGGATAGGTGCAAGAGAGTAGGTGAGGGAGTGAGGGGGCCTGGGAGTGAATAAGGGAGGGGGCTACAGCTGGAATACAATGTGAATATGTGGTAATTAATAAAAAAATAAAGAAGAAAAAAGAAGTTAACAATTTCTCATTTCTGAATGAAAAAAAAAAAAAAGAGAGAGGGCTGTACTGAGCACGGTATTTAAAAAGATGCTAAGACACAGCCAAACGTTGGGCACAGTGAGGAGTATCTTATGAAAGAAAGGGAAGATAGAAAGACCTGGAGGGACAGGAGCTCCACAAGAAGAGCAACAAAGCCAAAACATCTGGGCACAGGCTCTGTTTTTATGAGCACATTCTCTACTTGCAGTGGATCTAAACTTGATTCACAACACTCACACCAGGTGGCTCATAACTTCCTGTACCACCAGCTCTAAACCTTTTAACAAAGCAGCTGAGCTCTCATACACATATTTACTGACGTCCAAACCTACACACATAACTGAAAATCTTATGAAAAAATGTAATGATGACTTTAACCCTGATTTGTAATGTGTTTGTACTTAACCACTGGAATATCTAACTTTTGGCCCAACACTGACAGATTCTTAAGAATTTTGAAACAATATATAAGTCAGTGTATAGATGCTATCACTGTAACTCACAAGCATACTCCAAATATGCTGCTAGCAAACCAAATATAAAACAAAATTCGACAGAGCTGGGGAGGTAGTTTGGTGGTTACCATGCAAGAAGGCCTGCGCTCAACTGTCAAAACTGCCACACACACACACACACACACACACACACAAAAAAAAGATTTATCCATGGTGAGTCTCTTTAATCTTAGCATTCCATTCTGGAGGTTGAAAATTGCTAGCGCACAGCCAACCCAAGCCACATATGGAGTTCCTGCTCATTCTGGCTTACAGTGAGACTGTGTCTAAAAAACAGTCAAAAAAGCACACGAACAAAAAGCCCAATGGAACAACCAAAGAGATGGATGTGCTTATACACTGTTATAATACCATTACTCATAAAAGACTGAAGCAGGAATATTAGCAGGCCATTTCCAAATACAGAGTAACATAGTGCCTTAGAAAAACAAACAGTAAAAACAGGACTATCAAAATGGCTCAGCAGTTACAAGCACTTAGCCACCTTTTAGCCACTATTTTTTCTTCAAGATGGGTCTCTGTATAGCACTGGGTGTCCTGGAACATAGTTTGTAGACCAGGCTAGCCTCAAACTCAGGGATCCATCTGCCTCTGCCTCCAGAGTGCTGTGTGCCACAAGCCACTGACCCTGCCACCATCTGCCCACCCCCTTCTTCCCCAAAACAGACATTCAGTTCCCAGCACCAGCAGTCAGTGCTACTAAGTTCACAAACGACTGGAAGGAACTAAAACTCCAGCGAATATAATGTCCTTTCCAGCCTCTGCAAGCATGAAAGACACTATAGACATAGCACATAAGCAGAATTTATTTTTAAATCTACTCTTGTCTTTAAATAAGTAATGTTCGTACAATCTATACCAAACTTGTACAACACCATATAGAGAAACACAACAGTAGGGTTCTAAAGGATACGGCCTGGCTTCAGGGAATATAAAGAGGTAAATTAGTTTTTGTCCTCAATACACCAGGCTGCAGGCAACATGCTTCCAGACACATCTGCAAGGGCCCCAGTGGCTCTTACATACACTTGGTCTCTCCCAGTTCCCAGATCAACCCAAATCACCATTCTCCAAATCCTCCTACCCTCTCAGCTCCTCCTTATGTGAATCCTGACCCCTCCCTCTAACCTCCCCCATTGCTCCCAGTGGCCATCTCTGTGATGACAGCATATTCCTCGCAGTGCTCCCACTCCTCTAGGATTTCCTTCCTTCCAACCAGGGGTCTGCCTGTTCAAGGCTCAGTACTCAGCAAGTTTCACCATATCCATTTTCCTGTCAGGGGCCTTGGTGAGGCTAATCCACACCTCCACATTTGTATCAAAGGCCTCAGGTAAGGTTAACCACCACCTGTTAGTGACCCTGGTAAGGTCCCCACCTCCATTTTCCTGTCAGCGACATTGGTAAGGTCCCCACCTCCATTTTCCTGTCAGAGTCCTTGGTAAGGTCCCCACCTCCATTTTCCCATCAGCGACCTTGGTAAGGTCCCCACCTCCATTTTCCCGTCAGCGACCTTTGTAAGGTCCCCCACCTCCATTTTCCTGTTAGTGACCTTGGTAAGGTGCCCACCTCCATTTTCCTGTCAGCGACCATGGTAAGGTTCCCACCTCCATTTTCCTTTCAGCGACCTTGGTAAGATCCCCCACCTCCATTTTCCCGTCAGCGACCTTGGTAAGGTCCCCACCTCCATTTTCCTGTCAGCGACCTTGGTAAGGTCCCCACCTCCATTTTCCCCGTCAGCGACCTTGGTAAGGTCCCCACCTCCATTTTCCTGTCAGCGACCTTGGTAAGGTCCCCCACCTCCATTTTCCTGTCAGTGACCTTGGTAAGGTCCCCCACCTCCATTTTCCTGTCAGCGACCTTGGTAAGGTCCCCAACCTCCATTTTCCTGTCAGTGACCTTGGTAAGGTCCCCACCTCCATTTTCCTGTTAGTGACCCTGGTAAGGTCCCCACCTCCATTTTCCTGTCAGCGACCTTGGTAAGGTCCCCACCTCCATTTTCCTGTCAGCGACCTTGGTAAGGTCCCCACCTCCATTTTCCCGTCAGTGACCTTGGTAAGGTCCCCCACCTCCATTTTCCTGTCAGCGACCTTGGTAAGGTCCCCCACCTCCATTTTCCCGTCAGCGACCTTGGTAAGGTCCCTGCCTCCATTTTCCCGTTAGTGACCTTGGTAAGGTCCCCACCTCCATTTTCCTGTCAGTGACCTTGGTAAGGTCCCCGCCTCCATTTTCCTGTTAGTGACCTTGGTATGGTCCCCACCTCCATTTTCCCAGTCAGCGACCTTTGTAAGGTCCCCACCTCCATTTTCCTGTCAGCGACCTTGGTAAGGTCCCCTCCTCCATTTTCCTGTCAGCGACCTTGTTAAGGTCCCCACCTCCATTTTCCTGTCAGCGACCTTGGTAAGGTCCCCACCTCCATTTTCCTGTCAGCGACCTTGGTAAGGTCCCCTCCTCCATTTTCCAGTCAGCGACCTTGGTAAGGCCCGACCACCTCCATTTTCCCTCTCTGCGGCCTCTGGAAATGCTGACAGGATTTGCCTCACAGCTAAAATGGTGACCGGGACTCCCTCGAAGGCGCTCACTCCGTCCCTCCTCACACTCCTTCTCCTCTTCTTACACTCCTCCTCCCCTTCTCACATTTGTCTCCTCCTTGCCCCTGAAACAACCCTCCTTGGGTGACCGGACTTACCGTTCTCTGGAAGAGTCTCAAGCAAAATGGACACTTGGTCAAGTGAGAGAGAAGCCGGTAGGAGCCAGCCTCCTTGCTGAGTGGCTGAATGGAGTGCGCATGCGTGCTAGCTGTTTTCCGTGCATACTTGCTTTCGCTATGTGACTGGGGGTACGTGAGCTCTAGCAGGGCAGTAACTAGCCGAAGTTTTTCTGGTTTTCCCTTCATAACCTCCCATGAACTGCTGGGATGCTAGGATATTTGAGGCCTCCTACTTTCTAGTTTATTAAATTTATAGCAGGGTTGCCCTTCCAGAGGACCAGAATTCTCAACCGAGAACATAGAAGATGGTTTTTTTATTTATTTTGTTTTGTTTGTGTGTTTTTTCCTGGCCTCTACAGACATAGAAGCATATATATAAATAAATACAAATAAGTATAAAATATTGTTCAGTATTTTAAAAAAATATAAGGAAATGAGTCAAATATGAAAAGCTCTTTGCTTCTGAACAAGCACTATGTCAATATTCATAGAAACATTTATGTACTATCTAACACGTCTCTGGATTTTCCATACTGCACCTGTCTCACGCATGTTGGTTTGTTATTCCCCCTTCAGACATATAAAGTGTGTTGGTATAATGTTCTTGTGGAATGCATACAATATAGCCTTGTTCATTCAAATGCTGATTTCTCTAAACCACTACCTGGTATAAATCCAGATATTGCATTGTGATGCTTATTCTAAGCATTTGCCTGTGTCAAGTGTGGGTAAACATTGTGCCATTTGTTCTCTGTATTGCCAATAAACACAACTAGCAATGCTGAGGAATGGAGAAAAAAAGAGTGGGACATCCTGGTCCCAAGGGGAGGAGAAAGAAAGAGTGGGAGGAGAGATCCGAGAGGAGAAACAGCAGGAGAAATCAACTGAACCTAAAATATGATTAAAGCAAGCGTAATGTGGGAAATCTTAATGGGAGGAAGCTATGTAGGCTTGGAGTCTTAGGATGGAGTAATAATTGCCCAGCATTGTGCTCTACGTTAATGAAATTAGTCCTAGTCTCTGTGTGGTAATTTAGGAATACAGCTGGTTTAGGAATAGCTGCTGTTTAACTAAAAGATAAATCAGTATTAAATATTAACAATCATCAACACAAATGGTTCCTCAATGAGCCTATCTTTAACAATAAGGAGACTTCCCAAGAGGCCTGTCTTCCTTGTTTATAAGAAGGCTCCTCAAGAGGCCTAGTTTTATGCAGAACAGGGCTCCCAAAAGCCCTATCCTTCTTAGTCCCCAAGAGGCCTGCTCTTCTCAAGTAGAACTGAATTCAGTGAAAGGACTTGCCTCATAGGAGTGTTAGAAGGACTCAGTCAGTTTTGGTGTCTGCAAACACTAGAGTCAACCAAAGTTATCCAGGCTCAGTGAAAGGCATGACATTCTGTAACTTCTTCACTAGAAAACTTTCCTGAATCCTCCCAGTCAGAAGGAAATGTGGTTGAATTCTGTTTGCATGAGGTTTTTCTTGCCTCAAAAATGTGATAAGTCCAGGTGAAAAAGATCCAGACCATGACAGTAATCGGGCAACTAAGATTAAAAGAGTCCTTTCTTTGAGGCCACAGCAAAGTGTCTTGGTGTTGAAGCTCAGGGACACCAGCATTTTGAAAGGCAAAAAAATCACAATTCTTTCAGTGTTAGATGTGGGTCTGAGTAATCTTTCTACGTTTGTTTTGACAGAACATAGAAGTTATTTCAGACTCAGCATGACACTAATTTAGTCTTTTTTAAATATTAATTACAGTTTATTAAAGTTGTATCTCAGCTGTATCCTGCTCCCTCATTCCCTCCCAATCCCACCCTCCCTCCCTCATCTTCTCCCTATCTCTTTCCAAGTCACTGATAGGGGAGGACCTCCTCTCCTTTCATCTGACTCTAGCTTATCAGGTCTCATCAAGCCTGGCTGCAAAGTCTTCCTCTGTGGGCTAGCAGGGCTGCTCCTCCCTCTGGTGTGTGGGGGGATCAAAGAGCCAGCCATTGAGTTCCTACAGAATAGTTGGCTGGCTAGTGAGATCCAGGAATTTTCCTGTCTTCATCTTCACTCTCTCATGCTTCCCCACCCTTGAATGACAGACATGCAGTACCACACTGGGTTATTTCACAGGGATTCTTATGATCCAGTTCAGGTCTCTTGCTTGTATGCCAAGGACTAAACTGCTTAAGTCTATTCCCCAGGTCCTACTTTTGAGTTTTTAAATTTATTTTGTAGAGTTTTAACTTTGTTTTCTCTCTCTCTCTCTCTCTCTCTCTCTCTCTCTCTCTCTCTCTCTCTCTCTCTCCTCTCCATGTGTGTCCATCCATGGTTATATTTTGTTAGTAAGATTTATACTTGTTGAATAAAGTAAATTTGAATTTCTTCATTATTTCATTCTGAAACTGCAATGCTGGAACTACCTGGTCCTAGATGTTGCATGGAATGCTTCCATGAAAATGGCTGGGCCTGATGTTTTCCTGTGGAATAGAGACCTGATAGCTCTCTTGACTTTTTTCTAACATTTTGTCTCTAGATAAATTTCAGTTAACTCTCATTTTCTACACTATTTTACATTACATTTATTTTTGAAAATTATTGTGGAAATGTAATAAATGAACAGAGTAATATAATAAAATATTTTGCCTGCCTAAGTGAACAAAAAACAGTGTGCTATATTATAATGACATCTCCTTTAATTTGTTAATTTTTTTTTTTTATTTTTAGTTGTTGAGCAAGTCATTGTTGTATAAAGAGGCTAGGTATTAGTATGGGGAGCTCTTCTAAGGGCTCAAACTATGAGCCAGAACAAACCAGTTGGCAAGTACTGAACTCTTGAGCTATATACCTGAACATTTTCAAATGTTTTTTAATGAATGATCTCATTTAGCTATGTCGATTGGACTTCAATTTGCTCTGTAAACATGGCAGGTCTCAAATACAGGATGTTCCTCCTTCAGCCTCTTGATAAGCTGAGGTTGCAGGCTTGTACCACAAAAATCAATGTTTTTGTCTTTTTTTTAGGACAAGGTGCCCATATTTGCTCCTTGATATCCTTGGCTCTAGTGTCTTTCTTCCTCAGTCTGCAGCTGGACTGCTAGGCTTAGAGATATGAGCTACCACACCCAGTCTTATTGTATATAGTTTCAAATATTTTATTTTCTTACCCATAAAGTATGGTGTTCTCTGAAGATGTCACAACAAGACATGTATTATGCAGAGGAAAATGTAAACATTCAACATAAACCATGCCCTTTCCAGCTCCCTCACACCAACTAAAAAAGAATGTTTCTAGTAAGGACACAGTTTTCACTATTTTTTTTTTTTTCATGAACACCAGCCATGATATGCACAAGCAAGAGATATAGGAAGCTTTTGCCAAAATTTTGTAACAAATAACTATATACAAAAAATTCAGAAAAGACTAGATTCCTCTTGAAGCAGAGCACATAGCAATTTAGACTGGGACAGATGAAAACATTGGCTGGGATTGAAAGCCACTTGCTGATCTAGAGGGAGAAAGAACTTACAGGCAATGGAGATTTTTATTTTGAGTATTAACATTTCCAAAGTTTGGCAACATCATCTTTTAAATTTATGCAAACTATGTAAACAAGAGGCACATTTAAAATTGATCTACATGCAAAACGCCATGACATGCAAAGACAGTAAACAGTTGGATGTTTCTTTCACAGACAAAGCCCATGATATGCAGGACTCAGCTGAAGGAACAGCTAAGGAAGAGCAACTGTAGGCAGTTGTGCTAAACTTAATATACTTTTACCTTGGTTCAACCTGCCATTTACCATTCACGATTATAAAACCAATTTTTATCGAAAAACTTTAAAGAGAAGACTGTTACATAAACGTAACCAAATTTTTTTTTACTACTGGCCAATAGTACTATTGCAGAAAAGAGAAGGGATAATGTTAAGTTGTAGAACACATCTACCACCATCTTTTTGTGGATATCCAAACCACCTACAACAGCACAGCCTTTGTCAAAGTATGTTCTTCCATCTCCGTCCTTATTTGGATTTATAATTGTTTTGTCTACAATATGCTGTAACTGTGTATCTTTCAGATTGTTCCCCACCATCATCTTCAACACCTGGAAGAGTTTCCCATTGGAAATATAGTCATAGCCATCTTTATCCATGTCATAGATAGCAGAGAGCAACCCTCAACTTTGGTTCCTTATCGCCTTTGAAATAGAACTGAGAAACTCCTTAAATGAATTTTCTGAAGTCTACTCCTCCATCTGCATACTTCTCTGTCTGTGTCAAATATGTTTATTACCCTCTGTACTAAAGGATTCTAATGTACCTCAGGCAGAGATATGAACTCTTCCAATCTCAAAGAACCAGAATTGTCCAAATTCAGTTTCTTGGATCTCTTTTCTAGCCTTTTAATTTCATCAGCATCAAAGTGTGAGCACATTTCCAAAGGGCAACTTGCCTCATTTCCCATCTTGCTCGGCAGGCAGTGCTGGTGTAGCCACAGCATCTTGCTGTCCTGAGCAAGGAGGGCAGGGTCCCTGTGGGAGATGCTACAGCTGGAGGGAGGTTTGCAACCTCCCACTCATGGGCAGCCCTGATTTGCTACGGTGGCTTGTACTGACTGCAACCTCAAAGGCACCTTGATTTATTTATTTATTTTTTCTTATTGTTGTTTTATTTTTTATTTTTCTTTTTTATTATTAGTTACATTTTATTAACTCTGTATCCCAGCTGTATCCTGCTCCCTCATTCCCTCCCAAACCCTCCCTACCTCGCTCATCTCCTCTCTGCCCCTTTCCAAGTCCACTGATTGGGGAGGACCTCCTCCCCTTTCCTCTGATCCTGTTTTATCAGGTATCCTCAGGACTGGCTGTAAGTCCTCCTCTGTGGCCTAGTAGGACTGGTCCTCCCTTGGAGGCTGGAGAGGTCAAAGAGCCTGCTATTGAGTTCCTCTCAGAAATAGTCCCTGTTCCCCTTACTATGGGAAACCAATTGGTTACTGAGCTACCATGGGCTTCATCCGAGCAGAAGTTCTAGGTTACATCCATACATGGTCCTTTGTGGATTGTCAGTCTCAGAAAAAAAATCCTGTGTCCAGATATACTTGGTCCTTATGGAGCTCCTAACCTTTCCACGTCATACTAACTCCCCCGTCTTTCATATAATTCCGTGCACTCTGCAGAAGGTTTGGTTATGAATCTTAGTATCTGCTTTGACACACTACTAGGTAGAGTCTTTCAGGGGCCCTCTGCAGTAGGCTCCTGTCCTGTTAGTTGTTTTCTTCTACATCCAATGCACCTCCCATTTATTTTTTGGCACAGGAGACAACTTCCTGAACAGAACACCAACAGCACAGGCAACAATCAATAAATGGGACCTCTTGAAACTGAAAAGCTTCTGTAAAACAAAAGACACTGTTGTCAGAACAAAACGACAGCCTACAGACTGGAAAAGGATCTTCACCAACCCTATATCTGACAGAGCAGAGCGCTGATATCTAGCATATATAAAGAACTAAAGAAGTTTAAAAAAACAATAAATCAAGTAATCCAATTAAAAAATGGGGTATGGAGATAAACAGAGAATTCTCTGTAGTGGAATATATAATGGCAGAGAAACACTTAAAGAACTGCTCAACATCCTTAGTCATCAGGGAGATGCAAATCAAAACGACCTTACACCCATCAGAATGGCTAAGATGAATAACTCAAGTGACAACACATGCTGGAGAGGTTGTGGGAAAAGGGAACCCTCCTCCATTGCTGGTACAACCACTTTGGAAGTCAATCTGATGCTTTCTCAGACAATTAGGAATAGTGTTTCCTCAAGATCCAGCTATACCACTCCTTGGCATATACCCAAAATTTGCTCAAGTACACAATAAGGACATTTGTTCAACCATGTTTGTAGCAGCTTTATTTGTAATAGCCAGAACCTGGAAACAACCCAGCTGTCCCTCAACAGAGGAATGGATACAGAAATTGTGGTATTTTTACACAATGGAATACTACTCAGCAATCAAAAACGAGGAAATCATGAAATTTGCAGGTAAATGGTGGGATCTAGAAAAGATCGTTCTGAGTGAGGTATCCCAGAAGGAGAAAGACACACATGGTATATACTCACTCATATGGTCCTATAAGATATGATAAACATAATGAAATATGTACACCTAAAGAAGATAAACAAGAGGACCCGGGGTAAGATGATCAATCCTTACTTGTTTTGTTTTTCTTTTTTAATTTGTAGTTACTTTCTATTCTGATCTTTGTTATGTCATCTTTCTGTGTTGAATACTAACTTTTAATTTTGCACTGCTGTCTTTTACACTTTTTTTCGTATTTTCCCTTTTAGAATGATAAGAGTTTCTCCCTGTGTACCACTGAGCCAAATCCCTGGGGTTTTAATAGGCAGTGTTTTCACTACCAAATTTTCTTTGGTGAGTTCTGTGATTCATGAGTTCTCTAATGGGCTGAAAGCAATTCAAATAAACATTATTTCTAAAAATAAACCAGTTTTTTAATCTTTTCTAACAGTATCTGTCCTCTGATTAAACCTCTGAATTGAAGTGTATCATTTACACAAATCTATGTTCATGTTTTCAAAAATCCATTCATGCTTGGTTAAAAAATGGCATATTCTAATTTAACACAGAAGAATTCTAGATATGTGCATTAAATTGAACTTATTGATTAGCATTCAGTCTTTTGCTTATTTTGCTGATACATGGCTCTTTGACTGCAAAATAATTCAAGAGTGGCCGGATATATGTAAAAAGTCTTATATCCTAATAGTGTATTAAGAAATTCTTCCTTTTTTAACTATCAAATTTACACCCACAAATAGACAATCCTACCCACACACAAGAAACAGTCTCACTATGCAGTCTTGACTGTCCTGGAACTCTCTCTGTAGACCAGGCTGGCTTCAAACTCACAGACATCTGCATGCCTCTGCCTGCTGAGTGCTGGGATTAAAGTTGTGCATCATTACCCCTAGCAATGTTTTGAAAGTATAAATTTCAGCATGTATTGTCACTTGAGTTTTTTATCTTAGCCATTCTGATGGGGGTAAAATCTTAGGGTCGTTTTGATTTGCATTTCCCTTATGACTAAGGACGTTGAACATTTCTTTAAGTGTTTCTCTGCCATTCGATATTCCTCTATTAAGAATTCTCTGTTTAGCTCTGTACTCCATTTTTTAATTGGGTTACTTGATTTGTTGCTGTTTAAATTCTTGAGTTCTTTATATATACTGGATATTAGTCCTCTGTAAGATATAGGTTTGGTGAAGATCCTTTCCCAATCTGTAGGCTGGTGGGAATGTAAACTTGTACAACAACTCTGGAAAGCAATCTGGTGCTTCCTCAGACAACTAGGAATAGCGCTTCCTCAAGATCCAGCTATACCACTCGTAGGCATATACCCAAAAGAGGCTCAAGTAAACAATAAGAACATTTGCTCATCCATGTTAGTAGCAGCCTTATTTGTAAAAGCCAGATGTTGGAAACAGCCCAGATACCTCTCAGTGGAGGAATGGGTACAGAAATTGTGGTACATCTACACAATTGAATATTAATTAGCAATAAAAAACAAGGAAATCATGAGATTTACAAATAAATGGTGTGATCTGGAAAAGATCATCCTGAGTGAGCTATCTCAGAAGCAGAAAGATGCACAGGGTATATACTCACTCATATAGACATATAATACAGGATAAACCTACTAAAATCTGTACACCTAAAGAAACTAATCAAGAGGGAGGACTCTTGCTAAAATGTTCAATCCCAATCCAGAAAGGCAAAGACACTGGACATCAGAAGAAGGAGAAAAGAGGGAAAAGTCAGGAGCCTGACACAGAGGACCTCTGAAAGGCTCTGCCCTGCAGACTATCAATGCAGATGCTGAGATTTATGGGCAACTTTAGGGCAGAATGAAGGGAATCTTATGAAAGAAGTGAGAAACAGTAAGATCTGGAGAGGACAGGAACACCACAAGGAGAGCAACAGAACCAAAATATCTGAGCAGAGGGGTCTTTCCTGAGGCTGATACTCCAACCAAGGACTATGCATAGGGATAATCTAAGATGCCTGCAAAGATTTAGCCCATGGCAGTTCAGTATCCAAGTGGGTTCCATTGTAATAAGAACAGGGACTGTCTCTGACATGAACTGATTGGCTTGCTCTTTCATTACCTTCCCTTGAGGGGGAAGCAGCATTACCAGGCCACAGAAGACACTGCAGCCACTCCTGATGAGACCTAATTGACTAGGATCAGTAGGAAGGAAAAGAAGACCTCCCCTATCAGTGGACTTGGGGAGGGTCATGCATGCAGAGGGTGGAGGAAGGGAGTGATTGGGACATAAAGAAGGAGGGAACCACAGGGGGGATAAAAAGTGAATAAAATGTAATTAATAAAGAATTAATAAAAGAATTTATGAGATAAAAATAAACAATATCTATAACAGATATTTTGCACTTTAAATACATACTGAATATTTTATAATACAGTATAAAGTACATGATGTTTATCATACTAACTCTAATTGTTTGAATTCATAGAGGAGAAAATAGCTTCTTACTATACATAATGTCTTTTTGTAATTGGAAGTTGAAGATTATATGAGGTCACATAGTTGTCATCATTCATCATGTTTAAATACTAAAGACAACTGAAACAAATCTTTAGGAACAGAATATAATGTTACTGCAACCACATATCAGAACAAGTCCATTAAACTCACCCTATATTAGTGTATGTCTTTATCCAGGAGAGAAATCAAAATCCGACTAGGTTAAGAGACTCTAGGTAAACTCATTTTACCTTGATGGTTCTCAGTACATGAGTTGTTTCATCTTTTTCCACAGGAGCGATGGCATTCATTCCTACATTCAATGGAATATTGCAGCATACCACATCAACAATGAAGAGGATGGTTTATTTAATCCAGCCATAATTGGTGTATAAATGTCTCACAATTTTTTGAATAGACTTATACATTGATTTATCTATGACACAGGTAACCAAAGGTCACACTGGTTCATGTAAAATGCAGGCACCCACTACACAGAAGCTCTACTTGGACCATCTATGTATATATGAGCACATGTTATCGCTACTCTGACAATAATTCTTTCTGTACCCTAAGCTTGTCACTACTGCATGGCACATCCATGGCATCTGTTTCTGATGTAGGTGACCTGTCCTATTTAGAATGAAAGTGCTGTGTTCATCATACCTGTTCAGGAAGCCTCTTTAAACTCCCACTATTACTAGTATATGCCAGTGTCATCACCATCATCAGCAGCAAATGCATAGCCATAGATCTAGATTCTTCAATAAACCTTGAACAGAGCATTAGAACAGAGCACATGTAAGCATATACATTCAAATTTCCTTCTATTCTTCATATGCATGATGAGTAAATAATGTTAGGGGACCTGGCTCCAGTATCCTGCTGGGACAACAGGTCACCTTCCTTCATGGTACCCTCCTTAGGACCCTGACTCCTGGCTTCAGGATGTTCCCCTTCTCTGTGGGACTCATAAAGTCATCTTGAATGGGGAAAGGCAGAGGTAGTACAGCCATAAAGATTTGTGTCACGTATTCTGTGAGTGGGTTCAAACACCGTTATGCTTTAGCCCACCAACGCAGCTTGGGCCACAGTTCAGTACTCCAGAAACTCTCCGGAACTCAGGGACATCCTCAATATCAGCAGCCACTTGGGATGGCAGCAGGCCCCTCCCCGCTGTTGCTGCCCACTGCACCTCATGGTTGAGGAGAACCTTTCTGAGGAGTCTCCTTCTGTGATAGAAGTTTGCACTGACACCAGAAGATTACCTTGAAACCATGCCTAAGGCTTTCCTTCAGATTGTGTCTCCCATTAAAAGATTTCTGCAATCTGCTATCAAAGTCTCTGTATAGTGGTGTTTTCATCAGCCTGGGCAATGCTTGATGCTTACAGATGAATCACCAGGTCTCCTTTGTGTGTTTCTCTGGCTGTGGTCAACCTCTTCTATGCAAGAGGTTTATTAGGTGGGTATGGAGGGAGGGAAGGAGGGAACAGGATAAGATGGGGAGAGAGAAAAGGGAGGGGGCGCCCCAAGAAAGAGAGAAGAAAGAGAGAGAGGGGAGTGTGAGAGTAAGAGTAAGAAGAGTGAGAGAGACCACGTGTGGTGTGGGGATGGCCCTTTAAGGGGCAAGGTAACCATGCCTTCCAGGTCTGGCCACCTGGCAGGTGACACATGATGACATCATAAGTGCTGGGCAACCCATGAGCAGGCTGTGTTCCGAAATGCTAACAGTAACCTCAAGTTTTAATAATGGGAAGGTTTGAGAGTTTCATGAGATCAGTTTTGGCCCCTCAGTCCAGTTAATCCCCCCCCAAGTGTGAAAGGAAACAAGAGTAAAGGAATAAGTAGCTAGTCTAGCAAAACCAAGATGGAATATGCAAGGAAACATGGGTCTTATTTTTGATGAATTCTTAGGCTGAGTGGATATTATCTAGGTAGCAGCACAGTCCAATTCTATTCCTGGTCTGGAACAGGCTGGCCTTGGTGTGATGAATCCAGGTGGGGATTCTGTCAACACTGAGCACAGTCTTCACTGTCAGGATGACAGTATGAGGTATTTGATGTATGTTTGTTCTCTAGTTCAGAATGAATGATGAGACACTGAGGAGGAAACCAGAATAGCATCTTGAACCCTAGAATTGTCTGTAGCCTGGACATGTCCAAGAGACTGCAGGTACTACAAAGAAAGGGATTAATAATTTTCTCAATGACAGGGTCTCCTAAATAGGGGCACAGAAGAGGTTTCCTTCCAAAAATAATCCACAGGAGGGGAATCCTGCCTTGTCAAGGGTATATCTTGCCTTAAGAATTACCAATGGTAATACCTTGGTCCAATTTTCACCAGTTACCAACTGTGACAAGGTTTCTTTTATGTGAAGTCAACTTCCCATTTTTGGCCAAGAACATGGCAGGAATTCTTTTTTCCTTTGCCTTGGATTCACCTATGTGCAGGAGAGACACCGAGATGTAAAATAAGCAGACAGCTCTCAGAGAATCTGGTATCCAGAAAATTACTCAGCCAGTCTGGTGGCACCCAGATGGGTAGTCTGGTGGAGCTGATGCATCAAGAGGCAGCCAAGAACACCAAGGAGGATAATTCCTTTTTTCTTTTATTAATTTATATACTTACTCACTTAATCGATTACAGACCCCTCCCTTCTCTTTTCCCAGGCCCATCCTCACATGCCTCTCCCCCACCCCCTTCCCCTTCACCACAGAATGTACCAACCCACCCTGATGCATCAAGTATCAGCAGTTCTAAGTGCATCCTCTCCCACTGAGGCCAGACAAGGCAGCCCAGCTAGAGGAAGGGATCCAAAGGAAGGCAAAACAGTCAGAGACAGCCTTTACTGCTATTGTTAGGGGACCCACAGAATGATGACACTGCAAAGCTGCTACGTATGTGTAGGGGTCTATATCCAGCCCACGCATGCTCTTTGGTTGGTGCTTCAGTCTCTGTGAGAGCCCATGGATCCAGGTTAGTTTACTCTGGAGGTTTTCTTGTAGTGTTCTTGACCACTCTGTCTCTGTTTTTCCTTCCTTCTGCTTTTCAGAAGTCTCCCTAAGCTCATCTTATTTTATTGGTTCTGGGTCTCTGTATCTGTTCTGATCAGCTGCTGGGTAGAGCCTCTCAGAAGATAGTTGTGCTAGGCTCTTGTCTGCAAGCATAGCAGTGTATCATTAATAGTGACAGAGTTTGGCTCTCTTCCTTGGGGTAGGTCTCAAGTTGGGTCAGTCATTGGCTGGCCATTTCCTCAGTCTCTGTACATCTTTATCCCTACACTTTCTGAAAACATGGAAAATTTGGGGTTTAAAGTTTTGTGGGTGGGTTGGTGTCCCCCTAACTCTATTGAAGGTCTTGCTAGGCAACTGGAGGTGGCAAGTTCATGCTACATATCCTCTAATGCTAAGAATCTCAGCTCAGGTCACCCCCATAGACTTCCAGGGCTTCTTCCTTCCCAGATATGTTCAAACACACACACTTATTTTTGTTCTATAAGCCAGCCTTCTCCCTGAAACCCCTGCTCTCCCCACAACTGATCCCCAACCCCACTCATCTTCCCATCCTCTCTCTAACTCAGGTCCCTTCCTAGTTCTAATTCAGGTTATCTATTTTATTTCACCTTCCAAAAGAGACTATAGCATCTTCCCTTGCTCCCTCCCCCTTTTTTTACCTAGATTATTTGGGTCTGTGAATAGTAGTATAGATATCCTGTAATTTACAACTAATATCTACTTACAAGTGAGTACATACCATGCATGACTTACTGGTTCTGGTTTACTTCACTCAGAATTATCTTTTCTAGTTGCATCCATTTACCTGCAAATTTCATGATGCCCATATTTTTAATAGCTGAGTAGTATTCCATTTTGTAAATGTATCACATTTACTTGATCCCTTCTTTGGTTGAGGGATGTCTATGTTTTTTCCAGATTCTGTCTATTATGAATAAAACTGCTATAAACACAGTTAAGCAAATATCCTTGTGGAATTGTGGAGCATCTCTTGGGTAAATGCTCATGAGTGATATACCAGAGAGTTCTTACACCAGCAATACAGCTGGATACAAAATAAACACAAATAATCAGTGGCCTTCCTTTATTCAAGTGATAAGAAAGCTGAAGAAGAAATAAGGAAAAGAAAACCACCCAATAGCCACAAGTAATATGAAGTATTTTGGTGCAATTCTAACCTAGCAAGTGAAAGAACTGTATGACAAGAGCTTCAAGTCTCTGAAGACAGAAATTGAAGATATTAGAAGATGGAAAGATGTCCCTTGTTCATGAATCCACAGATTCAATGAAGTTCCCATCAAAATACCAACACAATTCTTTGAATACCTTGAAAGAACAATTCTCAATGTGATATGGAAAATAAAAAAAATTAAAAAAACAAAAAACCTAAAACAGTCCTGTACAATAAATGAACTTCTGGGAGTATCTCCATCCCTGATTTCAAGCTGCACTACAGAGCAATAATAATAAGAACCTTATGGTACTGACATAGAAACAGACTGGTGGATCAATGGAATAGAATTGAAGAACCAGAAATAAACTCATAAGACACTTGATTTTTGACAGAGAATTCAAAACCACACAATGGGAAAAAAAAATGGCAGCTAGAGAAAGTAAGGAAAACCTTGTCTGTTTTAAATATGTAAATGTATACAAACACTACATGTTTGTTTCTGACTGGCTGTAAATGTATGAATTTACTATGTTCTGTGTATCTTGGTTATGAATTATTGACTTATAAATTATTGGATATGATTAAAAATTATAGCATTTGTAACAAAAAGTGAACTCAAACTCATAAGTTTGGTTTGGAGCAATTTTGGGAAACAACAAATGGTATGAGCCAACCAAAGAAACAGGTCTCCAAAGATACCTTTAAATTCAGATGAGATTTTCCATAATTTCTGTCTTGTCTTAAAAACTACGTTCATAAAAAAAAATAAGATTTAAAACTCTGCTTAATGAGGTATCAGTGCTGCAACTCCATTTGTTCATGCACAAGAACTTTTCTTGCAGGCAAGCCAAACTTTATAACATCAAAACAATGTATTTGGTACTGCTTTTAGAGACACTGAATTGTTTACACTGTTAAAATCTTGTTTTGCCTTCTAAAAAAATTATGTTTATCGTCTGGGACTTCCCTCTTAAGTACTTTATTTTAATATCACAAAAACAACTTTTAACAAATATTCAAATATATAAAGCTATGGTACCTTTTAAAGTTTATCAGATATTTTATTATAATGTCTTTATTGACATATGATCTTTATTATCTAATGGATTAAAAAAAAGCTAAAGAATGGCACTGGGGCAGAGTACTGGAAATGGAGAGCTTCTATCTTATGATACAATAAAACAATGATCTTGCACAGTCTAACAAAGAACTTGGAACAGTTTCTCAACCCTTTTGGGGAAAGTCAAAAGACTTTCTTTTTACAAGAATACCCTAGGATTGACTGAAAATTAGATATTTATTTTTGACTGATGTTCCCACCACAAAAACAGGAATATAAATATTAAAGGGTTACATTAAAGAAAATAAAAGTCACTGGCTCAAAATGTCTGTTCAGGCTAGCTGAGACAGATTTAAAGGTACATATTTAATCACCATGTTTTACTGGCAATATTAAGAGACCTCATGAAACTATCTTAAAGCAAAGGACACCATCATCAAAACAAGCGACCACCTACAGACAATGATCCAACCCTTTATCTGACAGAGGACTCATATCAGTCTAACAAAGAGCTTCCACTTAAAAATGGGAACAGTTTCTCAACCGAATGGCAAAAGAAGCACTTAAAGAAATTTCACTCACTCAAGCAACCAAGTCAAATGCACTCAAAACATACCCTGAGATTTGACTGAAAACCCATGAGAATGGCAAGATCAAAAACTCAAGTGACAACACATTTATTTAAAAGGGAACCCTCCTCCACTGCTGGTGGGAATGTTCTCACCACAAAAATCAATCAGGAATATAAATATCCTCAAGATCCAGCCATAACTCCTGGGCATATATCCAACAGAGGCTCAAGTACACAAAAGGACATTTGCTCAACCATAGCAGCTTTATTTGTAATAGCCAGAAGCTCAGATGCCCCTCAACTGAAGAATGGATGCAGAAATGTCTGGAATATTTCATGAAAAATAAGGAAATCATGAAATTAGGATAGGTAAATGGTGAGGGAGAATATTAAGCAATGAAAAATCAGAAAGGATCATCCTTTCCCCAGAAGCAAAAAGACACACATATATATAATCACCATAGGTTTTCTAAAAAAACTAAGCAGAGAGGCAAAAATGTCCAATCCCCATCCTGAAAGGCAAAGAGGATGGAACTAAGAAGAAGAAAACAGGAAACATTATAAACTGAATCTGAAAGCCTCTGCCCTTCAGACTATCAAAGCAGATGCTGAGCCTTACATTCTATGAAAATTTTAGGTAAGAACTTAGTAAGAGCTAGGACAGGGTCTCCAAAAGCAACAGAACAAGAAAATTTGAACACAGGAACTTCCCAGAGACTCATTCAACCAAGGACTATTCATGGAGATAACCCAGAATCCCTGCACAGATGTAGACCAGGGCAGTTCAGAGTCCAATTGGTTTACATAGTAATGTGGACTGTTAAATTGGCCTGTGATCACCTCCCTCTGGGGGAGCAGCATTCACTTTTGATGTGTTGATTTAGTGGACTTGGGGGTGGCATGCAAGCAGAGGGAGGAAGGAGGGTGGGATTGGGAGGGGAGGAGGGAGGAGCTTATGGGGGATGCAGAATGAATAAAGTGTAATTGATGAAAAATTTTTTAAAAAAAAGGGAAAAATAAATAAAAAAAATTAAAAAAAAAAGAGATAACTATTCTTTATTATAAACTGAATCATACAAAACCTCTTACATTCTATAATGTTATACTATAAAAAGGTCAAGAAATCCCCAGTCTTGATGCTGAAGGAGCATCAGTTCAATGGTTTGCATTTTATTGTGGACTGTTAAAGGTGATTGAGGCATTCAGGTTGATTTTTGATTGCCTTGTCCCTGATTTTATTCTTTGTCATATTCCTGACTTTGCTGTGGTCATGACTGATTGCTGAGATGGGCTTTATTTGGCCTCCTATATTTGTTTTCAAAGTTAAACAAAAATAAATAACTAAATTATTTCATGTTGTTGAAGATAACTAAGAAATGCAAGTGATGCTCAACCACCTTGTGGATGATTAGGTCCTTTAATATATTCAAAAATACATTTATGATAAAGTTCTGCTAAGAACTAATGGTTTAATTACAAGATTTAGATTTACCCTAATCTCTTATTGTATGTTTTAATGGTTAAGCCTAGGATGGGCAACTAAATACAAAGTTTGTTTGGCTCAGATATACTTAATAGACGACATTTAAATGTTTAATGAAAAAATTTTAGCATAATAGAGACCTCCAGGTCATAAAAATGGCCCCAAGGTTTCCAAAGAAGATGGATGAGGCACCAACAACTCCACCTGGATTATGGTACACTGTCCATTGCTCTACCCTCTACAGGGGCCCAGCCTGAACTGTGGACAAACAAGACACCCAGAGAATTGATTGCCATATTTTGCCTAGACAAAATAAGGTCAACCAGTCTTTCCCAAGTTCCTTCTCCACAGGAAGGCCTCTCAGATTTGCCTGGCCTGGCAGCTGCAGACTAATGATGCCCTGGGACTTGTGCCCCTAACAAAACCATAAACACCACAGGAGCCTGATGGGATGGCTGTCTAGGTACTAGGTAAGCCACTGTCATTTAAATTAATATATAGGCCATTAAATTATAATTTATCCTTCTCAGGTTTCTTATGGGTATGAGAATCAGTTTAACAGCAAAACACAAGGCTTCAACTGCCTTCTCAAAAAGTGCAAATTATAAAGATCAGACAAAGTTGTATTCAAATTGGTAAATTCAAGTTATAAAGGTTATAAAGAGGTGTTTGAGGTTGGTAAATGCAAGTTACAAAGGCTAGAGAAAGGTGTTTTAAGGTTAGCAAATGCAAATTATAAAAGTTAGAGAAGTTGATTCGGCGAGATGGTAGCACTGGGACAACACTCATTCTGACCCACAACACAGCAGAATCAGCACAGTGACCAGCAGTCAGATTTGTGGCCCTAAAACACAAGTGATTGTGTTTCTCAGGTGAGAGGATACCTCACGGTGGGGGATTCAATCAGCTTTAACTCACCCAGCTAAACCACAGAAGAGATGCCAGTTCTACCAAGCGCTTGGTCGCCAGCCCAGAGCCACACACCAGCTTGCTCTGATCACTGTTCCAGACTGAACTGTGGGCACCACAACCTCAGAGACTGGAATTTCCAGTCAAGAGATAACCCCACGGTGCAGAAAACGATTGGGACCGACCTTAGGTCACCCAGACATCTCTTGAAAAAGACATGGGGTACCGTGGTTGCCCAGGAGCCCCCCAGAGCCAGAGCCTGAGACCCAGGCGCCTGCACTGAGTCCTGCCTGCACCCGACTCACAGCCCAATAGAACTGTGGGCCCCAGGGCACCAGAGACTGAGTTTCTCTGTCAGATGCAAACCCACAGGGTCTGGAACACCTGTCTGATCTCAGAGCACTCAGCCGATACCACCACCCCGAAAAGGTCTCAGGAAAAATTACCCAGTTTTGGCAGACGCCCAGGCACCAAATCCCCAGAAACACAGAAAGGCGGAGGCACATAAATCTGCCTGCAGATTCTACTCACCATCCTAGACAGAACAGCTGTCCCCAAAGCAAAGACTGGGTGTCCCTATCAGGAGGAAACCCCAAACGGTGGGGGGGGAGGGGAAATAATCAGGTCCAACGCTCAAGACACCCAGCTCCAAAAGACTTTTTGGTTTCACACAGACTCTAGGCTCTAGCCTTCTACTGCAGGCATGAGCTCTGTGCTCACCCGCCACTATTGAATACTGCTAGGGCACTGGGGCACACAGCTGCATCCTCAGATCTACAAAAGCCAGAGCACCAATACATCAGCCCTCAGATACTGTTCCAAGGATCAACCAGTTATCCCTAGCTAAACTGACAAAACTGTGGTAATCCCTGGTTCTTCAAGAGGGCTCTACCCAAAAATTACACGTTAAGAGCAACAGCTGCTGCTCACTAAATTCAGAGCAAGAAACCCAGCAGCAGGGCAGCCATCACCAGGACCTCTCCTGATGAGAGGAGAGCCTTCCTGAACACCACAGTTACCACACAGGTCCATACGACTGAAGTGAACTGTGACAATTCTGAGAAGCTCCACCATTCAGGTGACCATACCCAAAAAGCAGAGGAGAACTTCAAAACCCTGCCAAGTGGATTCTTCCCACCCCAGGACCCAACAGGCACCAGAAATGAACAGACAACACCTGAGACAGAGAGATGGGTTGAGGGGAGCAAAAAAGCACAACCAACAAAAGGCAAAGCAATATGGAATCCCGGAACCCAGTTATCCAGGGACAAGTAGCCCTGACACCCTAACATAAGTGAAATTCAAGAAGATGACCTTACATTTATTCTTGTGAAGAAGTTAATGGAGGAAGCAAATAAAATGTGTAAAGACTTAGGGGAAGATATAATAAAACAGATTATGGTCATCTGTAAAGAAATACAGGAAGAAGCAGCCAAACAGCTTGTGGCGTTAAGAAAGGAAATGATTAAATCACTGAAAGAAAAAAGAAACAGAGGATTGTTCAAACAAACAGCTGAAGGAATTGAAGGAAAAACAGGAAAATATAATCAGACAGGTGAAGGAAATCAACAAAACGGTTCAAGATCTGAAGATAGAATTGGAAGAATTAAAGAAAACACAAATGAAGGAAATCATGGAGAGGGAGAACTTATGAAGGAAAACAGGAACTACAGAGGTAAGCATAACCAACAGACTACAAGAGATGGAAGAAAGAATCTCAGGTGTGGAATACACAATGGAAGAAATCAATGTATCTGTCAAAGAAAATAATAAATCTAAAAAATTCCTCATGAAAACCATACAAGATATCCAAGACAACATAAAAAGACAAAACCTAAGAATAATACAAATAGAGGAAAAGAAGATTCCCTCCTCCAAGGCCCAGAAAATATTTTCAACAAAATCATTGAAGAACATTTCCCCAACTTAAAGGAGAGGCCTATAAGAATACAAGAGGCCTACAGAACACCTAATAAATTAGACCAGAAAAGAAAATTCTCCTGCCACATAATAATCAAAACAGTAAGAATACAGAACAAAGAAAAAATACTAAAAGCCACAAGGGAAAAAGATCAAGTAACATATAATGGCAAACCCATCAGAATCACACCTGACTTCTCAACAGAAACTGCAAAAGCCAGAAGAGCCTGGGTGGATACCATGCAAACCCTAAGAGAACACAGATGTCAGCTTAGGCTACTGTACCAAGCAAAACTCTCAGTCCTCATAGACAGAAAAAACAAGATATTCAACAACAAAAACAAATTTCAAAAATACCTACACACAAATCCAGTGTTACAGAAAATACTAGAAGGAAAAATACAACCCAAGAAACCTAACTGCTTTCAAGAAAACACAGGAAATAAAGAACCTCACAAAACCAAAAGTAGCCAAACACACAAACAAACTACCATAGCCAACATCAATATCAAAGGATCTAACAGCCACTGGTCATTAATCTCCCTCAATATCAGTGGACTCAATTCTCCAATAAAAAGACACAGACTAACAGAATGGATGTGGAAAAAGAGCCCAACAATCTGTTGCATACAAGAAACACTCCTAAATCACAAAGATAGATATTATCTGAGAGTAAAGGGCTGGAAGACAGGTTTCTACTCAAATGGACCCAAAAAGCAAGCAGGAGTTGCCATTCTAATATCTAAAAAATTAGATTTTCAAACAAAATTAATCAAAAGACATAGAGAAGAACACTTCATGATCATCAAAGGAAAAATACACCAGGAAGAAATCACAATCCTGAACATCTATGCTCCAAATGCAAGGGCACCAATATTTGTAAAAGAAACTTTAAGAAAACTTAAACCACACAAAGACCCCCCAACATTAATAGTGGGAGACTTCAACACCCCACTCTCAACAATGGACTGGTGAAAAACACAGAAATTAAACAAAGAAAAAATAACTCTGATATAGGTCATGAATCAAATGGACATCTGCAGAACCTTTCACCCAAACATAAAAGAATTTACCTTCTTCTCAGAACCTCATGGAACCTTCTGCAAAATAGGCCATATAGTTGGTCACAAAGCGAGCCTACACACACATGTAAACTGAATAACTTGATACAAAATGGCATCTGGGTCAGAGAGGAAATAATGAAAGATATTAAAATCTTCCTAGAATTCAATGAAAATAAAGGCACAACATACCCAAACTAATGGGACACAATGAAAGCAGTGCTAAGAGGAAAGTTCATAGCACTAAGTGCCTTCAAAAAGAAATTAGAAACATTTCATGCAAGCAATTTATTGGCTCACTTAAAAGCCCTAGAAAAAAAGAAGTAGACACAACAAAGAGGAGTAGATGGATGGAAATAATCAAACTCAAGGCTGAAATCAATAAATTAAAAATGAATGAAACAATTCAAGGAAATTGAGAGCTGGTTCTTTGAGAAAATCATCAAGATAGACAAACACTTAGCCAAACTAATTAAAAGGCAGAGAGACACTATCCAAATTAACAAAATCAGAAATAAAAAAGGAGACCTAACCATAGACACCGAAGAAATCTGAAAAGTAATTAGGTTTTACTTCCAAAATCTATATGCCACAAAATTTGAAAGCCAAAATGAAATGGACAATTTTCTTGACCGATTCTACATGCTAAAGCTGAAGCAAGACCAGGTAAAAAAATTAAATAGTCCTATATCACCTAAGGAAATAGAAGTTGTCATCAAAATCTCCCATCCAAAAAAAGCCCAGGGCCAGATAGTTTCAGCACAGAATTCTACCAGACCTTCAAAGAAGAGCTAATACCAATACTCTTCAAACTATTCCACAAAATAGAAACAGAAGGAATACTACCAAACTCATTCCATGAAGCCACAGTCACCTTGGTACCTAAACCTCACAAAGGAAGAGAATTTCAGGCCATTCTCCCACATGAACATTGAAACAAAAATACTCAACAAAACACTTGCAAACCGAATCCAAGAACACATCAAAAATATCATCCACTGCGACCAAGTAGGCTTCATTCCAGGCATGCAGGGGTGGTTTCATATACGGAAATCCATCAATGTGATCCTCCACATAAACAAACTGAAGGAGAAAAACCACATGATCATCTCCTTAGATGCTGAAAAGGCATTTGACAAAATCCAACATCCATTCAAGTTTAAAGTCTTCAAGAGATCAGGGATAAATGGCACATACCTGAACATAGTAAAAGCAATATACAGCAAGTCTATAGCCAATATTAAACTCAATGGAGAGAAACTATAATCATTCCCACTGAAATCAGGGACAAGGCAAGGCTGCCCACTCTCTCCATATCTCCTCAACATAGTTCTTGAAGTCCTTGCTAGAGCAATAGACAATTGAAAGAGATCAAGGGGATACAAATTGGAAAGGAACAAGTCAAAAGATCCTATTTGCAGATGATATGATAGTATTCCTGAGTGACCCCAAAAATTCTACCAGGGAAGTTTTACAGCTGATTAACATCTTCAGCGAAGTGGCTGGAATACAAAATTAACTAAAATAAAAAATCAGTAGCCCTCCTGTATATAAAAGACAAAAGGGCTTAGAAAGAAATTAGGAAAAAACACCCTTCACAATAGCCACAGAGGTCATAAAGTACCTTGCTGTGAACCTAACCAAGGATGTCAAAGATTTGTATGAAAAAAAAAATTCCACTCTCTGAAGAATAAATTAGAAGAACATATAGGAAGATGAAAAGATCTCCGATGTTCATGGCTTCGCAGGATTAATATAGTGAAAATGTCCATCTTACCAAAAGATTCAATGCAATTCCCATCAAATTACCAACACCATTCTTTACAGACGTTAAAGAAAAATTCTCACCTTCATATGGAACAACAAGAAACCCAGAATTGCTAAAACAATTCTCTACAGTAAAAAAATCTTCAGGAGGTATCTCCATCCCTGATCTCAAGCTGTACTATAGAGCAACAATACTAAAAACTGCATAGTACTGGCATAGAAATAGACTGGTGATCAATGGAATAGAATAGAAGACCCTTACATAAATCCACACACTTATGGACACCTGATTTTTAACAAAGATGCCTAAACCATTGAATGGAAAAAAGATAGCATCTTTCACAAATGGTGCTGGTATAACTGGATGACTACATGTAGGAAAATGCAAATAGATCCATAGTTTTCACCCTGCACAAAACTAAAGTCAAAGTGGATCAAAGATTTCAACATGAAACCAGACACACTAAACCACTCAGAAGAAAAAGTGGGGAAGGGCCTTGAACTCATTGGCACAGGAGACAACTTTCTGAACAGAACAGCAACAGCACAGGCTCTAAGAGCAACAATCAATAAATGGGACCTCATGAAAATGAAAAGCTTCTGTAAAGCAAAGGTCACTGTTGTCAGAATAAAACGACAGCCTACAGATTGGGAAAAGATCTTCACCAACCCTTTATCTGACAGAGGACTAATATCCAGTATATATAAAGAACTAAAAAAGTTAAACAGCAACAAATCAAGTAATCCAATTTAAAAAATGGAGTACAGAGCTAAACAGAAAATTCTAAAGAGAGGACTATTGAATAGCAGAGAAACACTTAAAGAAATGTTCAACCAAATTAGCTATCAAGAAAAGGAAATCAAAACAACCCTAAGATTTCACCCTACACCCATCAGAATGGCTAAAATAAAAAACTCAAGAGACATCACATGCTGGAGACTTTGTGGAGCAAGGTGAACCCTCCTATACTGCTGGTGGGAATGTAAACTTGTACAACCACTCTGGAAATCAATCTGGTGCATACTCAGACAACTAGGAATAGCGCTTCCTCAAGATCCAGCTATAACACTCCTAGGCATATACCCAAAAGAGGCTCAAGTACACAATAAGGACATTTGCTCAACTATGTTTGTAGAAGCCTTATTTATAATAGCCAGAAGCTGGAAACAACCCAAATGCCCCTCAGTGGAGGAATGGATGCACAAATTGTGGTATATTTACACAATGGAATATTACTTAGTAATAAAACTCAAGGAAATCATGAAATTTCCAGGTAAATGGTGTGATCTGGAAAAGATAATCCTGAGTGAGCTATCCCAGAACCAGAAAGAGGCACATGGTATATACTCACTCATATAGACATATAATATAGGATAAACCTACTAAAATCTACACCTAAAGAAACTAATCAAGATGGAAAACTCTTGCTAAAATGTTCAATCCCTATCCAGAAAGGCAAAGATGCTGGACATCAGAAGAAGGACAAAAGAGAGAACAATTCAGGAGCCTGACACAGAGGACCTCTGAAAGGCTCTGCCCTACAGACTATCAATGTAGATGCTGAGACTTATGGGCAACCTTTGGGCAGAGTGCAGTGAATCTTGGGAAAGAATTGGGAAAGAGTAAGATCTGAAGAGGACAGGAACTCCACAAGGAGAGCAACAGAACCAAATTATCTGAGCACAGGGGTCTTTCCTGAGACTGATACTCTAACCAAGGACTATGCATGGAGATAACCTAAGACCCCTTCACAGAAGTATCCCATGGTAGTTCAGTATCCAAGTGTGCTCCATTATAAGAGAAACAGGGACTGTCTCTGACAAGAACTAATTTACCTGCTCTTTAATTACCTCCCCTTGAGGGGGAAGCAGCATTACTAGGCCACAGAAGAAGACAATTCAGCCACTCCTGATGAGACCTAATTGACTAGGATCAGAACGAAGGAAAAGAAGACTCTCCTATCAGTGAACTTGGGGAGGGGCATGCATGCAGAGGGTGGAGAAATTGAGGGATTGGTACAGGAGAAGGGAGGGAACCACAGGGGGGATACAAAGTAAATAAAGTGTATTTCATGAAGAATACAAAAATAGAGTACAGTGCTAAACAGAATTCTCAAGAGAAGAATATTGAATGGCAGAGAAACACTTAAAGAAATGTGAAAAGTCCTTAGTCAATAGGGAAATGCAAATCAAAACAACCCTGAGATTTCACCTTATAACCATCAGAATGGCCAAGATGAAAAACTCAAGTGACAACACATGCTGGAGAGGTTGTGGAGAAAGGGGATCCTTCCTTCTTCCTTTACTGCTTGTGGGAATGTAAACTTGTACAATCACTCTGGAAATCAATCTGGTGCTTTCTCAGACAACTAGGAATAGCACTTCCTCAAGATCCAGCTATACCACTCCTAGGCATATATCCAAAATTTGCTCAAGTACACAATAAGGACATTTGCTCAACCATGTTTCTAGCAGCTTTATTTGTAATAGCCAGAAGCTGGAAACAACCCAGATGCCCCTCATCTGAAGAATGGATGCAGAATTTGTGGTACATCTACACAATGGAATATTACTCTGCAATGAAAAATAAGGAAATCATAAAATTTTCAGGTAAATGGTGGGAACTGGAAAGGATCATCCTGAGTGAGCTGTCCCAGAAGCAGAAATACACACATAGTATATACTCCCTCGTATAGACATATAACATAAGATAAACCTACTAAAATCTGTACATCTAAAGAAACTAATTAAGAGAGAAGACCCTGAATAAAATGTTCAATCCCCGTCCCAAAAGGCAAAGAGGATGCACATCAGAAGAAGAAGAAAACAGGAAACAACCTAGAAACCTTCTATAGGCGGCCTCTGAAAGGCTCTGCCCTGTAGACTATCAAAGCAGATGCTGAGACTAATGGCCAACTGTTGGGCAGAGTGCATGGAATCTTATGTAAGAAGTGGGAAATAGTAAGATCTGAAGAGGACAGGAACCCTACAAGGAGAGCAACAGAACCTGAAAATTTGAACACAGGGTCTTCCCAGAATCTCATACTCTAACCAAGTACCATGCATGGTGATAACCTAGAACCTCTGCATAGATGAAGCCCATTGCAGTTTAGTGTCCAAGTAGGTTACATAGTAATGGGAACAGGGACTTCCTCTGACATAATATGATTGGCCTGCTCTTTGATCAACTTCACTTGAGGGGGGATCAGCCTTACCAGGCCACAGAAGATGACAATGCAGCCACTCTTGATGTGATCTGATAGACTAAGATCAGAAGGAACGAGTGGAGAACCTCCCTTATCAGTGGACTTGGGGAGGGACATGTGTGAAGAAGGGGAAGGGAGGGTGGGACTGAGAGGGGAGGAAGGAGGAGCTTATGGAGGAATACAAAGTAAATAAAGTGTAATTAATAAAATAAAATTAAAAACATGAACAATTTCCCCTTGTCTTATGATTCTTCATTTTCACCAATAACTAGGAAATTTTAATTCTGTTCCTAGTCTGTATTCATCTCAGCAGATTTTCACTAGGCTGACAGACTCCATCCAGGGATTAATGCTAAGATCTGCACTTCCTGAAAGCTGATATAAACCAGTCCACCCAACAAGATTGCTTCCTGTCTTTCAACTGGATCACTAATCAGAAGCTTCTGATAAATTCCCGATTTTCCAGCTTTGAATAGTATTTCAGCCTTCCTGGGCTACAATAACAACATTCTAATGTCAGCTAGACATACTATGTCAAAATGGGCTTCCTCCCATAAGGAATAAATGGGTTCCTATTATGACAATTGACATATCAAAAATGGGCCCTTCATCCTCTTCTTTCTGGTTATACTTTGTGCCCCTTGCATGTTAAATATAATGTAATCCCTTATGTAATGGACAAAAAAACATATAACCAAAGATTTGATTTAGGTACATAAAGACAGAGAGGAATGTTGAGGCCTGGTCTTTTTGGCATAATTATAGCCATTTCTGTTTCAGACCTAACAACCATATTATCTCAGCTTGTGCTGAAATGAGAAAAGCTCTCTGTGTAAGGTCAGGATGACCAAAAACTATGTTTATATTCAACATTTTCTGTGGCTTTGCTACTCCTAGAAATTCCCCAATCGTAAAAACAGCTGGCCTTAAATATGAATTCCACATTTGAAAGACTAAATTAAAGTTGATTGATTATTAATATTTAATATTAAATTATCTTTTAGTTAAACAGTGGTAATTCCTAAACCAGCTGCATACTCTTAACCACACATAGAATAGGATTTATTTAATTAACCTAGAGCACAATGCTGGGCAATAATTACTCTATCATAAACCTCCAATCATGCATAGCTTCCTGGCATTCAGATTTCCTACATTATACTTGCTTTTTAGCCATATCTTAGTCCTGGTTCTCTCCTGATATTTTCAGGTCCTCTCCTTTTAAACCTCTCCTCCTTCCTCGTCTTTCTCCTTCCCACTCAGCCAGTATGTCCCACCCTATTCTCTCCATTGCTCAGCATTGGCTGGTTGTTTCTAGTGGCAATACAGAGAACAAATGGTATCATGTTTACACAAACTTGAGACAGGTGATGCTTAGAATAAATATCAAATTGCAATTTCTGAATTTAAACCAGCTAGTGGCTTAGAGAAATCAGCATTTGAATGAATAAGGGTTAATTGTATACATTCCACAGGAACATTATAACAACAATCAGCTAGAACTTCTTTGTCAATTTAGCAAAAATAACTTAAGTCAAAAGAGACTATCCTGTTGAGCTAATTGTGGTTTTTTGCCTTTATAAGGTAACTCTTAAAAACATGCAATATCACATTTTGGCTCCTGAGTCCACTTTTTCCCTGACTGTGGTCATTCTTAGGGTGTTGTGTTCAATAAACTGTGTATATCGCACTGAGATCAGTGTTTGAATGGTTTGTGAGACTTCCTCTGGACACTATCACCTTGAATCTCACTAAAATGGGGAAATAGATTAGATGGCAGAAGCAGATGAAGAGAGGGAACCGGACAGAAGAGGGTTATGGGAAGGAAATGAGAGGGGAGGATTTGATGTGTGGATAGTGGAGAGAGGATGAGAGAAGGCTTTGGGAGAAAAGGAAACTGGGTAGGGCATCTCTGAGACAAGCTGGAGACCTTCAGGTATGCTCCAGGGAGGATATGGGGATGACTGTAACTGAGTCTCCTAGCCATGGAGCACATGGAAACCAAGGAGGCAGGCCATCTTCTATCCAGGCAGGACTTAGAGTGATAGGACGTAAACACCAAACTACCTTAAAAATCTTTGACCCCAAAATCACCCTGCCTAATAGATGTACATACTTAAATATAGAATAGAGACTGAGGAAATATACAACCAGTACCTCTTTTAACCTGAGACCCACCCATGGGAAAGAGCCAACCCCCGACACCATTAACAATACTCTGTTATGGGTATAGACACAAGCCTAGAATAACTGTCCTCTGAGAGGCCCCACCCAGCAGCTGGCTGAATCAGATGCTGAGATTCATAGCCAAGCATTAAGCAGAGCTCAGTGAGTCCTGTGAAAAAAGAGAGGGAAGGATAGAAGGATCCAGAGGGGACAAGAATGACACAAGAAGGCCAAGTGAGTCAACTAACCTAGACACATGAGGGTTTACAGAGATTTATGCACCCACCAAAGAGCTTGCATGGATTGGACCAAGGCTTCCTACACATATGTAACTGATGAGCAGCTTAATCTTCATGTAGGTATCCTAGCAAATTAAGTAGGTGCTGTCTGTGATTTTTGATCACTTCCTTCTAATGGGGCTGCCTTGCCTGGCTTCAGTGGAGGAGGATGAGCTCAGTCCTAATGAGACTTGATGTCCCGGGGTGGGTTAGTCAGGGACTTCCCTTTTCTGAGGGGAAAGGAAGGGGGATAGGTGGAAGTGGGTAGTAGTGTTGGACTGGGAGGAGATAGGGGCCTATGATCCAGATTATCAAGTGAGCCACAGGGATGATTCTGGACTATTACCTCACACCTAAAAGAACAGTTTACCTGAGCCACAAGCAGGTGATTCACTCATTTATGTTGGCCCTAGATTGTCTTTTCCCCTGTCTAGGAAGAGATTTTCTTTGAAAATTAGGCACCACCATCACTTTAAGTCCTCAACAAATTATAATTTCCTATGCTCCTGCCTACCAATTCAGCTGAACTACCCCTCTCTCTGAAGATTATTTCCCGGCTGCTCCAGATTCCAAAGAAGAAAGAAATCCCAGATCTAGGGAATCTGGTCCAGGACTTGCAACAACAGTGTCTTAAGGTCTGGGTTGAGACAAATCATCCATTCTTGGAAGTGCACCACCCACCAGTCATGGTAAATCTCTTGACTATAGCCACACCTGTAAGGGTCCAGCAACATCCCATGGACAAAAGGCTTGACTGTGAATTGCTCACTTTTGAAGAGGTTCTTAGAAGCTAACATTCTTAACCCATGCCACTTGTCTTGGAATACACCTGTTCTTTCTGTCTGTAAAAGAAAGAACTTTGATTACCAGACAGTTCAGGAACTTCAGCCGGTAACTAAACAGACAGAAATTATTCATCCCACTGTTCTAAATCTTTACACTTTGTTCAGTCCCCTATTACCAGACCATCATGTTCTTAAAAATCCAGTGTCTCCAGTTACCAAAGAAAACAGCTCTCTCCCAGTGTCTAAAAAAAAAAAAAAAACAAAAAACAAAAACAAAAAAACCCACAAAACCTTAGTTGGATGGCCTCCTATTGTTGCAGTGATCAAGTGCTCTTGGAGACCTAGGATGATAGAGGCCTATTCCCATCTTCATCATGGTTGGGAGGATCATAGCTTTCCTTGGTGTTATGGTTGTTCTTGGATGTTAACTTCACTATATATGGAATTAACTAAAACCCAAATGTTGGGCACACCTTTTTGGGAAGTTTTATTAATTGAATTATTTGAAGTATAAAGACCCACTTCTTACCTGGATCTCTGAGTTGAAAAGATAGACCTTTAATCCAGAACGTTTGAGGTAAGAAAATAAGCCCTTACGCTGGGCCACACCTTCTTTTGGCAGCCTATATAAAGGACATGAAAGAAGTAGAACTTGTTTTTGCTGGCAAGTTCATTCCTTCATGTCATTAAATCCCACTTCTTCAGGATTCTGGTGTATACTTAAGACAGGCTGAGACATCCAGCCTTGTTGATTGAATAATCACAGGTTTTTGGGATCTCGGCATAAGTAGACAACCATTGTTGGACTAGGTGGACCATAGTTTTGAAGCCATTCTAATAAATACCATATGTATACATATGTCTGTATATGTGTGTGTGTACATAAATGTGTATGTATATAATATATATATATATATATATATATATATATATATATATATATGTGTGTGTGTGTGTGTGTGTGTGTGTGTGTGTGTGAAAAAATATATATATATTTTTTTTCGTTCTTTAAATTCTGATCCTCTAGGGAACACTAATTATTAGAAATTTCGGTTCCAGAAGAGGGTCTAGAGCCACAGAAATATAAGGATGCATATTTAAGTATCTGGAATAGGCTTTCCAATTTAACAACACACTACAGTTCCCGAAGCCTCTCCTGTGAGCCCAGAGAGCACTGAAAGCCTATAGTGTGAATTATTTCACAAGCTTAAGGTGACAAATGCATTTGATTATCCTGATTCACGAATGGTGAGGCAAATAAGATTCAGTGATTCTGTATGTTAAACATTTTACAATATTGAAAAATTCAGGAAAAAGATCATGTTGGTTGGTTGCTACTCACATCTATGGATTAATTGACAAAGAAAAGGATAAGCTCCATGGTAAAATTAAAGAATTTCTAGCATCTTACAATATAGTGAAGGACAACAATGAATTGTGTTTGCTACTTTGTGAGTTCTTTTTCTACCATTTAATTCCCCCAGTTTCACCTGTAATACTACATAGGAGAGAAAACAGGATAGAAGGAAAAGAGGAATTAGGAAAATCTCTGAATCTAACTTGTTTCTTTTGTTTCTTCTTTGAACAAGGCTAACAAATTGAAAACAACCCTCACCCTGACCAACAACCAAGAACTGACACTCCACCTATGTCTCTAGTATTTATGTACCCTCTGGAAATTCCCAGAACTCCAAATGTCACACAATGTCAGAAACTATCTGCAGCTGGCAAAACAATGCCTCTGCTAGAGCACAAGGCAAATCATAGTCACCTGCTACAGACAGTTTGAGGCAGCCCCACATTCCCACACCTGGGATTAAAACAAAAACACATTCTTATAAAATTTCTGTGCTTTTTAAAGAAAGTAAAATTCTAGAATTCTCACTCCAGGGAACTTAGTAATAAAATTGACAGCTTCCAGATACACAGAAACAGTCTAAAGATTACACTCTCTCTTTCTTAAATTCAAAGTAGATTCTTCTCTCATACAATATATCCCCACCAGTTTTCCCTTCCTTCACTTCTCCCAGCAACTCCCATCCTCCCCTCCTCCCTAGATCCATTCCCCCTCTATTTTCCTTCAGAAAGGAGCAGGCCTCTAAGAGACAACAACCAAACACAACAAAACAAGATACTATAAGACAATGAATGCGATCATATCAAGTCTAGACAAGGCAACCCCATAGAAGGAAAAGAATTCCAAAGCAGGCAAAAGAGTCAGAGACACAGCCACTCCCACTGTTAAGAGACCTGCACTAACATTGAACACCAAGCTACCAACCATAACATATATGCAGAGCGCCCAGTTCAGACCCATGCAGTATAGACCTTGTGCTTGCCATTTCAATTCTGCCCATGCGAGTCCTGCTTATGTGATTTGATGGGCCATGTTCTCATGGTGTGCTCCATTCCCTCTGACTCCTATAGACATTGCTCACTCTCTTCCACTGGGTTCCCTGAGATCTGAGGGGAAAGACATGAGACATCCAATTTATGATCTCTCCAACTAATATTTGCCTGTAGGTCTCTACACCCTGCTGCTGGAAGAAACCTCTCAGATGATGAATGGACAAGTCATCTATCTATGTGTCTAGCTAAATGTCGTTAGGAATAATTTTATTGCTATCTATCTATCTATCTATCTATCTATCTATCTATCTACTTACTTAGTGATTTATTTGCCTCTTGTATTTGGATACACTCTGAGCTATCAAGTCTCCAGTTCCTGGCCATCCGGATAGTATAGGGCACGGAATCCCTCTTGTGGCAGGGGCTTCAGGTTAGGTTGTTGGAGGTTGGTTTGATGTGTGTTACTGGCCCTTAAGATCTGGTTACAACTATGTTTGTTGTGTAAATCTACTTAAGAAATATCTGATTGGTTGATTAAACAGCCTATACCTGAGCAGGGCAGAATGGGGTGGGCATGGCTATGGTTCCTGGGCTTTGGAGGACAAAGAGAATTAGGGGAGATAGATGGAGATGAAGAGAGGGAAAAGGAAGATGGAAACCATATGGGGTCAGGAGGAAGGACTTCAATAATGGCATGAAAAGTTCCAGATAAAGAATAAAAGCAAGTATTTGTAAGATTATGGATGGCAGATTGGAGAAATAAGAAGAATGGCACTGAATGGGGGCTGGGAGATGGATGAGTTGATTCATATAGTGTAGGGAGGTATATCTGCCCACCCCAAGGTAAAAAAAAAAAAAAAAAGACAATTATAAAATCCAGCAGGTATCTGTCTTATGAGTTGTGATATCAGGTTAGATAATGCTACTGTGATAACCTTAGTGCTAATATTAAAGATTATATAGCTCAACACTTATTTGTTAATTTACAACAACATAAACTAGACATTGGTTGGTCCCTCCCACAAGTATTGCGACAACCAGTGCCCCTGTGCATCATGCAGGTAGATTGAAGGTTTTGTGTCTGCGTTGGTGTCTGAGTTTCTCTTTCAGTGGCCTGCAGACTGACGTCCTGCACCGAAGAGACTAGAATATAGGGGTGAAGGCTCCATGCAGCTTGACCCCCTCTATGATCAAGAGCTGTGTGGAAGTGGTCCTCTGCAGTGGGCCACCCACTGTTGCCCGGTTTTGGAGAGCAACCCTCTGTTGTAGCATCAGCCTAGGTTGTTTGGAGGTCTCCATGAGACCCTCTTGACCAAAGACTCCACATAATGCCACCTCAACCTGTCACTGTAAGCCTTGCCTGACCACGAAAGAAGGCCGTTTCAGACCCCATACACTTCATTGTTTCTCATACATTCCAGAAATATTCCCCTGTACTAGGTTTCCCCACTAACCCCTAAATGTCCCCCAATTCCAGATGTCCTTCACTTCACTCTCTCCCTCAACCCTCACCACCCAAGCTGACCTATTCTGCTCCTGTTCCCACCCACTCCCAGTCCATCTGCAAAATCTATTCCATTTCTTCTTCCCAGGGAGATCCATGTTTCCCCCTATAGCTCTCCTCTTTGTCTAACCTCTATGGGTCTATGAACTGTAGCTTTATTGTCAGTAACTTAACTGCTAATCTCCACTCATAAGTGGTTATATAGTGTATTTGTCTTTCTGGGTCTGTGTTACCTCACTCGAGATCATTTTTTTTCTAGTTGCCTACATTTGCTTACAAATTTCATGTTGTCATTTTCCACAGCTGAATGATACTTCGTTGTGTAAATTTACCATATTTATTTAATCCATTCTTTGCTTGGGAGATATCTAAGTTGTTTCCAGTTCCTGGCTATTATGTATAAAGCCACAGTGAACATAGTTGAGAAAGTTTCCTAGTGGTAGGATGGTACGACCTTTATGTTTATATCCAAGTGTGGAAATGCTAGCTGGGTCTTGAGCTAGATTGTTTCCCAGTTTTTGAGGAACCACCATATTGATTTTGATAGTGGCTGTACAAGTTTGCACTGCCACCATCAATGCAGGAGTATTCATTCCCTTTGCTCCGCATTCTTGCCAGCCTGAGCTGTCATTGTGTTAATTATTGTAGCCATTCTGAAAATATGTAAGACAGAATCTCAAAGTAGGGACAATCAAGTTCCCCTGAGATATTACCTTAAAGAAAATACCTAAGAGTTTTACTGTTATCCTTTCTCCAGTCTTTCCACAGAGGGACCAATGGCTTTTCCCCAGGGTAACTGTTCACTGGAGAAGGGGAACAACAGAGCTCTTATGACCTATTGTATACTGGTTCTGAATTGACACTGATTCCAGGAGACCCCCCAAAACACTGTGGCTTCCAGTTAAAGTATGGGCTTATTGAGGTCAGGTTATTAATGTGGTTTTGGCTGAAGTCTGACTCTTAGTATGTCCACTGGGCCCCTGAACTCATCCCATGGCTATTTTCCAAATCTCAACATATGTAATTGGGATGGCTATATGTCCTGACCCATGGGAGTTCAATGGGTTCCTAAAGAGGGGGGTGGAAAAAATGAGGTAGAACAATAGGCACAAGGAATGAGGCCAAGCCTGTTTGTCTGATCAAAGCCTCATTTATTAGAAAGTTTTACCCAACTTATATAGGGAGAAGGCAGGAAAAAGGGGAAGGCTAAGTTACTGTTGCAGGAGCTAGGAAGGGTGCTTTCATGCCTTGAGTATTGCACTTGCAAGATACCATAAGGATGTTTTTTTTTTTTTTTTTTTTTTCTTCCATAATTTTATTTTTCTCATTAGTTACATTTTGTTAATTCTGTATCCCAGCTGTATCCCTCATTCCCTCCCCAATCCCACCTCCCTCCCTCATCTCCTCCCTGTCCCTTTCCAAGTCCACTAACTCACAGCTGCTCTAAAGCTAACAGACACATGTCCTCACAAATCTATCACCCATGATTTAGGGTCCTAAGTAACTCTTTCACTAAATATCTTTAGGTCTCCACTAAATGACTTTTGTTCACTATTTGGCTTTGGCTTCAATAAATAGCTTTGGCTCACTATTTGGCTTTGGCTTCAGTAAATAGCTTTGGCTCCCGGCAGCCCAGGCATATATATATATATATATATATATATATATATATATATATATATATATATATATATATATCCTCACACCCTGCCCGTGTTTGAGACAGTTTGGCTTTGATTCCTCCATTGTCCCTTCTCCTAAAATATGGACATTGATCCCTGTGCTAGTGATTGTACTATTGCTATGAAAAGACACCATAAGCAACTCTTATAAAGAAAAGCATTTCATTGGTTCTTGCTTACAGTTTCAGAGGATCTGTCCATTATTATCATTGCAGGGAGTATGGCAGCAAGCAAGCATATATATGGCAGATTGAATTATTTTTAGACACAATTTAAGATGATTTTAAAGTAAATTTTATAAATCATAGAATAATTTATTTCCCTAGAATTAGCTTTGTATTTTACTAAGCACACAGAAGAGGATAGACCCGTAAAACTAAGTTCTTGAATATTTTCCTTCAAGACAAAAAGAAACCCAGTGTTGTGGCAAACACCTAAAGTACAAGTTATCTGGAAGGCAGAGATGTGAAGATCACTTGAGCACTGAAGTTCAAGACTTGTTTGGGAAACATGGTTAGACTCTGACACAAAACAAGAAAAGACAAAAAATCCTCACAAAGTAATACTATGCTCCATTTGACATTTCAAAGTAACACTTTGGATGTTTTATGAGTGATTTAAAAATATGCTAAAGCCAAAAGTTAAATTTAAATGACTTTTATTGATAACGTTGTTTGACAGTCTTAGAAAAAAAAGTTCACTATTACAAGAAAAGAATTTAAACTTTGCTACAGAAGAATAGCTGCAAATTATATGCCTTTTTGCATTTTATTACAGTTAATTAATATAGATTAAAATGGCTTTTGAGAATGTAACCTCTTACTGTTGCTTTTCCATGAAGAGGTAGTAAATATGTTCAATTTTGAGATTAGTTGTATACATATATAACAGCAAATTAAAAATCACTTAGTGAGAGAAAAAAAACTCCCACTAATTCAAAACAAAAGAGTTAAAACTTTGATACACCAGAATAGCTGCTAGTCATGTACATGTTTAGATTTTATTTAAGCCTTATTTCCATTGTAAAGACATGCTCTTTAGTTAATATTATAATTATGCTATACCATGCAGGCTCAAGTTTTCTTCAAAAAATCATTCATATAGTATGAATTGAATCTTTGCAATCTCTTCCTGCTGCTGTCTCATAGAAGGAGAAAATAAATATGATGAACTTTTAGTTGTTATGCATATTTTAGTAAATAAAACACTTAAATGTTTCTGCTAAATTATATAATTTCCAGCTGTTAAAATATAACTTACAATATCCATCATGAATTTCTTTGATACATAGCTATTTCTTCCTTAAGTTCAGTTAATGAAGCAGTATATAGTTTATCATTACTATCCTCCTTGTTCTTCAACATCTAAAACACAAAAGGCTTGTTCAGTTATAATCCATAATGTTTCATCTTGGGTTCTAAATGGTAAAATTTATTTTTCAAAAGTGAGAATTTATTACTACTTAAATAATGGTCATAACTTATTCCAGTTTTCAAAAACATTGTAAATAATGCACAAATATCATTATATAATGAAGTAAAACATTTCAGACACGAATCAAATGCTAAAAAGACAAATTTAGCATACTTTCCCCAAAACAATGGTTTGATGAAATGTCAAAGTCAAAATGAAGCAGGAAACATGCACAGTTACACATGATTCCCAGGTACTCTGGAAGCTCAATAACAATAGAGATTTAGAAGCAAGCATGAGCAACACAGTGAGACCCTGCCTTAAAAAAGGAACAGAAAAAAATATACATGAATAAACAGTACAAGGGCACATCAGTAAGATAATTTTAAAATTTTATAGTAAGTTTCTAAATGTCAGGTTACATTTTAATGGTACTAAAGGTAAATGTGACATAACTTCACTAAAGGGAAGAAAATAATATGTACAATGAGATCTTTTTGATTTATATAAACTAAAATTACATTGTTAGGCTGTATGTAGTGGTGCATACCCTCAATCCCAGAATTGAGAAGTTGAGGCAGGTGAATCTCTGTGATTTTAAAGCTCACTTGTTCTACATAGTGAGCTCTAGGTCCTCTAAGACTGCATAGTAAGCCTCAGACATGTTATAGTTAAGCAATTCAGGGTTTTTACATTTAAAATTCTTATATATACACAGCATTTTTTAAATGCAGGGTCTCAGTGTATAGCTCAGTCCTCAAACTTGACATTGTCTAACCTTAGCCTCCATGATACTAGTATTATAAGCATTTGCCATCCCATACAGCCAGAAGAAATGAATTTTAAACATTTAATATTTATTCAAGAAATAATTGTTCCACTTCCCATCGTCTGAAAAAGTACTACGAAGTGAAGTGTAGAAAGATAATAAAAGAATGATAATAATAACAATATAGTAACAACAATAAAGAATGGAATATTTTTTCTTTAATGAGGATAAACATAAACAAGAATAATACTAATAAATTAAAATACAAATAGAAATGCAGCTTTCTGTACATAGAAAGCACAAATTGGTAAATTTCTTTGGCAAATGAATAAGAAATCAATATATGAAGAGGAATTTAACATATTGGAGAAGAATACTACTAAAGCATGGAAGTATAGTCTGTGGGATCAGAGAAAGTAACTGTAGAGACATGGGAATAGTGGGCAAATGTAGTAGATAAAGCTTTAAAAAAAGACACAATCATTGGGGAACCTAAAATATCTAAGAATAAAAACAAAAAAAAATTACTGATGAATTTGCAGAAAGAAAGAGATGTAGAAAGTCGTGGCAAATCTATAAAAACAGACTTAAAAATAAGAGACCAGACAAGAGTTTTCATAGCAAAAAGATGGTCATTAGTACAAAAAATGAAGTAAGGTTAATAGCAATAAAAACAATTAATGCCAGCTTCTCAAGGATATACAGTTCTAGCCTCCAGTCCATGAAAGAAACTTGCCAGGGCCCCAGGAATACACGGTTCCACCCTCTGGCCCAAAGTTTTACTCCCCCTCCTAAGGAGGTCACTTGGGCCTCAGGAGTATGCAGTCTCTGGCCTGCAGCTCTACCTTCCTTCCTCAGAAGACCCTATGAGGTTCCAGGAGCATCTAGACTCTAGCTCATGGCTCTATCCACCTTCTCCAGGAAGCTTGCTAGGCCCCAGAGACACCTGGTTCTAGGCTTCAGGCCACAGCTATGCCTGAGGAGACCTGCCAGGACCCAGCATCATCCAGCTCTATCTGCCTTCCCAAGAAGTCCTGCAGGCACTAGGAACACACAACCAATACCAGGGACAACAGATGACTAAAGACCAGCATAAGAACACAATCAACAAGAGCCAGAACAATATGGCACCACCAGAACTCAGCTATCCTGCTACAGCAAGCTCTGGATAACTTAATACAAATAAAACACCAGAAAATAACCACAAGTCTAGTCTTAGGAAGATGATAGAGGCCTTTAAAGAAGAAATGCATCAGTTCCATAAAGAAATACAGGAAAATACAATCAACAAGAGCCAGAACAATAGGGCACTACCAGAACCTATCTATCCTAATACAGCAAGCTCTGGTTATCTTCTTTCTTTTTTATTTTTATTTTTATTTTTATTTTTATTTTTATTTTTATTAATTTCAGTGATAGCTCACAAATTAAGAGGACTGGCTGTTCCACCAAAGTCCTGATTTCAATTTCAAGCAACCACAAGGTGGTTAATAACCACCTATTGCCCTCTTCTGGCAAGCAGGACTACATGTAATAAGCAAAAACACTGTATGCATAATAAATAAGTAAAAATTTTTTTAAAATGCTCTGGATTTCTTAATACAATTGAAACACAAGAAAATGACCTTATGTTTAGTCTTAGGAAGATGATAGAGGCTTTTAAAGAATGTTTCAATTCCTTTAAGAAATACAGGAAAAATACAATCAAACAGGTGAAGGAAATGGAAAAACATACAAAAAAAAAAAAAACAGTTCAAGACCTGAATATAGAAATAAAAACAATAAAAAAACAAAAGTAGGTAATCATGGAGATGGAAAACTTAGGTAAGAGAACAAGAACTACAAATGTAAGTGTGACCATTAGAATAAAAGAGATGGAGTAGAGAACCTGAAGTTACAATAGAAGATAGAGTTGAAGAATTTGATACATTGCTCAAAGGAAATGTTAAATCTTAAAAATTCCTGACACAAAACATCAGGGGAACCCTATGAAATGACAAATGCCAACAAAAATAGGAATAGAAGAAAGAGAAAGATTCCCAGCTCCAAGGACCAGAAAATATTCTCAACAAAATAATAGAAGAAAATTTCTCCAACCAAAAGAAAGAGATGCCAATAAACACACAAGAAGCATACAAAACACCAAATAGATTGGACCAGAAAATATTCTCCCAACACATAATAATTAAAACACTAAATGTACAGAACCAAGAAAGAACATTAAAAGCTGCAAGGAAAAAAAGGTCATGTAGCATATAAAAGCAAACCTATCAAAATAACACCCCACTTCTCAACAGAGATTTTAAAAGCCAGAAGGGCCTGGGTAGATATCTTACAGAAACTATGAGACCACAGATGTCAGCTCAGTTTACACGGCAACATTTTCAATTTTCATATATGGAGAAAACAAGATATTTTGTAACAAAACTAATTTTATTTAATTATTTTTATTGTTATTAATTACAGTTTATTAACTCTGTATCCCCGCCCCCATACATCCCAATGCCACCATCCCTCTTTCCCACCCATGTCCTTATCCCAGTACACTGATAATGGAGGTCCTCCTCCCCTTCCTTCTGATCCTAGTCTATCAATTCTCATCAGGAGTGGCTGCATTGTCTTCTTCTGTGGCCTGGTAAAAGCTGCTCCCCCCTCAGGGGTAGGTGATCAAAGAACAGGCCAATCAGTTCCTGTCAGAGACAATCCCTGTCCCCATTACTATGGAGGCCACTTGGATACTGAATTGCCCTAAGCTACCTCTGTGCAGTGTTCCAGGCCATCTCCATGAGTGGTCCTTGGTTGGAGTGTCAGTCTCAGAAAAGACAAAAGACAAAAAGGTTGAGACAGAAATTAGTACAAAACTAAATTTAAACAATATCTATATATAAATTCAGCCCTAAGAAGACAGTAGAAGAAATAATCCAATACATGGAGATGAACTACACCCAAGAAAATACAGGGAATAAATAACTCCACTGCAGCAAATCCAGAAGAAGAGAAACACACACACACACACACACACACACACACACACACAGAAAAGAGAGAGAGAGCCACCAACATCCAAATTACAGGAAGTAACTATCATGGGTCATTAATATCTCTCCACATCACTGGAATCAGTTCCCCAATAAAAAGACCCAGGCTAAGAGAATGGATTTGAAAACAGAATCCATCATTTTGCTGAATCCAAGAAACACACCTCAACAATAAAGATAGATACTACATCAGAGAAAAGAGCTGAGAAAATGTTTTCCAATCAAATGGACACAAAAAGCAAGCAGAAATAGCCATTCTAATAACCAATAAAATAGAACTTTACCCAAAATTCCTCAAAAAATATAGGGAAGGAAACTTCATACTCATCAAAGGAAAAATCTACCAAGTTGACCTTTCAATTCTGAACATCTATGCCCCAAATGCAAGGGTACCCAAATTAAAAAAAAAAATTCACTACAGTTTAAATCACACATTGAACCAAATGTTATTAGTAGGAGACTTCAACTCTTCACTCTCACCAATGGACAGGTCATCCAGATAGAAACTAAACAGAAATAATGAAACTAACACGTGTTATGATTCAAATGGGCTTAACAGATATTTACAGAACATTTCAGTAACACAGAAAAGAGTATACCCCCTTCTCAGAACGTCACAGAATCTTCTCCAAAACTGATTATATACTGGACACAAAGCAAGTCTTCACAGACACAAGAAAATTGAAATAAACCCCTTCTACATTATTAGAAAATCATGGATTATAGCTGAAGTTCAACTACAGAGAGGCTATGATCTCATGGAAAACCAAACAGCTCTCTACTGAAGGACAACTGGGTCAAGGTGGTAATAAAGGAAGAAACTAAACACCTTCAATATAAATGGAGACACAACATACCAGAACTTATGGGACACAATGAAAGCAGTGCTAAGAGGAAAGTTCATATCATTAGAAATTGGAGGGAACTCATACTAGCAATTTTAAAGCATTCTTGAATGTTCTAGACTAAAGAAGGAAACACACCCAAGACAACTAGACAGTAGGAAAAAAATGAAACTCGGGGCTGAAATCAATGAATTAGAAACAAAGTGAACAATAAAAAATTGAGCAAAACCAAGAGCTGATTCTTTGAGAAAATCAACAAGATAGCAAAACCCTTAGTCAAACAAAGTAAGGGACAGAGAATCAGTACTGTAATTAACATAACTAAAAAAGAAATGGGGACATAACAATAGATACTGAGAAAATCCAAAGAATCATTAGTACTTCTTTGAAAAACCTATACTCCACAAAATTGGAAAGTCTAAGTGAAACGAACAATTCTCTTGATAGATTCCACTTACCAAAGTTAAGTCCTACAACCACTAAGGAAATAGAAACAGTTGTCAAGAGCCTCCCAAACAAACAAGCAAACAAACAAAGCTTTGGGACAGATGGTTTCAGTACAGAATTCTACCAGAATTCCAATGAAAAACTAATATCAATACTCCTCCACAAAATAGAAACAGAAGGATCATTTCCAAACTCATTCTGTGAATCCACAGTCACCCTGATAATTGAACTACACAAACACTCAAGAAAGAAAGGGAATTTCAGAACAACCTCCCTTATAAATGTAGGAAAAAACGCTCAACAAAATCCTTTCAAACTGAATCCAAGAACACATCAAAAACATCTTCCACCATGATCAATTAGGCTTCATCCCAGGGATGCAGGGGGAGTTCAAAATCCATGAACTTAATCCACCATATAAACAAATTGTAATTAAAAAATGACATGATCTTCTCATTAGATGCTGAAAAGGTCTTCAACAAAACCCAAGCCCCATTGTGTTAAAAGTCTTGAAGAGATCAAGCATAGAAGGCACACATGTAATCACAATAAAGACAATGTACAGCAAGCCTATAGTCAACATCAAAATAAAATGGAGAGAAATCTAAAGCAATACCACTGAAATCGGGGACACATGCAGGCTGCACACTCTCACAGTATCTCTTCAATATAGCACTTGTCATCCTATCCAGAGCAATAAGGCAACTAAAATAGATCGAGAGGATACAAACTGGAGAGGAAGAAGTCACAGTATCATTATTTTTGGATAATATTATGGTATACATAAGTGACCTCAAAAATTATACGAGAAACTCCTACAGCTGATAAACACCTTCAGTAAAGTGACTGGATAAAAAAATAACTCAAAAAATCAATACCCAAAATCCATACAAATGATAAACAGGCTAAGAAGAAAATTAGAAAAACAACACCTTTTACAATATCCACAAATAATATAAAATATCTTGGTGTAACTCAAACCAAGCAAGTGAAAAGACCTATATAACAAGAACGTCAAGTCTCTGAAGAAAGAAATTGAAGAAGATATCAGAAGATGGAAAAATGACCCATGCTCAAGGATCTGTAGGATTAACATAATAAAAATTCTACCTACAGATTAAATGAAGTTCCCATCAAAATATCAACCTAATTATTTACAGACTTTGGAAAAATATACTAAACTTTACATTGAAAAACAACAACAACAACAACAAAAACACAGACTAGCTAAAACAATCCTCTACAATAGAAGAACTTTTGGAGGTATCACTATCCCTAATTTCAAGCTGTACAATAAAAGCAATAGAAATAAAACCTGCATGGTGTTATCATAAAAACATACAGGTTGATTGATGGATTAGATCCAGAAATAAACCCACACACCCGTGGACACCTGATTTTTGATGGAGAAGCAAAACCATACAATGGGGAAAAGGTAGCACCATCAACAGATGGTGCTGGTGTAACTGGATGTCTACATGTAGAAAAATGAAAGTAGATCCATACTTATCACCCTGCACAAAACTAAAGTCCAAGTGGATCAAAGACCTCAACATAAAACCAGATAAACTAAGTCTACTGGAAGAAAAAGAGGGGATCAGCCTTGAACTCATTGGCCCAGGATACAATTCCCTGGACAGAACACCAACAGCTCAGACACTAAGATCTACAGTTAGTAATTGGACCTCATGAAACTAAAAAGTTTCTGTAAGGCAAAGGACACTGTCATTAGGACAAAATGAGAGCTTACAGATCAGAAAAAGATATTCCCCTACATTTGATAGAGGGCTAATATCTAAAATATATTTAAAAAAACTCAAGATATTAGACACAAAGTAAATAATCCAATTAAATAAGAAGTTACAGTGCTAAACAGAGAATTCACAACAGAGAAGTTTCTAAAGGCTAAGAAACACTTAAAGAAATGTCCAACACCCTAGTCTTCAGAGAACTGCAAGTCAAAACAACTCTGAAAGTCACATCAGAATGGCTAAGATAAAAATGTAAAATTCATAGCCTTTTTTCACTAATTATTAGTTTTTACAGATATGTATTTTTTAAAATATTTTAAATATTAGTTACACATTATTAACTTTGTATTCCAGCTGTATCCCGCTCCCTCATTCCCTCCATATCCCACCCTCCCTCCCTCATCTCCTCCCTGCCCCATTCCAAGTCCACTTATAGGGGAGGACCTCCTCCCCTTTCATCTGATCCTGGTTTATCTGGTATCTTTAGGGCTGGTTGCCATGTCCTTCTCTAGCAGGTATGCTCCTCCCTCAGGCGGGGGTGTGTGTGTGTCAAAGAGCCAGCCATTGAGTTCATGTCAGAAATAGTCTCTGTTCCTGCTACTAGGGAAACCCACTTGGATACTGTGCTACCATGGGCTACATCTGAGCAGAGGTTCTAGGTTATATCCATACATGGTCTTTGATTGGAGAAACAGTCTCATAAAAGCCCCCTGTGCTCTGATATATTTGGTCCTTGTGGAGCTCCTGTCCTCTATAGGTCATACTAACTCCCCCTTTTTTCATATGATTTCCTGCACTCTGCTGAAGGTTTGGTTATGAGTCTCAGTTATCTACTTTGATGGAGACTGGGGAGAGCTATATGGGAGGGTTTGGATGGAGGAGAGTGAAGAGAGAAATGCTGTAATTATCAAAAATAATCACAAAAATAAGCAAAAAAAAATCTAAACAAATGGGAATAAACTCCAAAAAATACAATTTTCAAATTACAAGACATGTTAGATCTTTAGGTTATGTTTATTAATTAACTTTTTGAGTTAAGGGCACACTATGTAGCTCTGGCTCCTCTGAAACTAGGTTTGTAGATCTGTTTGGCCCAGAACTCATAGAGATCTGTCTGTTTCTCCTTCCTCAATGATGGGATTAAAGGATTGTGACACCATGTTTCATCTATGATTATTATTACACATTAAAAGAATGAACCATTTAAAAAATGTCAAGTGACATCACATGCCGAAGAGGATGTGGAGTAAGGCGAACACTCCTCCATTGCTGGTGGGAGCCCAATTTTTACAACCACTGTGCTAATCAGTCTGGTGTTCTCTCAGAAAACTGAGAATAGATCTAACCTAAAAACCCAGATATACCACTTCTGGGCATATACCAATAAAAATGCTCCACCAAAGCACAAGGATACCTGTTCAGCTATGTTTATAGAAGTTTTATTCATAATAGCCAGAAATTAATTAGATGTCCCTCAGCCAAAGAATGGATAATGAAAATGTGGTATATTACCATCTCTGTGATGACTTATCCAAAATCCCTTGATATCATAACTTCCCCCTGAGCTTAGGTTAAAATTTTTCTTGATTATAAGCAATGAAAAAAGAAAATACAAAAGATTAAGTAATACGGCTATGTAATATATGAGTGGGCTTGTGTTGTACTGGAGGTCTGGACATCTGGACATTAGGAGTAAACCATTTTCTAGGATAGTGTTTTATTTTAGCCATGGTGTGCTTTTACTAGCTTCAAAAGGGTCTGGCTTCAGTTTCAAGTTTCAAGAGAGGGATGCATGCAGAAAGGATAGAGAGGGGTAAAAATGAATGAGAGACAAAAAGAAAGAAGTAAAGCAAGAAAGGAAAATAATAAGGGAAAGAGTTAATAAAGGGAGGGAAGAAATAAAGAAAAGAAAAGCTAATACAAACCATGTTCTTACTACAGTGTTTTGTTTAGGAACAGGCAAATGACAATTCAGTGATGTTTTTCTATAGGAATTTTCCACCAGCAGTAGTGACAAAATGTCTTAGACCACTATATTGTCTAAAGTTGTAATAACCACAGGAAAGAATTTACTTACTAACCCCAATAAGAATTGTAACAATCTAGGAGATAGTACTTAAGTAATACTTCCCTTTTCCCATTCAACTCTGCCTAAAACTAACTTTCCCATGATTTATTTCATGACAAGAAGTGAACAACCTTTACTCTTTAAAATGTTTCTTTTGTTTGAATTTGTAAGAATCCCAACTAATAAAATAACCCAATGAAGTTTGTGGTAAGTGCCTCTACTTCCGTGGTTTTTGTATGGTTCTGCAGGACAAGAATGTGACAAACAATAGGTAGTACACCTTGGTTTAGTCCCTCAGGCCTAATATAAGGTAAATATCTTGATTCCTAATTAGGATTTTGTTAGAAGACATTAGGTATAAAGCTAACTGGGATAAAAATAATAACGTTTTCTTGCTGTTTTTCACATCTCTGCTTATCCAAATCCCATTGCTTAAACAGATTCACAAACTTCTGGTAATAATTATCGCTAACATTTAGCCTGTAAAATATAAAAATAAATGTTTACATTTTATATCAATATAAAGAAATCAAAACAAAAATAATTTGATCTATTTTATAATAGGATAAAAAGGGAAATCAGACAGTTTAAATATTCAGATGGGGAACCAAGAAATAAAATTAGCTTTTTTTAATGTAATTTTTCCCCTTAGCAAAGGGCTGAACCCAGGGCCTGGCACTTGCTAAGCAAACATTCTACCACTGAGCTAAATCATCAACACCCTAAATTAGATTAATGTAGACTCTAGAAGTACTTATTTTCCTTATTAAGACAAAAGTCTACTCACATGGTTTGCCTCTTAAAAACCAAGGAAATTTTATCATATATATACTGTATTTATTAATCTTCCTGAGAAATTGTATATATGTACAATTCACATTTATGCTTGTATATGAACATAATGTATATATTAATTTTCATGAGAAATTTAATATATATGTATACATTTTAGCATATTTCTCAGGAAATATGTCATATATATTTATATGTATTTTATATATTTCAATATATATTGATTAATTATATATTAAATCACATGTCTCAGGAAAATTAATTTAATCTCCAGGTAATTTTTCATTTCTTTCTACAGGTTCTAATAAATCAATAAATTATTTCTAAGTAGGAATATTTCACTAAACTCTTTGGCACAGCCAAAATTTAGCAGTACATAGAACAGTTAAATCAGTTAAAATATGCATATTATTTATGATATTAAATTTACTGGTTTTTACACTGTCCATACACTTATGTAAAAGACATTAAATAGTTTACATGGCGTCTACCATTTTCCTCAATTAATATAATTTCTGAATGAACATTAATTACTTTTAGAATCAAAACTTTTTATAGATATTTTGAGGGAAGAAAATGTAATCTTCACTGTCTCCCAAGAAATATATGTCAGTCCTGTGACAGCCTGGTAATACTTGCTTACAAAAAAATTAAATTGAACAGTTTTACCAGAGATTCAATATACAGTTGATAATATTCTCCAATGTAACTTGACACAATATACTCAGAAATTATATACACATGGCTCTAAAAATATCAGCAAACTTACATTTGCTTTTGTTTGTTTTCCCACACTTGTTTCATCTTAGAGCAACTCTCTTTGGAAATAGTTTCAGAGTACATTTGTATTTTTCTTCTCTTCTCAGGATGAGAATTATTGATGTCATCAATATTGAAAAGAGAAGATGGCGACTAGCACGCACAGTTTCTGAGCTGTGGAAGAGCTGAACGCCTGAGTTGGTGAGTAGAAGGACTCCTGAAGCCAGGAAAACAGCAGTAAGGCTTTCTAAACAACAGGGAACATTGCACAAGGTGAGAACTTTGGTCTAGGATCACCCAGGGACTTGTTTGGGAAGGAGAGAAAAGATCCTTTGATCTCAGGGCACTCCCCTTTCTCAGATATCACCTCCTCCTCAGCACAGCAAGCTTATTGAGATTCTCAGCTCAGAACTCACTGTCTGGGGACGGCTACAGCTGGGGTGAAGTTTCTAGCCTTTTAGCTGTACCTGTCTTAGAGTCCCAGATCCACGGCACCATCCTTCTAGGGTCCTAGGTCTGCTAGCGGCCATACTGACACCACAGGGTCTCTCAGCCAATGACTGTACCACCTGCCCAAACCCTCAGTGACAGATAATACACTATATACCAACCAAAGCCTAGCAGATGCACCATACAAGCTAGGCACACCAGGCACTGGGCCTCCCAGGCCTGGAGAGCACAGTGGGGCCCCCCAGGACGTCCCAGAAGGCATCTGGTCCAGTATCCTAGTCTCCAGTTGCAGCTGAATTTCCTAACCTGGCAGCTGCAGCAAAACTGAGCTGGCAGAGCTCCTCAGTCTTCCTGCATAAGACCAAGCAGGGCCAAACCAGAGAGTAGAGAGCCCAGATACCCAGATCCTTGCTAATGTGACCTGCTTGAGAGTGAGTGCGCCCTTGAGTGTATGCAGAGCCCCCAGATATAGGGTCTTTTTAAACTAGAAGCCAGGCATACCCACATACACACTGGGGGAAACAAAGGATCAATTGGGACATTGAAGCCCCTGCTCTGCTCATCCAACTGAGGAGTTAAGGTGTATAACCATCACCAATGCCTGCTACATATACAGTGCATGCACAGGTAACCCCCTAGAAACCTGCAAGGCAGAGCCCCTCCCACACACTCAAGGGTTCAACATTCTCTATCACTCTGTCCCTCGAGGCACACTTCCACGCACACTTCCACGCACACTTACACACACACACACACACACACACACACACACACACACACATACACACACCTGCCTTTGCCCTTTAGTGCCGACATACTTTCCTCCCACAGGTACAGCTAATGCACCAATGCACACACTGAGGCCACGGGACCTCTCTCAGCTTCCTGAAGAACTCTCCAGACACCAGAGAGAGACAGTACCAGTCTGAAATGCAGAATCCAGAAACAAAGAGGGAAGGTTTCAGATAAGCCAATGGCCAGGGGTAGGTGAAAGAACACATCCAACATAAATCAGGAAATTATGGCTTCACCAGAAACCCCCAAAATTGATGGATGTATCAATTCATCAGAAGCACAGGAAAATGACTTTAAAGCTATGCTTACCCAATTAATTGAGGCTCATAAAGAGGAAACAAACAATTCTCTTAGAGCAATAGCTATGCAAATCCAGACAGTTAAAGAGGAAATGAACAAATCTATCAAAGATTTGGCCAGTCAATTGGAGGCAAAGAAAGAGGAAATGAACAAATTTCTTAAAGAAACACAAGCAAATATAGCCAAGCAAATAGAAGCATAAGTAGAGATACAATTAGTGGCATATAGAGAGGAAATGAACAAAAAAATAGAGAGCATCATAGAGAGACAGGAATCCACATTCAAACAGATGAAGGAACTGGTGCAAGGCATGAAAATAGAATTAGAATCAATAAAGAAAACACAAACTGAGAAAACCCTGGAGCTGGAGAACTTGGAGAAAAGATCAGGAACCACAAATGTAAGCATCATCAACAGAATACAAGAAATGGAAGAGAATCTCTGGTGTTTAAGATACACTCACAGAAATTGATACTTCTCTCAAAGAAAAAGTAAAATCAGAAAAGTCCCAAACACAAAATATCCAAGAAATGAAGGACTCCATGAAAAGACGAAATCTAAGAATAATAGGAATTGATGAAAAAGAAGACTCCAGGTTCCAAGGTCCAGAAAAGATTTTAAAGAAAATCAGAGAAGAAAATTTTCCCAACTTAAAGAAAGAGATGTCCATAAATATACAAGAGGCCTACAGAACACCAAATAGACTAGTCCAGAAAAGAAACACCTCATGTCACATCATAGTCAAAACACTAAATCTACAGAACAAAGAAAAGATACTAAAAGCAGCAAAGGAAAAAGGCCAAGTAACATATGAAGGTAGACCTATCAAAATCACACCGGACTTCTCATCAGAAACTATGAAAGCCAGAAAGGCCTGGGCAGGTGTCACGCAGACTCTAAGAGGCCACAGATGCCAACCCAAACTACTATACCCTGCAAAGCTCTCAATCAACATGGATGGAGAAAACAAAACATTTCATGACAAAACTAAATTTTTGCAATATCTACCCAACAAACCAGCCCTACAAAAGATACTAAAAGGAAAACTCCAATCCAATGAAAACAACTTCACCCAAGAAAAAAATAGCATAAGGATAATATCCCAACAAAAATTAAAAGAAAACAAGCAATGAAACACAGTAAGACCACCAACTCCACAATAAAAGGAACTAATATTCATTGGTCACTATTATCTATCAACATCAATGGACTCAACTTGCCAATAAAAAGACACAGACTAACAGAATGGGTATGGAAACAGGATTCAACATTCTGTTGCATCCAAGAAATGCACCTCTGCAACAAAGATAAACACTACCTCAAAGGAAAAGGCTGGAAAAAATGTCTTTCAAGCAAATGGTCCCAGAAAACAAGCTGGGGTAGCTATCCTAATACCTAATAAAATAGACTTTCAACCAAAATTAATCAAAAAAGATGAGGAGGGATATTACATTCACATCAAAGGAAAAATCCACCAAGAGGACATCACAATTCTGAACATTTATGCCCCAAATACAAGAGCACCTATATTCATAAATGAAACATTATTAAAACTTAAATTACACATCCATCCCAACACCTTAATAGTGGGAGACGTCAACACCCCACTTTCACCAAGGGATGGATCATCTAGATAGAAGCCAAATAGGGAAATACAGGCACTTAGAGAGGTTCTAAATAAAAAAGACCTAATAGATATCCATAGAACTTTCCACCCAAACTCAAAGGATTATACCTTCTTTTCAGCACCTCATGGAAACTTCTGCAAAATAGACCATATAGTTGGTCACAAAGGAAGCTTCAACAGATACAAGAAGAATGAAATAATCCCCTGTACTCTACTCACCACCATGGACTAAAGCTGGACTTCAACAACAATGGAATTAGAAAAAAGCCTACAAGCACATGGAAACTGAACAACTTGCTGCTCAATGACAGGTGGGTTAAGAAAGAAATTAAAGACTTCCTAGAATTCAATGAAAATGAAGGCACAACATACCTTAATTTATGGGACACAATGAAAGCAGTGCTCAGAGGAAATTTCATAGCACTAAGTGCCTTCAATAAGAAATTTGTGACATCTCATACAAGCAACTAAATGGCCCAACTGAAAGCCCTTGATAAAAAGAAGCAAATACACCCAAGAGGAGCAGACAGCTGGAAATAATCAAACTCAGGGCTGAAATCGATCAATTAGAAACAAATAAAACAATTCAAAGAATCAATGAAACCAAGAGCTTTTTCTTTGAGAAAATCAACAAGATAGACAAACCATTAGCCAAATTAACTAAAAGGCAGAGAGAAACTATCCAAATCAGCAAAATCAGAAATGAAAGGGGGGACATAACTACAGACACTGAAGCAATTCAAACAATCTTTCGGTTTTACTACAAAAGCCTATATGCCACAAAATTCAAAAAATCTAAAAGAAATGGACAATTTTCTTGATAGAGTCCATCTACCAAAATTGAGACAAGATCAGGTAGAAAGATTGAATAGTCCTATATCCCCCAAGGAAAGAAAAGCAGTCATCAAGTCTCCTTCCAAAAAAAGCCCTGGGCCAGATGGATTCAGTGAAGAATTCTACCAGACCTTCCTTCAAAGAAATGCTAACTCAATTCTCTCCAAACTATTCCACAAAATAGAAACAGAAGGAACATTACCAAACTCATACTATGAAGCCACAGTCACCGTGATACCTAAACCATACAAAGACCCAACAAAAAAGGAGAACTTCAGACCTATCTCTCTTATGAACATTGACGCAAAAATACTCAATAAAATACTTGCAAATCGAAGTCAAGAACACATCAACGATATCATCTACCATGACCAAGTAGGATTTACCCCAGGCATGCAAGGGTGGTTCAACATATGGAAATCCATCAATGTGATCCACCACATAAATAAACTGAAGGAGAAAAACCACATGATCATCTCTTTAGATGCTGAAAAAGCTTTGGACGAAGTCCAACACCCATTCATGTTTAAAGTCTTGGAGAGATCAGGGATACAAGGCATGTACCTAAACATAGTAAAGGCAATATAAAGCAAGCCTATAGCCAACATCAAACTTAATGGAGAGAAACTTAAATCAATTCCACTGAAATCAGGAACAAGTCAAGGCTGTACACTCTCTCCATATCTCTTCAACATTGTACTTGATATCCTAGCTAAAGTAATAAGACAACTAAAGGAGATCAAGGGAATACAAATTGGAAAGGAAGAGATCAAACTTACTACTCGCAGATGATATGATAGTATACCTGAGTGACCCCAAAAATTCAACCAGAGAACTCCTTCAGTTGATAAACACCTTCAGCAAAGTGGCAGGATACAAAATAAACTCAAAAAAGATCAGATGCCCTCCTGTATACCAGATACAAAAGGGCCGAGAAGGAAATCAGGGAAACAACACCCTTCACAATAGCCATAATATAAATATACTTATTTATAATATAGTATACTAGTATAAATATAGTATTTGTAATATAGTATACTTATACATAATATAAATATACTTATAATATAAAGTACCTTGAGGTGACTATAACCATGCAAGTGAAAGTCCTGTTTGAAAAAATCTTTAAGTCTCTGAAGAAAGAAATTGATCCTGTACAACAACAAATCATATAGAGGTATCTCCATCCACTATCTCAAGCTGTACTACAGAGCCATAGTAATAAAAACTGCATGGTATTGGCATAGAAACAGAAAAAAAGATCAATAGAACCAAATAGCAGATGCAGAAATAAATCCACAAACCTATGAATATTTGATTTTTGACAAAGAAGCCGAAACCATTCAATGAAAAAAAAGACAGCATCTTAAAAAATGTTGCTGGGCCAAACTGGATGTCTAAATGCAGAAAAATGGAAACCGATCCATATTCATCACCCTACAGAAAACTAAATTCCAAGTGGATCAAAGACCTCAACATAAAACCAGATACTCTAAATCGGTTAGAAGAAAAAATTGGGTAGAGCCTAGAACTCATTGGCACAAGGAACAACTTCCTGAAGAGAACACCAATAGCACAGGCTCTAAGAGCAACAATCGATAAATGGGACCCATGAAACTGAAAAGCTTCTATAAAGCAAAAGACAATGTCATCAGAACAAAATGATAGCCTACACACTGGGAAAAGATCTTCACCTAACCTATATCTGACAGAGGGCTGACATCAAGAATATATAAAGAACTAAAGAATTTTATAAAACAATAAATCAAGTAATCCAATTAAAACATGGTGTACTTAGTTAAACAGAGAATTCTCTGTAGAGGAATATAGAATGACAGAGAAACATTTAAAGAGATGCTCAACATACTTAGCCATCAGAGAGATGCAAATCAAAACGACTCTGAGATTTCACCTTACACCCATCAAAATGGCTCAAATAAAAAACTCAAATGACAACACATGCTTGAGAGGTTGTGGAGAAAGGGGAACCCTCCTCCATTGCTGGTGGGAATGTAAACTGGTACAACCACTCTGAAAATCTATCTGGCACTTTCTCAGACAATTAGGAATAGTGCTACCTCAAGACCCAGCTATACCACTCCTAGGCATATACCCAAAATTTGCACAAGTACACAACAAGGACATTTGCTCAACCTTGTTTGTAGCAGTTTTATTTGTAATAGCCAGAACCTGGAAACAACCCAGATGTCTCTCAACAGAGGAATGTTTACAGAAATTGTGGTATATTTACACAATGGAATACAACTCAGCAATCAAAAAAGAAAAAAAATCACGAAATTTGCAGGCAAATGGTGGGATTTAGAAAAGATCATTCTGAGTGAGGTATCCCAGAAGGAGAAAGACACACATGGTATATACTCACTTATATAGACCAATAAGATATGATAAACATAATGAAATTTATACACATAAAGAAGATAAACAAGAAGGCAGACACAGGGTAAGATGATCAATTCTCACTTAGAAAGACAAATGGGAGGTGCACTGGATGAAGGAGAAAACAAGTAACAGGAAAGGAGCTTACAGCAGAGGGCCCCTGAAAGACTCTACCTAGCAGTGTATCAAAGCAGATAGTAAGACTCATAACCAAACCTTCAGCAGAGTGTAGGGAATCATATGAAAGAAGGAGGAGTTAGTATGATGTGAAGATGATAGGAGCTCCACAAGGACCAAATATATCTGGGCATAGGGGTCTTTTATGAGACTGACATGCCACCAAGGACCATGTATGGATATAACCTAGAACCTCTGCTCAGATATAGCGTGTGGTAGCTCAGTAACCAACTGGTTCCCTAGTAAGGAGAACAGGAACTAATTTTGACATGAACTCAATGGCAGGCTCTTGGACCTCCCCACCCCTCAAGAGAAGAGCAGTTCTGCTAGGCCACAGAGGAGTACTTTGCAGCCAGTCCTGAAGATACCTGATAAAACAGGTTCAGATGAAAGGGGAGGAGGTCCTCCCCAATCAGTGGACTTGGAAAGGGGCAGGGAGAAGATGAGGGAGGGAGGGATTAGGAGGGGATGAGGGAGCGGGATACAACTGGGATACAGAGTTAATAAAATGTAACTAATAAAAAATAATAAAAAAGAATATGCAAGTGCATGAAGATATGAAGTATTATAAATTCAATATTTTTAATCTGAGTAGCAACAGGACCAATGTGATTTTAAAAAAATATCATGAGCACTACAAAACAGATATATTTCAAAGATAAAACTTAAGGCGTTGGTATGACTTTACAGATAATATATAACGTGATTTACCCATTACTTTGAATCTTGAATGTTCCTGCTGGACTTTTGACATGCTTAACAGTAATGGAATATCTGCTATCCTATAAGGCGATGAACTGTAGCAACATTAGTTCCTAAAAGTTTTTACGGTAGCAGTTTAGTTTATAGAAAAGGAGGGGATTTGGATTTACTCTAACTTGGTACTAGTTCACAGTTGATTACTTATTAATCTCTGGGAGAGAGACTGAGCTGAGGATTATATATTTTCTTTTCTATAAAATTATTCCTGTAACACATCAGCAGAAAAGACAAAGAAAGAAGATCATGAAATTATCTGGCGTGAGTTCTGATTGGTAGCCATTTTTTGTGCCCTTTCCGAAAGTCTCCTTTGGACTCAAAATTCTCTACTTGTTTATTATTGCATTCATTCAATCTATATTTATTTAGATTATTAAGTTTTTCTATGAACTTTTAGCTTCACATAATGTACATTGTTGAACTCCTTCTATACAATGATGAGCAAGAAAGACGTGAAATATATAAAGAAATCAAATCCTTAAAAATATTGAAAATAAAGGTCAATATGTTTTAAAAACTTCCATTTTTTAAAAAATTTACTATTTATAAATACGTCTAAAGATTAGTAAACAATATCAATGATACTTAAAGATTAAATTTAAATATAACGTTAATATGGTACATAAAAAGTTTCATACATTTACTGGGTGGTAGTGGCACATACCTTTAATCCCAACACTCAGTAGGCAGAGGCAGGCATATCTCTGTGAGTTTGAGGCCAGCCTGGCTTATAGAGTGACTTCCAGTGTTGTAGTGCTTTTTCCTCCTGGCCTTAAGCTCCTGGAAAAAATGACTCATGAGACTCAAAATATATATTTACAAAATCATAGGACATACAACTAGACTCTTCTCTGAATATCCCATAATTTAAAGTCAGCCATTTTTCTAATCTACATTTTGCTACATGGCTTGTTACATGTGCTCAGGTTCTATGCATCCATCCTCCTCACATCTTGCTGGACAAATATCCTGTTCCTGGCTCTATCCTAGAATCCTTTCTGCCTGCCATATGTCTCACTTTCTATTCTAACTATCTTATAGGCCATACTTTTTTAATTGACAGTATATACATCCATTCAACACACAAGATATTTTCTAAACTGCAACCAGGGCTACACAGAGATACCTGGTCTTGAAAAACCAAACCAAACCAACCAAACCAAACCAATCCAAACCAAACCAAACCAAACCAAACAAACAAACAAAACAGTACACCAAAGTTTCATATTTTACAATACTTTGAATTTTGCAGTTTCATACTAGGAATATACAACCAGTGAAGTCATTGCAAATAAAATAAACCAGACAAAACTGTGATATCTGAAATATTTTTGGACCTATATATTTTGGATGAGAATTTTCCAACCTCACCTCAGTTCTGATTTTCCTAATTGAAGATAATTTTAAAATTGAGACTTGATAATAAAGAACCCAACAGTAAAACAGAGTCAAGGATAAACTCCAAGTGCTTCACAAAAAGTTTGCTAAAAGACAAATATTTCAGGAAATTGATGCAGTCAACCCTAATTAGACCTGGTAGGCTAGAGTAACATAGAAGGGGAGGAAGACCTCCCTTCTCTGGGAACTAGGGAAAGGGTTGGGGAAGAAGAAGAAGGATGGGTGTGACTGGGAGGATACTAGAGAGGGAGCTGCGGTGAGGATACAAAGTGAATACATTGGAATAAATAAGTAAATATATAAAAATTAAAAGAAGTTGTCTCCTGTGCCATTGAGTTCAAGGTTCTTTCCCACTTTTTCTTCTAAGCGGTCCAGTGTGTCTGGTTTTATATTAAGGTCTTTGATCCACTTGGACTTTAGTTTTGTGCAAGGTGATAAGTATGCATCTATTTGCATTTTTCTACATGTAGACATCCAGTTAGACTAGCACCATTTGTTGAATATGCTATCTTTTTTCCATTGTATGGTTTTGGCATCTTTGTCAAAAATCAGGTGTCCATAAGTGTGTGGGTTTATGTCAGGATCTTCTGGTCAATTCCATTGATCCACCAGTCTGTTTCTATGCCAGTACCATGCAGTTTTTAGTATTGTTGCTCTATAGTACAGCTTGAGATCAGGGATGGAGATACCTCCTGAAAATCTTTTACTGTAGAGAATTGTTTTAGCAATTCTGGGTTTCTTGTTATTCCATATGAAGGTGAGAATTTTTCTTTCAAGGTCTGTAAAGAATTGTGTTGGTAATTTGATGGGAATTTTGTAATAGCCAGAAGGTGGAAACAACCCAGATGCCTCTCAGTGGAGGAATGGATACAGAACTTGTGGTACATCTACACAATAGCATATTACTCAGCAATAAAAAAACAAGGAAATCATGAAATTTGCAGGTAAATGGGATCTGTAAAAGATCATCCTGAGTGAGCTATCCCAGAAGCAGAAAGACGCACATGGTATATACTCACTCATATAGACATACAATATTGTATAAACTACTAAAATCTGAACACCTAAAGAAATTAATCAAAAGGGAGGACTTTTGCTGAAATGCTCAACCCTTATCCAGAAAGGCAAAGAAGATGGACATCAGAAGAAGGAGAAATGAGGGAACAAGTCAGGAGCCCGACACAGAAGACCTCTGAACAGCTCTGCTCTACAGACTATCAATGCAGATGCTGAGACTTATGGGCAACCTTTGGGCAGAGTGCAGGGAATATTAGGAAAGAAGTGGACAATAGTTAGATCCGGAGAGGAGAAGAACTCCACAAGGAGAACAACAGAACCAAAAAATCTGAGCACAGGGGTCTTTCCTGAGACTGATACTCCAACCAAGGACTATGCATGGAGATTAGCTAAGACCCCTGAACAGATGTTGCCCATGGAAGTTCAGTATTCAAGTGGGTTCCATTGTAATAGGAACAGAACAGGTACTGCCTCTGACATGAACTGATTGGCCTGCTCTTTAATTACCTCCCCCTGAGGGGGAAGCAACATTACCAGGCCACAGAAGAAGACAACACAGCCTCTCCTGATGAGACCTAATTGACTAAGATCAGAAGGAAGGAAAAGAAGACCTCCGCTATCAGTGGACTTGGGGCAGGGCATGCATGCAGAGGGTGGAGAAAGGGAGAGATTGGGATGGGGGGAGGGAGGGAACCACAGGGGGGGATACAGAGTGAATAAAGTGTAATTAATAAGAATAAAAAAATTAAAAGAAAACACTTTCTAACTGAAATGATATAGTGAACTTACCAACTGTGGTCAGGAAGTCAGATTTTTACCATAGAAATGATCGATCCTGAAAGTACAATTTTAAAATTCATACAGTCTTAGAACTCAAGCTTTAAAATACACAATACTCTTAAAAATTACAGTCCAATAGCCAGGCAGTGTAGCTACATGCCTTTAATTCCAGCATTTGGGAGGCCAAATGCAGGTGAATCTCTGAGTTCAAGGCCCAGCTGGTCTGCAATGTGAGTCCAGAACAACCAGAGCTATACACAGAGAAACTTCTTCTCAAAAAACAAACAAACAAACAAAAAAACAAGCCTTTTTACATCAAATATTTGTAAAAGACGGTCAATAATAATTTTAAATATATTTTAATAAAAAAAGCAAAAGAACAAAGATGAAAAATTTGGTTTGTTCTGGTGAGATGGCTTGGTGGTTAAAATGCCTATTGTTTTAGGCATTGGGGCCCGAGTTTGTTTGTTTGTTTTGGCTTTGTTTTAGTTACTTCAAGACAGGGTTTTTCTGTATGCCCTCTGCTGTCCTGGACTTACTTTGTTGACTGGCCTGGCCTTGAACTAACAGAGGTCTGCCTGCCTCTGCCTCCCAGAGTGCTAGGATTACAGACATGTGTCACCATGCCCAGCTGAGGTCCTGAGTTTGAATTCTCACTCACATAAAAGCCAGTTTTGATGTGTGTCTTTAACCACAGCACATAGGGGTAGAGATAGGCAGATCTCTAGGGTTCCTTGGATATTTAGTCTCCCTGAAAAGATGAGCAACAGATACAGAGAGATCCTGTTTCAAAACAATAAATTGGAGGACCTGGAGTGATTTCTCAGTGGTTAAAAACATTGGTGGCTCTTCCAGAGGATCCAGTTCAATTCCCAGCACTCACAAGGGACCTTTATGATTGGCTGAATAAGGCCTGCACCTGTGCACACAGAGTAATAGGCTCCATCCCATTGGAGGGCCAACCTGATAGAGTCCTGAGGGAGATTTCAGGCAGCAGGAATGAGCTACTGACTTTAGGACAAATATTTTCCTGTTTCTAGGTTTATAATCCCTTATAGATTTGAACATTTAGAAAGAAAATGTGTAAAATATGAAGCAGTATGAACAGCATTACTTTATTTAAAGCGTAGTCTCTTGTATACATTTTTGTTTTTATTTACTTAAGTGTATATACATACTGTGTATAGGCATTTTTCTACATGTATATATACACAGCACATGAGTATACACTGCTCTCAGAAATCAAAATCTGGCATCCAGATTCCCTACAACTCCTGGGCCTCTTACATTCACCTTCCTCTTGCTGGGATTAACTGCAAGTCTCTTTCTCTCTGTCGCTCTCTCTTTCTCTCTCTGTCTCTCTGTTTCTATCTGTCTTTGTCTCTGTCTCTGTCTCTATCTCTCACACTCCTGGTATATTTATGTGTGTTTTGCCTGTCTGTTCCCTATAGAGAGCAGAAGAGAGCACTGATCCTCTGAAACTGTAGTTACATATAAGTTACGAGCCATCTTATGGGTGCTTCCTCTGCAAGAACAAGTGCACTTAACAGCTTGAGTCAACTTTCCACACGAGATTAGTATGTGCACTAGGGAATTTCTCCCACAGCAGCTGTTTGCTCTCAGTGTTTTCCTACTTGTACATTATTTAAAACAAACATACAAACAAACAAACAAAAAGCTACACCTTTGAAAAACAGCAAAAAGGATCTATGGTACATGTTGGTGGGAGAAAAGAAAGGGGAAGTTATGTATTTATAATTGCAATAAACAAAAGAAATAATTTTTTAATTTATGTATTTATGTACATGCATATTTTAATGTTTGAGTGTTCTGTCTGCATGTAGAGCTGCATGCCAGAAGAGGGCATTAGATCCCTTTGTAAATGGTCATAACCCATATGTGGTTGCTGGAAATTGAGCTCAAGACCTCTAGAAGAACATTGCTCTTAACTGCTGATCCAAACTACCAACCCCAGAAATAATTTTTAAATGACCCTTTGTATAATATTATCTTTCTCCAGAAAATAACTGACATTTTTATAGGGATTGTTTCAGTCTTATAAACTGATTAAGGAAAAAGACATCCTGATGATTTTGAAATAGCCTTACAAGAAACAAGGAATGCATTTTCCAACTATTTAAAAAGCAAATAGGAAGCCGGGTGGTGGTGGGACATGCTTTATATCCCAGCACTTGGGAGGCAAAGGCAGGCAAATCTCTCTGCATTTGAGGTCCGCTTGATCTAAAAGTGAGTCCAGGACAAGTAGTGATACACAGGGAAACCCTATCTTAATAAAACCCAAAATAATAATAATAATAATTTTGAATGATGTGTATGCGTGCCCACATGTTCCTGTGTGTATGTGTGAGTACATACATGTGTATGTGTGCGTGTATATGGGGTGTGTGTGTGTGTGTGTGTGTGTGTAGGTAGATTTCAGGTATAGCCTCATCACTTCTCACTTAAGTAGTAAGACAGGGTCTCATTGAATCTGAGGGTCACAAATTCCAGAAGCCTGGCTCCAAGGATCTACCTGTCTCCACCTACCCAGCCTGGATTTTTTCCCATTAATTAATTAATTCATTTAACATCTCAATTGCAGGTTTCCCTCTCCTTCCAGGCCACCATCCTTCCCCCAACATTCTCTGCTCTCCATGTCCTCAGAGAAGGGGGAGATCTGCCCCATGGTCAAAACCTGCCCTGGCACATCAAGGCAAAGCAGGACTAAGCACATCCTCCCCCAGTGAGATCAGAAAAGGCATCCCGGCTCAGGAAAGGGATCTAAAAGTAGCCCTCAGAGTAAGAGAGGGTCCCTGCTCCAGTTGTTGGAGGACCAACATGAAGAACTGCACATCTGCTACATATATGTGCAGGGGTCCAAGGACCCAGCCTGAATTTGTAACTTGAAGTCTTGGTGTTAGGGTCCGGAAGACACTGAAGGAATGACTCTGAACTTGAGTAGTGTGCAAACAACAAAATGCAATTATTCTGCAGAGATCCAGTATGCAGGGATCATCATCCAGGCAGAATGTTGACCCCCAGATGAGAACACAAGCACTGCTTACGGTTAACTGGGAGAATGTCAGGGACAGTTAGGTCATCTTTACTGTGATTGGTACAGGTCAAAAGCAAGGGTCCAAGTGTCAATACTGATGATTGGCTAGGGATAACTAGGGCTTGATTAGTGACTGGGGGCTCTCTAAACTGGATGAAATTTGTCCAAAGGGATGGGTACCCACGGAGGCTACATGACTTCAATCAGGCCATGCCCATGGCCATGAAGGTTACTTGACTCTGATCAGGGCTTAGGGGCTTCTCAGACCAGTAGCTAAATAACCTTATCTCACTGGGTCAATTGTCTGGAGCAAGCCAGTTTTAGTGTTTTGTTTTGTTTTTGTTTGGTTGGTTTTTGTTTTTTTTCCCCTGCAACTGAAGTTTCTTTTTCTGAGGAACAGAAAACTCAGGCCTGTTCTACCCCAGCAAAAAAAAAAAAAAAAAAAAAAAAAACATAAAGGCTGTCACAAAGTTGGTTTAGTCAGGCTTATTTACCCAGGTCCTCTCATTGTGCTCCTACCTTAAGTCCATATGCTTGCAAGAAAAGTACTTAACCGAAGGGGTCATCTCTCCAGCTGCACTCTGAGGTGTTTTTTTCTTTCTATATTTATTTTTTTTATTTATTACAATTTTTTATTCCCTTACCTCATGCCCTCCAACCAGACCTTCCTTCTGCTCCTCCCAAGCCCTCTCCAAATCCACTGATGGGAAGGTCCTCTTCCCCTTCCATCTGACACAGCCTATCCAGTATCATCAGGACTAGCTGCATTGTCTTCATCTATGGCCTGGTGAGGCTGCCACCTTCCCCTCAGATAGAGGTAATCACAGAGCCAGCCACTGAGTTCATGGAAGAGACAGTCTCTTTTCCCCTTACTAAGGAAGCTACTTGGACACTGAGCTGTCATGTGCTACATCTGTGCAGGGGTTCTAGATTATCTCCATGAATGGTCCTTGGTTGGAATATCAGTCTCAGAAAGAACCCTGGGACCAGATTTTTTTTGGTTCCATTGCTTTCCTTGTGGAGCTCCTGTCTCCTCAGGGTCTTTCTGTCTTCCCCTTCTTTCATAAGATTCTCTGCACTCTGCCCAAAGTTTGGCTATGAGTCTCAGCATCTGCTTTGTTACCCTGCTGGATGGAGTCTTTCAGAGGCCCTCTGTGGTAGGCTCCTGTTTTATTCCCTGTTTTCTTCCACTTTGGATGTCCATCCTTTTTGCCTTTCTGAATTAGGATTGAGCATCTTACCCAGGGTCTTCCTTCTTGCTTAGCTTCATTTGGTGTACAGAATTTAGTGTTTCTCCTGTATTATAATATCCACTTACAAGTGAGTATTTACCATGTGTGTCTTTCTGCTTCTGGGATACCTCACTCAGGATGATCTTTTGTAGTTCCCACCATTTTCCTGCAAATTTCATGATTTCCTTGTTGTTAATTGCTGACTATAATTATATTGTGTAAATGTACTACAATCTCTGTGTCTATTCCTCAACTAAGGGGCATCTATACTGTTTCCAGATTCTGGCTATTACAAAGGAAGGTGCTACAAAAATGGGTGAACAAATATCCTTGCTGTATTCTTGAGCATTTTTTGGATATATGCCTAGGAGTAGTATAGCTGGATCTTGAGGAAGCAATATTCCTAATTGTCTGAGAAAATGCCAGATTAATTTCCATAGTAGTTGTACAAGTTTACATTCCCATCAGCAATGGAGGAGGGTTTCTCTTTCTCCACATCCTCTCCAGCATGTGTTGTGACTTGAGTTTTTGATCTTAGCCATTCTGATGGGTGTAAGCGGAAATCTCAAGGTCATTTTAATTTGCATTCCCTAATGACTAAGGACTTATCACATTTCTTTAAGTGTTTCTCTGCCATTCAATATTCTTCTGTTGAGAATTCTCTGTTTAGCACTGTGCTCCATTTTTTATTATTTATTAAATACACTTTATTCACTTTGTATCCCCCCCCCCGTGGTTCCCTCCCTCCTCCCATCCCAATCTCTCTTCCTCCACCCTCTGCATGCATGCCCCTCCCCAAGTACACTGATACGGGAGGTCTTCTTTTCCTTCCTCCTGAGCCTAGAGAATTAGGTCTCATCAGGAGTGGCTGCAGTGTCTTCTTCTGTGGCCTGGTAATGCTGCTTCCCCCTCAGGGGGAGGTAATTAAAGAGCAGGCCAATCAGTTCATGCCAGAGGCAGTACCTGTTCCTATTACAAAGGAACCCACTTGGGTACTGAACTGACATGGGCTATATCTGTGCAGGGGTCTGTACTCCATTTTTTAATTTGATTACTCGATTTGTTGCTTGTTAACTTCTTTAGTTCTTTATATATTCTCGATATTAGCCCTTTGTCAGATGGAGGGTTGTTGAAGACCTTTTCCAAGTCTGTAGGTGGTTATTTTTATTCCAATGACAGTGTCCTTTGCTTTATAGAAGAATTTCAGTTTCATGATGTCCTATTTATTGATTGTTGATCTTAGAGCCTCTGCTGTTTGTGTTCTGTTCAGGCAGTTGTTTCGTGTGTCAATGAATTCAAGGCTCTTTCCCACTTTTTCTTCTAACACGTTTAGTGTGTCTGCTTTATGTTGATTTCTCTGGTCCACTTGGACATTAGTTTTATGTACAGTGATAATTATGGATCTATTTGTATTTTTCTACATGTAGACATCCAGTTAGTCCAGCACCATTTGTTGAAGATGCTGTTATTTTATCCATGTATGGTTTTGGCATCTTTGTCAAAAATCAGGATTACCTCCCCTTGAGAAGGGAGTAAACTTACCAGAAAACAGAGGAAGACAATGCAGCCAGTCCTCATGATAAGTGATAGTCTAGGATCAGTTGGAAGGGGAAGAGGACTTATCAGTGGACTTGGAGAGGGCCATTGGAGGAGATAAAGAATGAAGGGGTGAGACTGGGAGGGAATGAGGGAGAGGTCCATAGATATGATAAAATGTTAATAAACTGTAATTAGTATAATAAAATTACAAAAATCATCCATACATGTGTGGGTTTATTTCTGGGTCTTCTATTTGATTTCTTTGATTTACCAGTCTGTTTCTATGCTAGGACCATCCAGTTTTCATTACTGTTGCTCTATAGTACATCTTTAGATCAGGTATGGAGATACCACAGAATATCCTTTATTGAAGAGGATGGTTTTAACTATTCTGCATTTCTTGTTATTCAATGTGAAGTTGAGAATTTTCTCTCAATTACTGTAAAGAATTGGGTTGGTAATTTGATGGCAATTGCATTGAATATGTAGATTGCTTTTGGTAAGATGGATATTTTTACTGTTATTCCTCCTGAGCCATGAGCATGAGAGATCTTTCCATCTTCTGAAATCTTCTTTTACTTCTTTTTTCAGAGACTTGAATTGTTTTTCATACAAGTCTTAGGCTTGTTTGGTTAGAGTTACACCAAGGTACTTTATGTATTTTGTGACAATTGTGAAAGCAGTTTCATTAATTTCTTTTTCAGCCAAATTGTCGTTTGTATACAGGAAGGCTACTTATTATTTAGAGTAACTTTTCTATCCAGCTACTTTGCTGAAGGTGTTTATCAGCTATAAGATTTTCTTGGTATAATTTTTGGGGTCACTTATGTATACCATCATATCATCTGTGAATAGTGATACTTTGACTTTTTCCTTTCTCCAATCTCCAGACTTGGAGATTAAACTTCTAACTTTCACACTGAACTCTACCACTGAGCTACATCATCAGTCAATTTCTTGTTCTATGTGCTTGGATGAGTACTCCCCTCTTTGTGTTTTAGAGAAAACTACAATTACTGTGAATCAAGAAATTATTCCATTATACTAGAGGGCCTAAAGAGATCTGATGCCCTTTTCTGGCCTCTTGAGAAAAGAGTCACACATGTAGTAGAAATAAAAAAGGGACATGTAAAACATCCATACACATAGAATATAATTAAAACTATAAAGGTTTGCTTTATATCTGTCTTTATTCATCTTGACATAATTTTTGTGTCTTTGAACAGATAAAGATCCAACCATTTTAATCTTCATATAGAAACTTATATCCCAGCATTGTTGATCGAATACTTTATTTTCTCCTCATAACAGCTGTGATACATGCCAAAGCTCTATGTGTTTAATTTTTGGTAAGGAATATTTGATACATAATCATTGTATATGCTTTTTATATACGCTATAACAGTTAGACACAGGTGTGAAATACATAGGCATCCGTCAAGGTTATTTTCCTTATGTTCTTGAGCTTATGTCACATCCTCTGTTCCAGTGACTACTTTTCCTTTATTTCTATGCCAAATCTGTAACAGGGCTGACAGAATTGAAGATAGCATAAAGATATACTCATGTCTTTCAATCTGGGAATATTGAAATAATGGACCACACAAGAGTGGGAATTTCTCCCAGGTATATTATTCTGGGAGAAGGGAAAGGCCTCTGTCAGAAGGGGAATGTTCAGCTCTAACAACTTGTCTGACAGTTCTACATGATGAGACTGAAGCCCATGTCAATGATAGGTCAATGGTAGTAGATACACACTTTAGCTGAAACTGCTTAGATGTACATAGCCTTAGCATTTCTATTTAACTTTAATTTGACTTCAGAAGACTGACGGAATGAATTACTGTCACTCGCACTGTGAATAGAACTACCACACATCTCCAAGAAATGGAATTTCTGAGACCTGTCCTAATTACAAGGTCATGGACGGAACACCACCACCACTTTGGCACAGAAGCCTGTTGGTAGAGTCTACTAGTGCCTCTGGAAGCTCTGGCAAAGAGCACCTGTCCAGTAGAACACAGATGTGGCATCTAGGTGGAAGTTCAGTTTTCATCTTCATACCATACTAGGCCGGTGGAGAGTGCTAGTCATTTTCATCACCCAAGGTATCCACTTGGAGAACTGTTGCAAAGCAATAAAGGCTGCTTTTTTATTTATATCTCATTCTTCATCCTTTGACATTTCCAGTCCATGCATAACCTGTATATTTGAAGGAACTTTCAAATCCAGGCCACCAGAAACCTAGCATTCACAGATATCACTCTTAAGTCCTCTTCTTCAAATCTTCAAGCTTAGGAAAAGAATGGACACATGCCAGGGTGATGAATGAAACAAAGTGGACCCCACCAGAAATGGCACCCCATATTAGTTAAAAGAAAAATCTGTCAAAACAGCATGCAAAGCAGAAATATGAAAGATGAGAACAAAAATACATATCAATTTTTTTAAAATTGTCCTTAAAAGATCTCATGGATGTGGATAGCCCTTATTGAAAAATAAGAAAAAAATAAACCAACACAAATATAGATGCAAATCAGAAATCAAAAGGGGGACATAACAACAGATAATGAGTAATTCCAAAGAATCATTAGGTCTTACTACAGAAGTCTATATGCCACAAAATTGAAAATCTAAATGAAATGGACAATTTTCTTGATAGATTCTACTTTTTAAAATTAAATCAAGATCAGGTAAAAAGATTGAATAGTCCTATATCCCCAAAGGAAAGAGAAGCAACCCTCAAAAGTCTACCAGCTACACCTCTCCTAGGCATGTATCCAAAATATGTGCAAGTACACAACAAGGACATTTGTTCAATCATGTTCATTGCAGCTTTATTCGTAATAGCCAGAACCTGGAAACAACCCAGATGTCCGTCAAAAGAGGAATGGAAAAGAAACCGTGGTACATTTACACAACTGAATACTACTTAGCAATTAACAACAAGGAAATAATGAAATTTGCAGGCAAATGGTGGGAACTGGAAAAGATCATCCTGAGTGAGGTATCCCAGAAGCAGAAAGACACACATGGTATATACTCACTTATAAGTGGATACTAGACCTATAATGTACGATAAACGTACTAAAATCTGTATACCTAAAGAAGCTAAACAAGGAGGGGAATCCTGGGAAAGATGACCAATCCTTACTTAAAAAGACAAATGGGGTGGACATTGGAAGAAGGAGAAAGCAGGAAACACACAGAGGGCCTCTGAAAGACTCTACCCGGCAGGGTATCAAAGCCAATGCTGAGACTCTAAACCAAACTTTGGGCAGAGGACAGGGAATTATACAAAAGCAGGAGGAGGTTAGTAAGACCTGGAGAGGACAGGAGCTCCACAAGGAGTGCAACAGAACCAAAATATCTGGGCACAGGGGTCTTTTCTGAGACCGATACTCCAACCAATGTTCATTCCTGGATATAACATAGAACTCCTGTTCAGATGTAGCCCATGGCAGCTCAGTCTCCAAGTTTCCCTAGTAAGGGGAACAGGGGCTGTCCCTGATATGAACTCAGTGGCTGGCTCTTTGACCACCACCCCACTTTGAGGGAGTAGCAACCTTGCCAGGCAACAGAGGAGTGCATTGAAGCCAGTTTTTTTTTTTTTTTTTCAATGCAGTTTATTCAGGAACCTTGAACAATCATTTGACCCTGGGGAAAGCCAGCCCACTTTAAATAGCCTCTGAGTAGCCAACCTCAGCATGCCATGTGGGCAATGCAGATAGGTCCACATACATGGAAGCAAGCCAGATCCTCAGCCTTAGCCAAATGTGGAGTTGTTTGTGACAGAGAGCACTCACCATCGGGAAGGTGGAAGGCGGAAACCAGCTCCATTTTTCAGGCACGGCATTATGCAGCTCTCTGCAGTTCCCCCTTTTTGTTTTGGACGCATCAGGCAAGAGTAGAGGTCTGATCTCTGATATTAGAAATAAATTGGGACTTTGTACTGATGTTCATTTAGGTGTCATCCACCCAAAGAGCATCAGACCCGTCCGATACCTTTTTCTCAGAGGCGGGACCTGGGGCATCAACCCGCATGCAATCAGACATGCTCTTCTCTGGGTCCAAGGCGGCTGACCCTGAGTGCAGTGTGAAGCCAGTCTTGATGAGACCTGATAAGCTAAGGTCAGATAGAAGGTGAGGAGACCCACCCCTATCAGTGGACTTGGAGAGAGGCATAGAAGGGGATGAGGGAGGGAGGGTGGAATTGGGAGTGAGTAAGAGAGGTTACAGTTGGGATACAATGTGAATAAAATGCAATTAATGTAAAAAATAGAAATTTAATTTAAAAAAAAATTTAAAAAGCAAAATAAAATAAAATAAGACAAAACAAATATGCACTGGCGAGTATACCAGTCTTATCTTTCAGTTAGCCCACATTGCTAATTCAACATAGTGAACTATAATATTGATTAACTTGACTGGTAAATAATTGAAGGAAAGTCTGTAGACCACATACCTTCCCTTGCATTTCCATTTGCTATTCCAGAGAACCTGGGTTCAAAATCAACAAGAATGTGGGTTTTGTACAAGCTTGTGGTGCTTATCCCTAGCAGGTGTGTGTGTGTGTGTGTGTGTTTTGAAGCCACTGTCCCACAGCAGTGCTCAGATACATCATCATGTGAATGTGTGGCCCTTGAACGAGCTTAGGCCATGGGGTGTGCCCGGCTACGTGGACATCTGTAGTCTTTTCATGTTGGCAGATGGCTACCATCTTAAACATGGTGCCTGACTGGCACAGTGCCTGGCTTCATATCTTCCCATGCTTGGGGCCCAGGGAGGCTCCTGGGGCAGCAGAGGGAAGGCTCCAGACCCTGTTGAATCAACTCAGGATCCCGGGAGAGTTGTAAGAAGGAGCAGATACTGGAGAACAAGAAGAGGAGGAAGGGGAATCTGTGAATGGTGGTCGAGGAGATGAAGAGTCTGAGGTGCGGTCAGTACCAATGCCCTGGTCTGCACCCAGCAGGGGTGAGGCACAAACAGAGGCCCTGGGAGACCTGAACTGAGGGTTGGGGAGGAGGGATCCATCACAGCCCTTACCATCCTGTTCCTGTCTTTACCAACAGCCTGACAATCCTGCCTGCTACCCCAAATACCTAGCAACCTTGAGCTGTGATGTGGGTCCCGCCTGTCTTGTTCATAGTGTCAATCCCTTAACCTTGACTGACCTTTGATGCCTGTTCATACAGGATTGGAAAAGAGAGGGCCCAGGCTCGTTCTGAGCAATGGAACACCCTATATACATGGGTTTTGCCATTTGGATGATAATTTAAGGAAACCAGGGTCTCCTCCAGGAGAGAGAATATGGTACATTAATTCAGGATGGCTGTCCCATTTGAAGGGGAGGACACTGCAGCCCTGTCCCTGGTCTTCCTCTGCTTCCTTCACTGGTGCTTTGACCAGAGGGGCTGGTCTCTTCTGTTGTGACTCTAGGCTACTTCACTGTCCCCATCCTTGCCACAGAGGCACTATCTCCCTCTCTCTGACTTCCTTGCTTGGTGATCTTTGTGTTTTGTTTTAGTTTCCAAACAACAGACTTTGAATAAAAAGAGGAAAACATACATGCGCAAGGCGCACACACACACACACACAAAACCAAAGGAATTCTTCCCTCAAACTTTTATATTGCAAAAGACCAACACAAACATTTTGTTTGTTTGTTTGTTTGTTTTTCTACACAATGTTTTTCTTTGTTTCCTTATCTATCCTGAACTCACTCTGTAGACCAGGCTGGCCTCAAATTCACAGAGATCTGTCTACCTCTGCCTAGTGCTGGGATTACAGGTGTACACCACCAGGGCCTGCAGTGTATCATTTTTGTTGTTTTTCTTTTGGTTTATTGTTTGTTTGTTTTTGTTTTTGTTGTTGTTGTTTTATTTGTTGGTTGTTTGGTTTTGAGACAAAGTTTCTCGGTGTAGCCATGGGTGTTGTGGACTTGCTTTGTAGATCATGCTGGCCTCAAACTCACAGAAACCTGCTTTCCTCTGACAATCTTAGTGCTGGGATTACAGGTGTGTGCCACAGTGCCCAGCCCACCCAAACATATGTTATCCCTGATTCAAACTGCCACTATGTAGACAGTGCTTATTTCCATCATCAAGCATGATTTTTAGTGGGCAGATCAGGGACTTGGGGTTCTGCCACTTCTCCTAAGACAAACTCGTGATCCTGTGATGTAAATGTAGGGTTAGGGCCTTCCATACACAGGGAGTACCCAAGGGCACCTATAAGCAGCTTTTCCTGAGACCTTCCTACTGGTGAACTCACAATGGGTGGGCGTGGCCAAATGCCTCAGTCCAGTGCCTTTTATTGGCTATAACTGTGACATAAGCAAGAACATTGACTCTCATTGGCTGGCTAGGGGATAAAGGTGGGCTCTCCCTGGCTGGGGAACATTAAGGGAAGCTGACAGCAGCCAGGGAAGTACCCTGTCCCTGCCTCTCCTAAGGGTCTCCCTTTAGACATTCACTATCATCCCATAGAGACTAGGGATCAGGCCCACGGCCCGAGAGACACACAAAGGAGGCCGAGTGATTCATCTGTAAGCCTCGGGTGTTGCCCAGGCTGGTGGCGATACCATCATGCTGAACCTTCTACGGAGGATATCTACAATCTTTCAATGGAATAACGAGTCTGAAGAGACACCACACAAACAGCCTCAAGGTAATCCTCTGGGAGTTAGCTCCAATGTCTCCCACTAAAGGAGACTCCCCAGAAAGGTTCTCCTCCAACATGAGATGAGGAACACTGGCAGGAACAGTGGGGAGGATTCTGCCTCCATCGGAGTGGCTATTGAGCTGAGGATGTCCCTGAGTTCACAAGAATTAGGCCAGCACTAAACTGTAGCCTAAGCTGCTTTGTTGGGCTAACACAGGGCAGTGTTTGGAATCACTTAGAGAACAGGAGACAAGTATGAATTGTGTTGTCAAGATGACTTTACATCTTGCCTTGAAAGATGCTTTTGAATATTCCAGAGGAGGGGAATGGTTATTGTCCTATGATTAGACAGGTGATGATATGTGTTCATATCTAAAGGGATGGAGTATTAGTTTTACTTTGATATGATGCAACACTATGACCAAAGCAACTTTCAAGGTAAAGTGCTGTTTCCCCAACACTGTTCATCACTGAAGTAAGTGAGGATAGGGACTCAAGCAGGGAAGGAACCTGGAGGCAGGAGCTGATGCTTAGACCATGGCTTGCTCAGGCTGCTTTCTTATAGAACCCAAGACCACCATCCCATAAAGCACTGATTAAGAAAATGCCTTACAAGGTTGCCTACAACCTAATCTTGTGGGGGCATTTTCTCAACTGAGGTTCCTTCCACTCTAATGACTCTAATGTGTGTCAAATTGACATAAAAATAGACAGTACAGATGGTCAGAGTAGAGCTTCTGAATACTGGTTGCTTGCATTTGACATGAACCAGTGTGACCTTTGTTACTTGTTTAATAGGTAACTCAGGGATGATGTCTGTCCAGGGAGTTGTGACCAGCTTGTGTACCAATTATGGATGGATTAACGAATCCATATTCTTCCACACTGAAGTAGTCTGTGATAATGTACCTGTAAGAATCGGCGTAAATGTCATCGCTCTTGTGGAAGAAGATGAAACAACTCATGTCCTGAATGCCCTCAAGGTAACACTGAGTTTTCCCAGAGTCTCTTAACCTAGTGGGATTTTGATTTCTCTCCTGGATAAGACAAACACTAATGTAGGGTGAGTTTAATTGGCTTGTTCTGTTATGTGGTTGAAGTATCATGTTTTTTTTTTTTTTTCTATTGGTTGGTTTGTTTTTCTCTTCATAAAGATTTGTTTCAGTTATCTTTAGTCTTTAAACATGCTGAATAATGACAGTTATGTGAACTCATACAATCTGCAACTTCCACTGATAGGAAAAGGCTATTTTCTTCTCTATGAATACAAACAATTAGAAGTAGCATGATAAACAATGTACTTTATGCTGTTTTATACAATATTCAATTTGTATTTACTGTGCAACAATGTTCTGTTATAGATTTTGTAAGAGTTAGTTCTAGAAACATAATCAGCTCAAGTATTTGCATATCAATGACTATTCTCAAATAAAGTTTGGCTATACTGTTCTAATGTATAGCCTCAGGCATAGGCTACAGAAAAACCTTTTTATTAGTACTGATATACAAGGTACATTTACCATTATCATTATTAGTAGTGAAAGATTACCAGCAAATTGAGAACTGAAAATCATAGTATCTTTTCTTTTTTATTTTCATTTTTTCAGAACTTCATAAAAACTTGAAGTGTAAGAAAAGCAGACAGACCTGATGAAACCTGATAGGCTAGTGTCAGATGGAAGGGGAGGATGACCTCCCCTAACAGTGGACTGGGGGAAAGTCTTGGGAGGAGGAGAAGGAGGGATTTTAGGATTGGAACAGGACTAGGGATTGGGCTACAGCTGCGATAAAAGTGAATAAATTGTAATAAATTTTTAAAAAATTAAAAAAAATAAAATTATTAAATTATTAAAATTTTTAAAAACTTAATTTTTTAAAAAAATTATTACATTTAAAAATACATTTTAAAAATTTTAAAAAGAAACATACAAGCAAACATACAAAAGAAAAGCAATTTTGCACTTTTCATTAGTAAGACCCATCATAGGTCTTTGTTAGGAAAAAGTTCTTTATTAAAAAAACTAAAATATTACGCTCAGGATGCAAGGCTAAGCACTGCACTCAGGGTCAGCCGCCTTAGACCCAGAGAAGAGCATGTCTGATTGCATGCGGTTGATGTCCCAGGTCCCGCCTGTGAGAAAAAGGTATCGGACCTGTCTGATGCTCTTTGGGTGGATGACACCTAAATGAACATCGGTACAAAGTCCCAATTTATTTCTAATATCAGAGATCAGACCTCTCCTCTTGCCTGATGTGTCTAAAACAAAAAGGGGGAACTGTAGAGAGCTGCGTAATGCCATGCCTTAAAGATGGAGCTGGTTTCCGCCTTCCACCTTCCCGATGGTGAGTGCTCTCTGTCACGAACAACTCCACATTTGGCTAATGCTGAGGATCTGGCTTGCTTCCATGTATGTGGACCTATCTGCATTGCCCACGAGGCACGCTGGGGTTGGCTACCCAGAGGTTATTTTAAGCTGTGGACAGGCTTTCCCCAGGGTCAGAAGATTGTTCAAGGTTCCTGAATAAACTGCATTGAGAAGAACAAAAAAAAAAAAAAAAAAAAAAAAAAAAAAAAAGATCAGAAAGAAGGAGAGGAGGACCTCCCCTATCAGTGGACTTGGGGAGAGGCATGCATGCAGAAAGGGGAGGAGGGGGACCAGAAGGGGAGGAGGGAGGGGCTTATGGGGGGATACAAAAGGAATAAAGTGTAATTAATAAAAATTAAATAAAAATTAAAAAAAGAAAACAGTGTATGTAACCTGTTATGTAACCAATATCCTCTTTTTCTTGTTTTTATGTAAAATTTCCTTATCCTGTAAGCTTATTGTTTGCATCTATCTCTTGGTTATAGCAAGAATTGTTAAGTTGCAGTCCAGTCATAATTGACATCGTGGTATATGCCTTTAATTATACCTTTGGGAGGCAGGGGAATAGAGTGTCTGTGAGTTGAAAGCAAGCTGGTTTACGTAATAAGTTCATGTCATGCAGGGCTAGAGTACAAGGCCTTGTTTTAGATAAACAATCTCAGGTAAATTTTCTGGTTTAGATATTAGTTTTATGTGACAGAGTCTTACTCTATACATCACTTGGACTCAAATTGGCTATGACACCTTGGCTAGCCTCAAACTTGCAGCCTCGGACTCCTAAGTGCTGGAATTACAGGCCTCAAATACTGTCCCCTCTTTATTTCAGAGAGCTATATACATCATGAAAACAGTCAGCCTGAATTTGACGTATGGGTGCTAACAGAAGGATGCACCATGTGTTGGACCATCCACTTTACTCCATTTGGTTGCAAGGACAAACAGTATCTTGGAGCCTTTCTTGGTCTTATATTCTATCTGCACTCTTTGCTTTGATTGTTAGTGGTATTTCTGTGGTGAGAAAAATGACATCTTGGAGAATGGAAATTGGCCAGGAAAACTCAAAATGAATTAGGGTCCAGTGTGCCTGTGGGTTATTGTAGACTGAGGATACAGAAGGGTCAGAGTTTGAAATGCTCATTCCCCTGCATGCTGACATAAGTGGTGGTGAATAGTCAGACAGGAGCTGAGCTTCTGTCTCCTCAGAGCAAGCAATCCTGGGAGAAGGACCATCCCATCTGTACTGATAACTATACAGTAGTATCATAAGTGAGAGGTTGAAATGGCAAGTATTTAAGTTTTGAAAAGACATGCAAGAACTTTCAGTATCAGTGACACCAGCATCCATCAGGTATCTTAGAACAATAACTATCATCACTTTTCTCCCTCTACACACAATGAGTGCATCCAAAATAAGTACCATGTGTTCAGGAATACAGCTCACAAATTGTTCCACATGTCCCAGTGGTGAGTACACATGGCCCTTCCTGCTGCCCTTCCATGTGTCTTCCTGTGATGTCTCATGGCGTGCACAGTTTTCACTTTTGCATTTTTTATTTTTTATTTATTTTTTAATTAATTACAATTTATTCACTTTGTATCCCCCCATAAGCCCCTCCCTCCTCCCCTCCCAATCCCACCCTCCATCCCCCTTCTTCATGCATGCCCCTCCCCAAGTCCACTGATAGGAGAGGTCCTCCTCTCCTTCCTTCTGATCTTAGTCTATCAGATCACATCCAGAGTGGCTGCATTGTCATCTTCTGTGGCCTGGTAAGGCTGCTCCCCCCTCAGGGGAGAGGTGATCAAAGAGCAGGCCAATCAGATTATGTCAGAGGCAGTTGCTCTTCCCATTGCTATATAACTCATTTGGACACTAAACCGCCATGGGCTACATCTGTGCAGGGGTTCTAGGTTATCTCCATGCATGGGAAGGGAAGGGAAGGGGGGAAAAGGGGGAAAAAGAAAGAAGGGGAAAGAAGAAGGAGGAAGAAGAAGGGGGAAGGACGGGGGAAGAAGGGGGAAGGAAGGGAGAAGAAGAGGGAGGAAGCAGAAAGAAGAGGAAGAGGAAGGAAGGGGGAAGAAGAGGAATAGGGAGGAAGGGGGAAGAAGAGGAAGGGGAAGAAGAAGAAGAGAGAGGAAGGGAAGAAGAAGAAGAGGGAGGAGGGGGAAAGAAGAAGGAGAGGGAAGGGGAAAGAAGGAGAGGGAAGGGGGAAGAAGAAGGAGAGGGAAGGGGGAAGAAGAATGAGAGGGAAGGGGGAAGAAGAAGGAGAAGGAAGGGGGAAGAAGGAGAAGGAAGGGGGTAGACAAAGAGGGGAGAAAAAGAAGAGGGGTGGGAAAGGAGAAGGGGAAGAAGGGGTGGAGAAGGGTAAGAAAGGTGGAAAGGGGAAGGGAAAGAAGGGGGAAAGGGGAAGGGAAAGAAAGGGGAAAGGGGAAGGGAAAGAAAGGGGAAAGGGGAAGGGAAGAAGGGGGAAAGGGAAGGGAAGAAGAGGAAGAAGAAGGGAAGAAGAAGGGAAGAGGAGGGAAGGGGAAGAAGGGGATGGGAAAAGGGAAAGGAAAGGGAAAAGGGAAGGGAAGGGAAGGGGGGAGGGGGGGAAGGGGAAGGGGAAGGGGAAGGGGAAGGAAGGGGAAGGAAGGGGAAGGAAGGGGAAGGAAGGAAGGGGAAGGGGAAGGAAGGGGGAGGGGAAGGGGGGAGGGGAAGGGGGAGGGGGGGGAAGGGGAAGGGGAAGGGGAAGGGGAAGGGGAAGGGGAAGGGAAGGGGGGAAGAGGAAGGAAAAGGGAAGGAAGGAAGGGAAGGAAGGGAAGGGAAGGAAAAGGGAAGGAAAGGAAAGGGAAGGAAAGGGAAAGGGAAGGAAAGGGAAAGGGAAGGAAGAAGGAAAGGAAGGAGGGAAGGGGAGGGAGGGGAGGGAGGGGAGGGGAAGGGAAGGGAAGGGGAAGGGAAGGGGAGGGGAGGGAAAGGGAGGGGAAGGGGAGGGGAAAGGGGAGGGGAAAGGGGAGGGGAGGGGAGGGGAGGGAGGGACGGGAGGGGAGTTTCAGGAAAGAGGCCTGTGTTCAAATTTCTGGTTCTGTTTCTCTTCTTGTGGAGTTCCTGTCCTTTCCAGATCTTACTATTTCCCACTTCTTACATAAGATTCCATGCACACAACCCAACAGTAGGCCATAAGTCTCAGCATCTACTTTGATAGTCTGCAGGGCAGAGCCTTTCAGAGGCCTTCCATGGTGGGTTTCTAGCTTATTTCCTGTTTTCTTCTTCTGATATCCTTCCTCTTTGCCTTTCAGGATGGGGATTGAGCATCTTAGTCAGGGTCCTCTTTCTTGATTAGTTTCTTTAGATGTACAGATTTTAGTAGATTTATCTTATATTACATGTCTATATGAGTGAGTATATACCGTGTGTGTCTTTCTGCTTCTGGGACAGCTTACTCAGGATGATCCTGTCCAGGTCCCACCATTTGCCTACAAAAATCATGCTTTCCTCATTTTTCATTGCAGAGTAATAATCCATTGTGTAGATGTACCACAATTTCTGTATCCATTATTCAGTTGAGGGGCATGTGGGCTGTTTCCAGCTTCTGGCTATTACAAATAAAGCTGCTATAAACATGGTTGTGCAAATGTCCTTATTGTGTACTTGAGCCTCTTTTGGATATATGTCTAGGAGTGGTATGGCTGGATCTTGAAGAAATGGTATTAATAGTTGTCCAAGAAAGCGCTAGATTGATTTCCAGAGTTGTTGTACAAGTTTACATTAAACAGGCAGCCAGTCACTGTTTCTGGATAATGGAATTACACAGTATGGTTTGTAGGAGATGGTTTTCTGCTTTGTGCTCATGTGGCTATTCTATTTCCATATAAAGAACATACATTGATAATTTCAAAGGAGAATTACTTCCAATAAGGGTCATTATCTTTGATAAGCCAGGAACATAGTATCTTTACAGACTGTAGGTAAATGGAGCCAACCTTGCATGACTTGTCTTTGCAATCTCTTCTGGGTTACTTCTTCCACTGCATTGCACGCTCCTGTACCCAGTCCACATAGGGATTAGCATGCTTTCCTCCCTTCTCCAAAATTGGGTTGTTCATTCTTGTCTCTGTTGACTTAGTTCTGCTCCAGTCCTGTTTGCCAGGTAACCCACTTCTCTTCCTTTCCATGTACCTCAAAGCCCATTTCCTCAAATTACCCCACCCTGTGTCAGTCTAGCAATTTTTTTTGCATAAACGTGCAAAATGGTTCTCTAATTTGAGTTACAGCCATAATTACAACTAGTGCACAAGTAGATATTTAAATGTATTTTACACTGTTGAATTTTGAGTTTCAAGAAAGCAAGAGCCCTGTATTCCTAAGGTCAGAAGGTAAGTTTGTGAGTGAGTTAAACAAAGATGTGAAGCTCACATTTGCAAGGCAATTAGTAGTCCATGGAGCAAGAACACAGAATTTATGCATTCATCTTAGCTCCATAGAATATGTTTAATAGAAAGTGCTTGTTGGAGGTTTGTGAAGAGTTGTTTAAAAGCTTTCTGCAGCAGAAGGGATGTTTGATATGAATAATAAAGTTCATTGTCTCTGACACAGGACTATGCCCTGCAAGTAGGTCAATTGCAATAGGTTAACCCACTAAAATATGTTGTTTTGATGACCACTCCTTTGTAAGTGTACAAAATCCTGCATGTAACTGTTGTTTTACCTGTAGCTAATGTCTCCTTCTCTTATAGGTGAAAATTATGAATGATCCAGTTGACTCTAATGATCCATCAGAACTTGACAAGAAATTTTGTATTAAATGTGTCACTCGTGTAATGCATGGCAACATCTACTTTAGCAAGGATTATTCTATTCCTATACACCTGTTTTCTGGAGGTAGGAATTATAGTTTTAACAACATTGCGTAAGGCATATAGGTATTGCGCTTGGTTTAGAAGATCTTGAGAGTGTTGGGAATGTCCTTGAAGTTGAAAGTAAGGCACAATTAATGGGAAGAGGGCAATACATTAATTATAGCCTACAGATTCTGTCCCCTGTGAATGTCATCATCATGTGTCCATGTAGTTTTCCCTACTCTATTTATTTTTTTTTTTTTTTTTTTTTTTTTTTTTTGGTTTGTGATATAAACTTCCTCAAAGTTACCTGAAACAATATGTGAGAATTGCTCATGAGAATAGGAAACCTTTCCCTTGCTTTTCTGAGTGCTGAGATCATAGCCTTTTTACCAGTACATGAGAATGTATTCAAAATCAAATCAGTGAAAGCATCACATACATATAAGACATTTACCTTGAAAATACTTCCATAACTTCAAAGCAAAGGTTCAGACAGGTCTCTTTCCCTTTGTGTCCTCTTTCTAGAATACTAGGTATTCTGATAGAATACTAGATAGGTTCTAATATTTTGTCCCTAGACCAGGTACCAAAGTTCAAGCATGTGATTGTAATATGTACCTAGCTACCATCCTCAAAAGAGAGATCAGTGCGACCACTTGAGTAAATCAAGTGCTCCTAGCCATAACTTCCATTCTCAGGCAAACTCATGTCATTAACAATGCCTGACAAATCATTGTAGATACCCATCATTAAAAGGGCCTAAGCTTTCCCTCCATAAGTAAGCTATGTGAGGAGTCTAAGCCTTTGGAAAAGTTACCCTACATGCAAGAAATGTGGGTCAGCATATTGCTGTGACAAAGGGCCTTTGGAAATGGGATGTGACCCTAGTGCAATTCTTACACTTCTAACTTTGTTGACTGTTTCAGCATTCAGACCTTTCAAGGGAGATTTGGTGCTAGTGGCCTATTCCATGATCCCAGGAACTTCAGATGTCAACATTCACTCCGTGAGCCCACTTAGCTTTCAGAATATGCAAGAGGTAAGTTACTTCATAGGTAGGTGCCTATCCTTCCTTCCTGATTCCTTTCTCACCCAGGGTTTTGTTTGGTATGTGCAACAGTATATCCCCTGCCAAAGCACGTGTAATGATATACACATTTGTTCACTGACTGAAAAGGAAATAAGCAGTTATGTAGAATATACACATACTCAATTCCTAAACTGTGAGCTTTACTTGATGTTAGGCTGTTTTGTGGACAACAGTTACAAGAGTGTCTTGCTATGAGGCAATAGTGGGAAAACCCTGAGTACAGTGGGTTTTAGGTGTTCAGCATGCGAATGAAGGCAGACAAGACCTTGGTCAGTACAGCCTGATGTGAGTTGTAAAACCAGGGAGGAAAAATGTGAGCACACATTGGGCAGCATGAAGGGCAGACACCCAGGACTCTTCCTGTTTCCCTGTTTTAATTAGAGAGTGGGGGGTGGTGACTCAGATGTCTTGACTCAGTAACCAAGCATTTCCTTTGTGTCAAGGATCAGAGCCATGATAGGGTGAGAGACCTGCTGTTTGGAGCTGAGGGGCTGTGGAGGGCCATCTGTGGAGGGTTATCCTTCATACTCATTGCCATCATTTTTCATTATAGGTCTGTATTACCAGACTCGATGGAAGAACTGGAGTTGTGGAACCCTGTATGTTTTTTACTCTGGATTCTCTCCATACTATCCCCGGTTATTCACCTGGGTTATATGACGTTGTTAACGTGGTTGCAGTAGACAGCATTCTACCACAGTATTCTCAGAGGGTGGTGTCTATGATTCCAGCATACATGTATTAAACCATCCTTGTGAATCCTTTCCAGTGTTACTACTGGGTGATAACGCCTGGACAATGAACTAGTATGTCTGAGCAAAGTAAAGGTAAATGAATTCAAGACATTTTCTTGAGCATTCTTGGGTTATTTTCTTTTTGTTTGTTCTTTTTTGGATTTTTTCATAACAGTTTTTTTTTTTTTTTTTTTTTTGAAGATATTCTGTCATTTAAGAACGTGCCCCGTTGGGTCTTTAATGAAGAAGAAAACAATTGTGCTCATGTCAAATTCACTATTGTCCATATGCAAGAGTATATTTTCTATTATACTCTATTTCTATACTTCTATTATGCCATGGAACCTCTTTGCTATCCTAGCATTTCACTTACATATAGACAAATGTGTTGAGTCTTTTTTAAATCACTCAGCTGTTAGAATAGTTTTGCTAAACATTATGGGCAGATCTCTAAAGACTCTTGTAAACAGAGTCCTAGCATAGTAGTATTGTTTGCTCTAGTTTCAATAGTAGGAATTAAGTTTCTCAACATTCTATTAGAAATTCATTTCTTCACTGAAATGAGAATGCTAGCATGTGCTAACATATGCTCTGTGACTGAATTCATGGGATAGGAGTAGCATTTTTTTAGACAAGAATCCGGTGGAAACATCAAAGCTTGAAGTCCATATTGGTTTTCCAATGGTAAAGGGCATCAAAATGTCTCATAGCTGCACTCCATGAAATTTCTCCTCTCTCTTTCATGAAATGTAAGTGCATCCTTGGATCAGTGGTATTTGAGAGCTTGACTATCACTGGCAAGTGGTTTTTGTCTTCACCCCTCCTGTTCTGTCTACAAGCCAGGACTCCAGTAAACAGTTTGATGTTTGTGCAAGGTTAAACATAAAGGTGAAATAACTTAGGGGAAATGTAAATTTAAAATAATTGCCATGTAGTGTCTGGAAGACACTGCTGAGTTTTCCAAGAAAACGAATGTTACCAGGCCACCTCCAATCCATTACTGACCCTCCCAAAGAACACCTGGTTTTGCTTTGGCTTGAGTGAAAGCCTGGCCATCTGTGTGTTAGTGATTGAATGCAAGCACGGCAAGTGTGGCCTAAAGAATTAGTTAGGTTTCTTGATTACTCTGCTAATGTTTCTGTATTGTCTCCTGGACACAGACCCTTTTCTGTTGTTAGTACCTAGGAAAGGCAAGCTGAGCTTTGCAAGCCCATAAGTTTCTCCAGATTCGGACACTAGGTGGAACTCTCTACGAACCATTGTTTGCCGTTTTGTTGTTTTTAAATATTTTTTTCTTTTTCATATTTTTTTCTGCAAAACCAAAACCAAAACAACAACAAAAATTTCGGATAGGAAATTTCCAGTCATTGAAGTGGATGTACACCTTGGATTTTCACTTGTTCCAATACTGGGGAAGCTGTGACAAGTATTACATGGCTGGAGAAGTCTGGTATGGCTGCTGTTTTCTTCAATGCAGTAATCTTCTCTTCATTGTTAGTGATCTTGGGTTGTTCATATTAATTTTTTACTCATGCAAGTCACATAAGTTTCACCTAACATGAGGACCACCACCTCTAAACTCTTACCCCTTCAATGTATGCTATGGTTTTGGGAAGAGTATAGAAATTTGCACTCTCCAAAAAAAGGTTCTGCATTCACAGGGAGATTGACTGGTCCTCCTATGAAGTGGGATGGCCATTAGCAGGTTCCTATGCCTTGTCTGTTTGCAAGGATCCAAACATGTTGTTTGGATCACGTTCATGGAACCTACCCATTCACCCTGACTAGTTCCTTTATATTGATCAATGGTTGACACCTGTTCAAAACCCACCCACTTAAGATTTGTGCTTCTAAAGACTATCCTGCTGTTTTGGTTTCAAAATTCTCCATCTCCAGCTTTCCCCTAACTGTCATGCAGCCTTCAGGGGTCAGGGACTCTCTGCTGATCCCCCCACATCATTCCTATAGCCCACATTCAATTCTCTCATCACTGACTTCCCCATCTCTTCCAGATTCATCTTCCATCCCCCAAACTCATTGCATCCCACTCTCTCCACAGCTGCCCCTTTCCCCCATAAATTAAATTCCTTCACTTTCCCTTCTGGATCTGTATTGTTTGCAATTCCCTTTGCCTTCTGTGATAGTCACTATCCCTCCTGATGGAGATATGAAAATTTCCCCAACTTCCTCCACTTCCTTCACTGCCCTTGGTTTCCCAATTTAAGAGCCCATCAGACTCTCGACCTGACACAAGTCTGGGCCTATGTTTTTCTATTGTCCCAAGACCCACTACCTCTGAGGCAGGAGTAATCACTGATCTATGTTCCTTTCTCTACTAACCACCCCCCTGTAATCTGTCCTCTGTACTCACTGATCTACCTGGATGTTTGGCAGCTGCTCCTTCTGACTATCTACCTCAGAGGAAAGGGATTGTATAATTAGCAGAGTCAGGGAAGGCTTTTTGGCCTCAGCCAATGTATGAATACTGAAAAGCTACTCACTTTTGAGGCAACTTTCCCATCCAAACACCCTGATTGGGATCCCAATATGTATGCTGGTTCTCAGGCCCTGGACACTTTTTTTTCATTGTCTGTAATGTCAGGATGCAGCTCATTGGCACAGGAGACAACTTCCTGAACAAAATCAACAGCACAGGCTTTTGCAACAATCTAAATGGGACCCATGAAACTGAAAAGGTTCTTCAAAGGACACAGCCATCAAAACAAAAGAGTTTTCAGATTGGGAAAGAACTTCTCCAGGAATTATCTGACAAATATTTCCATATATAAAGAACTAAAGAAGCTGAAAAGCCAAAACTAAACAAATTAAAAAATGACCTAAACAGAGAATTCTCTGTAGAGGAATAAAATGGCAGAGAAACACTTAAAGAAATGCTCAACATCATTAGCCTTAGGGAAATGCAAATCAAAAGCGACCTAAGATTTCACCTTACACCCATCAGAATGGCCAAGAGAACAAATGACAACACATGTTAGGTTGACAGAAAGACCCTCCTCCATTGCTGGTGGGAATGTAATCTGACAACCACAGAGTCACCTTTTGATGGTTTTGAATAGCGCTTCCTCAAGATCTGCTAGGCATATACCCAAAGTTTGCTCAAGTACACAATAAGGACATATGCTCAAGCTAGTATTTTTATAATGATTTCACAAAAGGCACCTTAAAATTGGCATACTTCCCAGAACATTTAGACTTTTACCAAGAATACAAAGTTTACATTTTAACTTAAAATGCAGTCAAGCATAAAGCAGTACCCACAAGTAATCTTGGCCTAAAAACTTTTTGATCAGAGCAAACAAAGGAAAAGAAACCTCAAATATAGTTTCATTATTGCTAACCAATGAAGAGGAAAGTCAGGAGCTAAATCAGATGCCTTCCAAAGTCCTTCTCTATATCAAAATCTAACTACACCTTTGTTAACCCTCCTCCCATATGTCCAGCCCAAGATTTATGATCTTCTCTAGGAACAAGGCACTGAAGGGAGGGGGAAACTCCCGCCAGCTGCACCTCTCATGCTATTATTTCTTAAGAAGGAGCTTATTATTATTTTACTATTCTTAATGCCTATTAATACTAAATCTAATTCATTACTTTCCTTAAACTTATTTTTATTAAAGCCTTTAACAATCTACTAATAATAAATTTCTTGATAAAGTTAGTTGTCCTGTTTCAGGTGTCACAGGGAAAGATCAAAGAATTCATTATTCCAGCCCCAGAGCCACAACTGAAGAAGCAGAACACGCCTCTTTTCCAAGTGGGATGAGTTTGCCAGGGACCTTCCAGGGGGCATTATTTCCGGGGAAATCATATCCCCCGCCCTGTAGCTTATGCTACTATGGCGACACTGGCGTGGGTGTGGCATGTCAGGGCATTAAATTTGGCTTTTGGTTTTTAATCAGCCCAAGATATGCACGGAAATGCTCCAACAGCTAGAGGGTTTTGCAAGGATGAAATATCTCCCAGCTCATCAAAACACCCCAAAAGATTTTCAATAACCAAAATACTGAAAAGCAAAACAAGCTGCCTTCCTGTGAGGACTGTCTTCCTGCTTTGCCCTCTGAACTCACACCTGTATTACAACTGCTGTCACCTGACCCTCATCTTTTGCTGCTTGATGTTGTGTCATGGAGCCTAAGGAGGATCACTCACACATTGACAGTGTCTAAGTTTCCATTGCCCATTCAAACCTTCTGCTCAGGACAGAACAGGACTGGGACATGTGTTAAGTCACCAGAGCACATTTTGGCCTGGATTGTCCCTAAGTTTTTATTTGGAAACTGAGACTGAGCACTAGGGTCAGGAGACTTAAACCCTGTCACCTAAATGAAGCTGTGTGCTGGAGTGGAGTCATGTTCAGAGTTGTTTATGCTCTACATGTACCTGTGTGTTTCTCTAATCCTATACACAACAAAGCAGCAGGTTGTGTGGCCACCCCTGTGGCCAACATTTGTCAGTAATGTCTTACCTATGTTCTATAAATAAGTCTGGATTAGCTCATCTTCCCCAGTGGAAACTTGACCATATGAGGTGGGGTTAGATGTTGCCTAGTGTCCCACTGCCTCATCACTTTGTGCCTTGTGACTGATAAAAATGGACTTATTCTAAATCCCAAACTTATATTTTGTTGTTCTCTTTCCAATCAAGGTTTCACTATGTAGCCCTGAATGTCCTGGACCTTACTACTATGAATTGTAATGTAAATAGCTGTGTTTACTGTTGATCTTAGGCAACTGCTGCTCTGTAGACCAGGCTGGCCTTGAACTCAGACATCCAGTGGCCTCTGTCTCCCAAATGCTGGGATTAAAGGCATGTGTCCCCATACAATGCCTCTCCTACAAAATCTTTATTTGTAAATCTAATTAACATTATAAAAAATTAGTTCCCAAAGGTTAAAAGCTGCTGAGATGTTAATTGGAAGTCAAGATGAATAGAGGAACTGCACTTTTTAAAGCTAATGATCAATGATGATATACAATACAGTCAAATTTTGCTCAGGTTCTGATTTTTCTCAACTTAACAGAATAATATTTTTGAAGTGTTGTATTTAAGGAAAATAAAATAATTTGGTGCTTTTATTCTTGCATGTTGCTACAATTCAATATTTAACCATCTGTAATTTTTCTTTGCAGCAGAGTCTTCTGCTTTTAAACTCATTGTGTATTCTATTAAGTACATTGCTATAATTCTTCTCTAAATCCTCCAAAATCTAAAGCACAAAAGAATGCTTTAGTTCTAAAACATCTTTTCATCACAGGTTCTCAAGATAGTTTTAAAACTTAAGAATCTTTTCATATTCAAATAATATACAATATCAATTCCATCTTCATAAAAACATTGGAATACACCCAAACCCATCAAGTATATATGCGTGTGTGTGTGAACAAGTGAATCAAAGGTAATTACAAATTTATGAAAGTAGTGTACTTTGTGTGAGTGCACACTGTGTGAATTAATAGTCAAATGAGATGTTAAGGTTAGAGAGAGAGAAAAAAAGTGTGGCTCCAAGTCTCCCTAAAGCTCACTTGAGAGTGTAAAGAACTTGGCACTAATTTGGACAAAATAGTAAGACCCAGTCTCAAAAAGCAGGGTGGAGCTGGGCAGTTATGTTGGTTGGTAGAGTGCTTGTCCAGCATGAATGAACCCTCCACTTGATCCCTGGCACAATGTAAACAAAGCAGTGGGACACACTTGTAATCTTAGCAGAAGAGAGGTGAAGGCAGAGGGATTTGGAGTTCTCAGGTATTTATGAAGACCAAGGCCAGTGTGAGCCACATAAGACCAAATATTTATAAAGGAGAAAGAACAAAAATGTGTAGAATCAGATACACTAGAAAATCCAAAAGTGCAATTAGTACACATGAGTTTTTTAATGGTTCTCAAATATCAAAACAAAATATTTTATTTATTATGATCTTCAGTGTTTCTACAGTTCAACATTAAACCATCTGTAATTTTTCAATATTTTTCCCAAGTCTTATATAAAACAAAAACTACATTTTGTATACTGTTTTTACATTTTTATAATTCTTATTTTTATTTATCCAAATTTAAATTAAAAACAATTTTTTTTTTTTATTTTATTTTTTAATCACAGGTTATTCATTTAGTTTAAAAACTAAGAATCTCCCTCCATTCAAATAAGATCCCACCCTCAATTCCATCTTCTAAAAACATTGGAATACATCCAAATTCCACTGATTGTAGGTATATATATGTGTTTCTGATCTGAATCAAAGATAATTATAACATTATGAAAGTAGTGTACTTTGTGTGAAAGCACTCTGTGTGAATTAATAGTCAAATGAGATGTTAATGTTAGAGAGAGAAAAAAGAAAGTGTGGCTCCCAGTCTCCCAAAGTCTCACTTGAGAGTGTAAAGAACTTGGCACTAATTTGGACAACATAGTAAGACCCAGTCTCAAAAAGCAGGGTGGAGCTGGGCAGTAATGTTGGTTGGTAGAGTGCTTGTCCAGCATGAATGAACCCTCCACTTGATCCCTGGCACAATGTAAACAAAGCAGTGGGACACACTTGTAATCATAGTAGAAGAGAGGTGAAGGCAGAGGGATTTGGAGTTCTCAGGTATTTATGAAGACCAAGGCTAGTGTGAGCCACATAAGACCAAATATTTATAAAGGGAGAAAGAACAAAAATGTGTAGAATTAGAAACACTAGAAAATCCAAAAGTCCAATTAGTACGCATGACTTTTTAAAAGGTTCTCAAATAATAGCTTAACTTTTATTTTTTCATGATTAACAGTCAGTGTGAATGATAATTAAATGATCTGTATTAAAAGAATTTTTCTAAGGTATATAAAACAAAAACTACATTTTGGTACATTTTTTTTATAGGATCACAGTGTTTAGCCCAAGCTTACATTCCATCATCACATGCTTCTCTCTCAGGCTTCCCAGAACTGGCATCATTTGCCTGTGCTCCCATAATTACTGAAAAAATTAAGTTAATTAACTAACATGTTACTTTTGCCTAGTACTTAAGGTGTACTGTTATGTGAATGTGTGGAGAGACTTTTAAAAAAAATGACAAGGTAGCTCACTCCTTTCAATGCAAAAAGAAAACCCATGCAAACAAAATTATTCAAACACTTCATAAATGGAAAGGAAATAAATCAATTTTTAGCTACAGTGTAGAAAATGGGGCAATTCCAAGTAGGTTGTCAAAAGAATAAGGTTTCAAAAATATGGGAATTAACAACATTCTAAGGAAAGAATATATCCAAAGAATGGAAGTCCATCACCTGTGGGTTTAGATAAAGCAATTATGTACAGAGATGAGGTTAATGAGCAGATGTAGTAAATGGAAGGGATCTTATAGAACAGGAACTTACAGATTATATTTGCAGAAAGTAATGTTTTAGATAGCGTACATAGCAGATATATGGAACCAATTCTCTGCTAAATATACAAATAAGTTTTTTTAAAAAACTCAACTAGTTTATTGCACACTTTGGGCCCAGACCCAGAGGACCCAAGCTGTATCTGACTTGAAAGACTCCTCCTTGGGAACTAGCTTTCATGGTACCCGAAGTTGGCAGAAAAGTTTCAAAAGAAGGCAGGCAACCAACAGTCCTACTTAGCCAGAGGGAACATGAACCACAACAACTGCCAGCATGGCATGATAACTCTAAAGGTGCAGTAACCTTGGCAATAACAGCTCTCCAAATGGACTTAAGACTTGCTCTTTGATGTTCATAGAAATGAGTATAAAGTTCTTTCAAAGTGTCTTAAAACTACTGTTTGGACCTTGATATGCCTATCTACTTATATAAAATCCTTTAACTCTATAACTTTTATAAAAATTTTATCATTTATTTATGTGGGTGTGTCTATGTATGTACACATATGTATGTGGTTGTTCATGGAGGCTAGCAAGAGTGTCCTATGTCTTGCAGCTGGACTTGTGAGCCTTTTGTTGTGAGTTCTGGGAAGAAAATTCCAATCCTCTGACAGAGCAGCAAGCACTCTTAACAGCAGAGCCATTTCTTCATTCCCTGAATTTTAACCCCCCACCTTCTTTGTTCTAGACTCTCTTTTATGACTATATGAAATTACTTTGGTACCTGTAATTATTTTAAAATCTATTATATCACGAAATACTTCTATAATACATTTGGAAACAAAAATATTGGGCAATATCAACTAAGCATTTCCTTATTTAACAAATACTGGATACACAAAGACAGATAGTTATGATGTTATTATATTATACATTTGATGCATAAGCACATTTCTAATAAAAAGTCTCAACATTTCCTGTTTTGAATATTTCCTCGCTAAAACTTTGAAAAATCTGCCATCACTTCATTCACAGTCACTTATTCATAATGGAAAAAAGGTAAATTTTGAAATGTATTAAGAGAATGCATGATGTTAAAATTTATTACCTACCTTTAAGAACTCATCATCTGCCTGCTTAAGTGTTTTCAGGCTGTCAGTCTGAAGCATTCTAGTTTGTTGAAAAGTCTTCTGTTGATGTTTAAAAATACCCTAGAAGTAAAAATGGAAAGTTGGGTAATAACAATTAAGTATGAAATTTGTTACTCTTAATGCTGTTCTTGGCTTCACTCATGGTAAAGAAAGACTACAACAAGGTAATGCCATGGACTAAAATTTTAAACTCAAAACATCCCTTTAAATTAATCTTTAAAAGGATTCCTTAAAAGGAATTGTTTTCATAATAAATGCCATCAATATTTTATTTTGGTACTTTTTATCACTGAGTTTACACAATTGGTGCCTTTACCACTAACCAGCAAAAATCATCCTCAAAGTCATGGAGTAGGAATTTTCAAAGCCAGATTCTACACTGCACAAAACAGTAGAAACTCATGATCTTCCTGCTTCAGTATCCCTAGTAGCTGGGATTTGAAACATGCAGCTCATGTGAGTGAGCAGAATTTCCTAATATTCAAGATATAACTTATTACTCCAGTAATGTCTAAACATGTGATTTTCCAATAACTCTGTCCTTTCAATTTCTTAACCTATTCTTCACCAATGACTTTGTTATAACCTACTTTATCCACTCATTTAAATACTTGTACATTATATTTTGCCATTTTTGATAACACACCTTTCTATAGTGCTGGTAATGGCAAATATGTGTTAACTCCATGTCAGATATGATTTCGAACCTTATTAAGGAAGTGCTCACCATTTAATTTCAAAGATGAGAAAACTGAGTTACAATGGTACAGTGTCTGTTGTTCCAAGTTTTGCTATTATTGAAGTCTGAATCAGATCCAAAATATTATGCTTCCAGAATCTAAGCTTTAAGTATTATGAAAAGTCTTTCTCCACGTATTATGAGATAATTCTGAAACACTTTCCATTGCAGCTTACTCATTTTGGTATTATGGGTGAGCAATCTTTCAAGACCAAAAATTCATGAACCCTACCTTCTATTTACTGTTGCTCCTATGCTTGCCATTTTCAGTTTTTTTTTTCCAACCTCAAATGCTATAACCAATCATTAAAATTGCCTTTTGCATATAAATCTTACTCTGTTCTGACTCACATTTATTGGTTAAATCACAAGTTTGGAAACTTCAGCCCTAGCTAATCTCCCTGATGACAGCACATTCACAACCTGATGGCCTTATTTCATGGAATACATAGATACGATCCAAAGAGAATATTCAGTCTCTCATCACTGGATCTACCACCCACCTACAACTGTATATTGTTGTATACAGCAATACAGGGTCCTTGGACAGACTTCTCCCACCAGTGGGTACTGGGCGCTCACCCCGGAAGCGCACCACCAGCCAAGTTTTACGCTCTGCTTTCCATTTTAAAAGGTGTATTATACTTCTTTACGAAGTTCAATCTTTTCACATACCCCATTCTTAAGAACTCAGCAATTATCCTTGCTTTCCTCTTTTTAAATATATATCTTGTCTCTTAAAACCACAAAGAAACAACAAAAAACACAGCATTACTTCTTAGGCTATCACAGTTTTTCCTATCATGTCTTCTATTTATTTCTCATGTTTGTGCTCACTTTCCCAATCTATTCATTCTGATTCAGAATACCTATGATGACGTCTATATTGTCAAATCTACCTTACTTCACCTGGAAGTGATATATTGTGAAAGTAATAATCTTTTCTTCTTTTAAAAGGCTTCCTTTACATGGAGTAGTTTTAATTTCTACCTAATAAATCATTTGTTTTCAATCTGCTTTACCAGTTCACTCTCACCCCTGAGAATCAGTGCAATGAAGATGTCCAGGGATCTGGCCCTTAGACTTTTCACTTACATCCTCAGTCACAGTTTGATGTTTTCATCTGATCTTCATGCTTTAAAAATTACCTTAAATTAACAGTTCTCAACTTCTTATCTTTAAGAAATGGCTTCCTCCTGAACTACATCATCATATACTAGTGGCTTATTTAACTGCCCACTGAATGTCACATGTGTGACAAATTGAATATTCTGTAAATAGACTGATTTCCAACCCCAAGACTGTTTGAATACAATCAGGACCTCAAATGTAATACAAAAAATGGTTTTCCAAAACAAAATGGTGAAAAGACACAAATGGGAAGTGTAATCAGTGCCATGAATTATATGCATGGGGTTAGTTTTCATCAGCCTGGGAACAGAGAAGTACCACACTTGTTGACTGAGGAGGCAAAATGATTGTGACTTGGTACTGTGGCTTTGTAAAAGTGTGCTTGCCTACTTGCAAAATGCTGAGTTAAGTCATGAACTCACATGAGAAAGAGAAGGACAGAAAGAAGGAAGGAAAGGGAATTTGAGGTGAGGGAGACAGATAGGAGAGGAGCATGAAGAGCAGCAGAAGAAAACGATGTAAACCATATTCTGACTATAGTGTTTAATTGAGGAAGTGGGAAATGATCAAAACTAGTTCAGTGATATTCCTCCATAGGAATATTCTGCTAGGGCTATTGAGAAAGACTGTTTCAGTTCACTAAAGCTAATAAATTTGTAGTTGAGTCTAAAAATGGAAGATTTTAGATATGCCATCTAGCAAGATCACTGAGACCCAGAAACAGCTCAGATAATATCATGTAATGCATCCTTCACACCATTCAACTATGTCTGAAACAAACCCACCCCCTGATTTATTTCACATAAAACAGTCATCCTTCATTTATTCCTTTACAAGTTTCTGTTGCTTGAAATTACAAGAATCTCAACTAATATCAGAAGCCAGATGGCCTTTATGAACATTAAGTGTGTCTATATTTCTGTGATTTTTGGTTTATCAGTAATAGAACACAAAGCCAATAATAGATCCCCAAACTTGGCTCATTTCCTAATGCAAGGATACCTTCTCTAATTTGACTTGACACTTAGTTATAACAGATTAATTATAACAATAACTGTGATACCAACATTTATTTCATTTTCTTCGTCTTCAACTTGCATTATATCAGAATCCCATTGCTTAAACACAGTTATAATCTGCTCAGTATATTCAATTTTAAACTCCCGCCTGTAAAACATAATAATGAATGTCACATTACATATCAAGATGAAGAGAATGTCAAAGAAAAATTAAATTACCACATTATGTATCATGTAACATAAAAGGGAAGACATAATAGCAAAGGAAATATTCCTGTGGGAAAACAAAAAGTAAAATTAGATTTATATTGATTCCAGAAATATTTTTCTTAACTAATAAAAATGTGTTTTCATATGGCTGGCTTATTGACTAATAAGAACATTTGATCATTTATCTATCTTTATGTATGTTTATATATATATATATGTCATATACATATAAATTTTAGAAAAAATCATTCCAATTCCAAGCAGTTTTGTTTCATTTTTTTCTACTGAATAATGCTATAATATCAACACTATATGAGTTCCAAGTAGAAATATTTCACTTCAGTTTTTTAAATCTAGTTTGGTATACCCAAGATCACAAGGGAATGCTTAACTCTCCTAAAATTCATACATGATGTACAATATGAAACTGAATTTTTCTATCTTGCAAACATCTATAAAAATGAATAGATTCTATGATACCTACCTTTTACTGTACTTCTAGAATGATCAGAAATGACTTTTAAAAAAGATAACCTTCCCCTTGTGGGTAGCCCTACTAGGCCACAAAGAAAGAGGATCCAGGAATTCTGATTTGACCTGATAGGCAAGGATCAGATAGTAGGGGAGGAGGACCACCCTATCAGTGGACTGCTGGAGGGACACAGTAGGATGGGTGTGTCTGGGAGGGGTGTGGAAGGGGGCTACAACTGAGAAACAAAGTGAATAAATTATAATAATTATAAAAAGTTTGAAAAAAGGATTGAAAAAAATTTATTAAGAAACAAAAAGAAAGAAATGATTAGCAATGTCATGTCAAAAATCAAGCCACACATGATTTTTGCCACTGGCTACACCTCTCAGAATAGCCAGAAACTGGAAACAACCCAGATGTCCCTCAACTAAAGAATGGATAAAGAAAATGTGGTACATTTACACAATAAAATACTACTCAGCATTTTAAAAACAAAGGAATCCTAAAATTTGAAGGCAAATGGGGTTAGAAAAGATCATCCTCAGTGAGGTAACCTTGAAGCAGAAAGACACAGATGGGTTATACACACTTATAAGTGGATATTAGCCATATAATATAGGATAAACATACTAAAATTATTAGTTCTAAAGAAACTAAACAACAAGGAGGGCTCTAGGGAAGATACTTAGTCCTCATTCAGAAGGGCAAACAGGATAGACATTGGAAGTATAAGAAGATAGGGGACAGGACAGGAGCCTTCCACAGGTGGCCTCTAAAAGACTCTACCCATCAGGGTATTGAAGCAGATGCTGAGACCCATAGCCCTCTTTGAACAGTGTCTTAGGAATCTTATGAAAGAAGAGGGAGACAGATAAACCTGGAGGAAACAGGAACTCCACAAGGAGACCAAGAGTGTCAAAAAATCTGGCCCTGGGGGTCCTGCAGAGACTGATGAATCAACCAACTAAGGACCATACAGGAAGAGGACCTAGACCCCCTGCTCAGATGTAGCCTATAAACAGCTCAGTCTCTATGTGGGTGTCCTAGTAAAGGGAGCAGGGACTGTCTCTGCTATGAATTTGGTTGCTTGCTCTTTGATCACCTCCCACAGGTGGGTTGGCCTTACTAGGCCACAGAGAAAGAGGATACATTCAGACCTGATGAGAAAGGGACAGATAACAAGGAAGGAGGACTTCCTCTATCAGGTGACTAGGAGAGGTAGAGGGGGGAGAAGAGGGAGGAGGGTGGGACCAGGAGGGGATGAGGGAGGGGGCTACAAGCAGAACACAAATTGTAAAATAATAAGAATAAGAAGAAAAAAAGAAAAATTATAACTCTCAGGGTGAGTAGTGGTGGTGCACTGCTTTAATCCCAGCTGTCAGTAGGTAGAGGCAGGTGGATCTCTGTCAGTTCACAGCCAGCCTTGTCTACAGAGTGAGTCCAGGACATCCAGAGCTGCACAGAGAAACAGTCTTGAAAAGCAAAACAAAGCAGAACAACAAGATAACCCTCATAATTTATTATTTAAAAGGAAAAAACAGTGATATCCCGAGGTTTCCCAGAAACATGTCGCAGTCCAGGAGGTTAATACAAGCAGTAGCTTGGAGGAAAATAAAGCCAAGAATTTTCTATAGACTCTGTTTAATGGAGTAATTTGTACCAATATATACTATAAATCATACAAACGTGGCTCTAAAGAAATGAAGCCTTCCATCTAATGTGGCTGCCTTGCCAGGCCTCAGTGAATTGAAGTTGAACTAAGTCCTAATTCAATTTGATGTTCTGGGGTGGGTTAGTCATGGTAGCATTAGTTTTCTGAGGAGAACAGGAAGGAGGATTGAGGGAAGAGAGTGGGAGGATGGAACCAGAAGGAGAGGAGGAAAAGGGCTATGATCCATATGCAAAGTGAATATATAAATTAAAAAGAAAAAGAAAAGAAATGAAGCCTTACATTTCCTCTTGATGAACTTTCCAGTGTTCTTTGATATTCCTGTTGCAGTCTTTGACTACACTTTTAATATAGGACTTCATTCTTGTTTTGTTTTCCACAACGTCACTGCTAAGGTGAGCTATGTTGAAAAAAATATTCATTAAAACTTAAAGTTAAAGAAAACGTTATTGCTCCCACATATACAAGTAAATGAAGACACAGGTAAAATCCATTCTACAGTACCAAAAAAAATTACAAAATAATATCAACCAAATTCCTCAAGCTTGTCATATTTTCCTGCACTCAAGGTTTTTGCTTTTCAGGCTAGATATACTCAATCAGTAGTGTTCATACAAATATTCCAAAGTCAAATAAAATCCTGAAATCTAAAACATTTGTGTTCCTAGCATTGTGAATGAGAAATACTAACATTACTAGAATTCTGATTTGCCTACTGGAGATAGTCTTGTATGTTTTGGGGATCATAAAAAAGTTCTAATAAACAAAATAATAAAACAACAAAAACCTTTCATTTCTTTCCCAAGGAAAAATTCAAAGAAAAGACAAACTTTATTATTATTATTTTTAGCTTATAGAATACTCTGCACTTGGGAGGATGCTTGGCTGTATTACTTTTGTAACTAATCTTATGTAACAAATAAAACCCACCCTGTTAAACAGCCAGAATCCAGGCTGGGTGTGGCTGTCACACACCACTATTCCTGGCAGTTGGGAGGCAGATGCAGGCAGATCCCTGAGTTCAAGGATAGCTAAGTAGTGAATCACAGACAAAGTAAGGTTACATGGTGAGAGCTTGTCTGAAAATATTTTTAAATTGAGTTAAATTAAAAGAAAAATTGAAGGCCACTTGAGCCTTACATTCCTTAACTTTTTATGCAAAAACCCATATCCTAGTTGGCATATTTCTGTTCACAAACATGGAAGTAGAGAAGTAAAAATAGCGGGGTTAGTATATGTATGGAATTTCACTCAGGACTTTCCCACCACATTCTGGAATCACCAATTTTGCCTTTGTTGCTGTTTTAACAGATGGGCTGGCTAGATTTATGTCACCTTGACCTAATGTAAATTTATCTGAGGAAGGGTAACCTCAGTTAATGAAATTCTTCTATTAGATAGGATTGTAGGCAAGCCTGTAGGACCTTTTTAAAATAAAATATTTAGAATTATTATAATTTATTCAATTTGTATCCAGGCTGCAGCTCCCTCCCTTATTTCTCCCAGTCCTACCCACCTGCCTTTTCCTTCTATTCCTCTTCTCAAATCAATTGATCAGGAAGGTCCTACTCCCCTGATATCTGACCCTAGCATATCAGGTCTCATCAGGCCTGTCTAGATCCTCATTCTCTGTGGCTTGGCAAGGCTGCCCCAGCCAGGGGGAGATGATCAATGAGCCAGCCACTGAGTTCATGTCATAGACAGACCCTGTTGCCCTTACTATGGAACACACATTGAGATTGAACTGCCTACATCTGAGCAGGAGGTCTAGGGCTTCTTTGTGCATGGTTGTCATCAGTCTCTGCGGGCACCCCTGGGCACAGATATTTTTTGGCTCTGTTGGTCTCCTTGTGGAGTTCCTGTCAATCCAGGTCCTTCTATCTCTCCCTTCTACCATAACATTCCCTGTAGTCTGTACAAGGTTTGGCTATGAGACTCAGCATCTGCTACCATAGGACATTTGCTCAACTATATTCGTAGTAGTTTTATTCGTAATTGCTAGAAGCTGGAAACAAACCAGATGTCCCTCAACTGAAGAATGGATAAAGAAAATGTGGTACATTTACACAATGTAACACTACTCAGAAATTAAAAACAAAGAAAATATAAAAATAAAATAAAATTTCCAGGCAACTGGATGAAACTAGAAAAGACCATCCCGAGTGAGGTAACTCAAAAGCAGAAAGTCACACATGTTATATGGCTCTTAGCCATATAACATAGGATAAACATACTAAAATCTATAGTCCTAAAGAAGCTAAACAACAAGCAGGGCCCCAGGGAAGATGCTTAATCCTCATTTAGAAAGGCAAACACTATAGACATCAGAAGCGGAGGAGACAGGGAGCTGGGCAGAAGCCTACCACAGAGGGTAGGCTCCTCTGAATGAATCTACCTATTAGGTTATTGAAGGAGACACTGAGTCTCATAGCCAAATCTTGGGCATTTTCTTAAGCAGTGATTGATGGCAGCGTGCTCAGATCAGAAAGAGAGAGGTCCAGGAAGAAAGAAAAGCAGAGACGTGGGGAGAGGAATGGGAGTTTTGCTTTCTTTGTTAATTCAGTTATGTTATCTAAATACGTTTTTGTTTTAATCCCAAGTGTGTTATTTTAGTGGGCTACAGTTTGTCCACTCCTGTTACTTGTGGCTTTTGCCAGCTGGTAATGGCTTAGCTAGTGCCTTCCATGTGAGGCACAGAGAAAGGTGTGATCTAGGACCCTGAGGATATAAATTGAGGAAGTGAAGTTTTGGTATGTGACAAGTAGAAGTTTGGAGAGAGACCTGAGAGATGGACAGTGGGTGTGGTTGTTTGAAGCAGAAAGGAGAGAAAAGCTTTGTGGCACAGTTGTCATGGAGAACACTGACAGCTGTGTCTCTGGTTGATGGAGATTACTATAGATATAAAGGGCCCATTGGCCCTCAACAGATGGGAGAAGTAAAGAGGACCTCTCAACCTACTAACATTCTGTCTCCTACATAAATTTGGGAGGTTGGAAGGGAGGTGAAGGCCTAAATACCCCAAATAAAGTAGAGTTTAAAATGGAGAATTATGAGAGAGAGACAGACAGACAGACAGACACAGATACAAAGACAGAGACAGACAGACACAAAGATACAGTGACACATGCCTTGGCACATTTTCTATAAAAAAAAATCAAGCTGAGCCATCCAGGCACTTGTGGTGTATGCTGTATGCCTCTAATACTAGCAACCAGGTAGTAGGAGGCAGGCTGATCTCTGTGAGTTAGAGGTCACCATGGTCTACAATGCAAGTCCAGGACAACAAGGATTAGCCAAAGAAACCCTAACTCAAAAAAAAAAAAAAACTAAAAAAATATTTTAAAGAGGAAAGAAAGAAAAAAAAAAAGGAAAGAAAAAAAAAAGAGAAAAGAAAAAAAAAAGAAAGAAAAAAAGAAAAGAAAAAAAAAAGAAAAAAAAAAAAGAAAAGAAAAGAAAAACAAAGAAAAGAAAAAGTTCAAGCTAAGCAAGCCATGAGGAGCAAGCCAGTAAGCAACACTTTACAATCTCTGCATCAGCTTCTGCCTCCAAGTTACTGCCCTGTTTGACTTTCTGTCCTGACTTTTTTGATCATGAACTCTGATGTGGAAGAGGAATCCAAATAACTCCTTTACTCCCATGTTGCTTTGGTCATGATCACATCAACAGTAATAGTGACTAACACAAGAGGATTTCTTTCTGGTTACTTGCCTAGTTTGGAAAACTGAATGGTGTTTCTATCCTGGCCTCACTTGTGCTAAATTATGGAGGCTTATGAAAGTTTGGAGGCCTGTTAAAGTAGTAGAGATGCTGTTTTTAAAGAAAAAGAAGTGGGGAGGCTGAAAGGAACCCAGGAGGATTACTAGAAAATAGAGTAAATGATACACTGATATGTGATGTGTATAATAATGTTTATATATAAATCTGTTAACACAAAGAATTATATTAAAAAAACACTTTTCTCATCCATGTTTCTTTCTATAATTTCATTTAAATCACACATACCCAAAAGTATCAGTTTTAACTTTTCTTATGAAGGAAAAAAGTTTACTAAGAAAATCTCTGGTGCTAATTCAAAAATATTTGTATAGAATCCTATCACTGAGAATAAAGCATTAATTAAAAATCCTATATTACATTAACACTGAATAATTTTAAACAATTTTCTCTAGATACAAATACATCAAAAACTGTACCTCCAATTTTTTCAAGCTCATACTTCACTTCGTGTATGTAAAGAAATTAAATCTCTGAGTTCAGTTCAGTGATCAAGCATTTATTTACCCCATATACAATGCATTAGGTATGATCACATGTACTACAAAGACTAGCCTTTTATTTAAGTGTTTATAATACAAAATGCTTGGTTTCAAGAAAATGTCACATCCACATAACATATACAATACTTGAAAGATAAACAAAATAATTTTGATAGTTTTTTGCTTTTTTTTTTTAAAGGAACCTATTTAGCTCAAGATGGCCATGAACTTAATATGTAGGTCATAATGTCACTGACCCATCTTACCCTGCTGCCTCCACCTCCCTAGTGCTGAGATTACAGGTATAAAAATGATTCACTGAGCAAGAAAGGAAATATGTATTTCATTATATATCCATCACTTCTTGGAGGAACCAAGATTTTCTTAGTAAGCTTTTTTCTTACAGCTAATAAACACCTTCAGTCAAGTGGTGGTATACAAAATTAATTCAAAAAAAATCAGTAGCCCTCCTGTATACAAAAGACAAAAGAGCTGAGAAAGAAAATAGGGAAACAACACCCTTCACAATAGCCACAAAGGAAATAAAGTACCTTGGTGTAACCCTATCCAAGCAAGTCAAAGACTTGTATGAAGAAAAATTCAAGTGTCAGAAGAAAGAATTAGAAAAAGATATCAGAAGATGGAAAGATCTCCCATGCTCATGACTTGGCAGGATTAACATAGTAAAAATGGCCATTTACCAAAAGCAATCCACAGATTCAATGTGCCATTAATTGGTCAATTTGAACCATTATCTAAAGAATATGTAGGCCAAGTTTTATTACAGCTTAAAGCTGTATGAGCTTAAAGGCCTTTAATCAAGCTCTATTCGTAATGTTTTAAAATGCTCCAGAAGACATCCCAGTTGAGACGCTGGAGGAACAGATGACTGGGCAGTTCCCATTTTGAAGGTAGAAGTTAGGGACCTTCTAGAACCATCCCAAAGGCAAGGTATGACCCAGTAGATATGCTCCTACCTGACTTAATAGCTCATCAGCTTTGGCTGGAAACCAAGGGCACAGCTGCCTGAGGAGGCACAATTTACCTAGTGCTAGGATTTTTGTAGGTGAGCTTGAGGTGGGGTGGGGGAGGAACTGTGGACGTAGAGGAAAAAATATCTCCCAAAGGAAAAGGAAGCCTTAATAGAAGTCAAGAAGAAGGGTCAACCATAGCCAGTAAAGACCGTGGTTGGGGCTTCCTATGCCTCAAAGAATAGTGAGAAATTGCCGGACCCTTGACAGTCAATTTCCCCTTATCCAGAGAAACGTTTATGCTGATATATGGTATGCAGGACAATAGGAACTTATTTTATGGAGGAGTTAAAGTGATGGTGTTGCCTAATTTTCAAAGAAAATATCTTCCTAGGCAGGGGAAAGGACAATCTAGGGCCAACATAAATGAGTGAGTCACCTGCTTGTGGCTCACACAAACTGTTCTTTTAGGTGTGAGGTAATAGTCCAGAATCATCCCCGTGGTTCACTTGACATCTGGATCATAGGATACTTTCCCCTCCAAGTCCCACACTTCTACCTTCTGCCACTTATCCCCCCCCTTCCTCTCAGAAAAGAGAAGTCCCTGACTAACCCACCCTAGCATATCAAGTCTTAATAGGACTGAGCTCATCCTTCTCCACTGAGGCCAGGCAAAGCAGCCGTATAAGGAGGAAGTGATCAAAAAGAAAGAAAAAGTTCATGTCACAGACAGAACCTACTTAAGGTACTAGGATACGTGCATGAATATTAAACTGCTCATCAGTTACATATGTGTAGGGGACCTTGTTCCAGTCCATGCAAGCTCTTTGGTTGGTGCTTCCATCTCTTTAAACCCTCATGCTTATAGGTTATTTGACTCTGTTCATCTTCTTGTGTCATTCTGGTCCCCTCTTGGTTCTTCTATCCTTCCCCCCACTTTTCCACAGGACTCCCTGAGCTCCACTTAATGCTTGGCTATGAATCTCAGCATCTGATTCAGTCAGTTGCTGGGTAGGGCCTCTCAGAGGACAGTTATGCTAGGCTCCTGTCTATACACATAACAGAGTGTTGTTAATGGTGTCAGGGGTTGGCTCTTTTCCCATATGTCTCAGGTTAAGAGAGGCATTGGTTGGATATTCCCTCAGTCTCTATTCTATATTTAACTCTGCACATCTTGTTGGCAGGGTGATTTTTGGGTCAAAGATTTTTAAGGTGGTTTGGTGTTTACCTCCCAGCACTCTAAGTCCTGCCTGGATAGAAGATGGCCTGCCTCTTTGGTTTCCATGTGCTCCATGGCTAGGAGACTCAGCTACAGTCATCCCCACATCCTCCCTGGAGCATACCTGAAGGCCTCCAGCTTGTCTCAGAGATGACCTACCCCCAGTTTCCCTTTCTCTCCAAGCCTTCTCCCATGCCCTCTCCACACATCAAATCCTCCCTACTCATTTACCTCAAACAATCCTCTTCTATCCAGTTCCCTTCTCTTCATCTGTCCAATCTATTTCCTCATTTGAGAGAGATTCAAGGTGTTAGTGTCCAGAGGAAGTCTCCAAAACCATTCAGACACTGATCTCAGTGAGGTATGGACAATTTATTGAACATAACACCCTAAAACTGACCATAGTCAGGGACACAGAGTTGACTCAGGAGCCAAAGTGTGACACTGCATGGTTTTTAGAGTTAGCTTATAAAGGCAAACAACACAATTAGCTCACATATGGGGTGGAGGGGCAGTGGAACAGGATAGTCTCCTTTGACTTAATTTATTTTTGCCAAAAAGTCAAAGCAGTTCTAGCTGAGAGTTGGTATAATGTTCTTGTGGAATGTATACAATTTTCCCATGTTCATTCAAATGCTGATTTCTCTAACTTACTAGCTTGTTTAAATCCAGGCATTGCATTGTGATGCTTATTCTAAGCATCACCTGTCTTAAGGTTCTGTAAACATGCTACAGTTTGCTCTCTATATTGACAAAAATTAAAAAAAAAAAAAAAAAAAAAAAAAACAACCAGCCAATGTTGAGCAATGGAGAGAATGGGGGGTGGCATCCTGGTCCAGAGGGGAGGAGAAAGAGGAAGTATTAGGAGAGGTTTGAGAGGAGAGGACCTGAAAATATCAGGAGAGAACCAGGACTAAGACATTACTAAAAATCAAGTATAATGTGGGAAATCTGAATGCCAGGAAGCTATGCCGGCTTGGAGGTTTATGATAGAGTAATTATTGCCCAGCATTGTGCTCTAGGTTAATTAAAAATCCTAGTCTCTGAGTGGTGATTTGGGTATACAGCTGTTTTAGGAATAACCACTGTTTAACTAAAAGAAAAATCAATATTTATTATTAATAATCATCAACAAATCTTTAATTTGGTTGTTCACAAGTGGACTTTATAGGTAGGGCCAACTGTGCTTTTGATTAGGGAATTTCTAGGAGTAGCAAGGTCACAAAGTATGCTGAACATAAAAATAGTTTTTGGTCAACCTGACTTTGCACAGAGAGCTTTTCTCTGTATCAGCTCAAGTTGAGATGGTGTGATGGTGTGGTTGTTAGACCTGAAACAGAAATGGCTATAATTTTGCCAAAACAAAACAAAACAAAAAAACAAAACAAAAAACAGGCCTCAACATTCCTACCTGTTTTATGTACCTGAATCAAATCTTTGATTATATGGGGGGTTTTTTGTCCATTATATAAGGGGTTAATATATTTATCATGCAAGAGGCATAAAGTATAACCAGAAAGAACAATGACACAATAGGAACCCATTTGTTCTTTATGCCAGGGAGCATATTTTGACATAGTATTTCTAGCTGACATTAGACTGTTGTTATTGCAGTCCAGGAAGGCTGAAATATTAGTCAAAGCTGGACAATGGGGAATTTATCAGAAGCTTCTGATTAGTGATCCAGTTGAAAGACAGGAAGCAATCTTGTTGGGTGAACTGGTTTACATCAGCTTTCAGGAAGTGCAGACCTGAGCACTATTCCCTGGATGGAGTCTGTCAGCCTAGTGAAAATCTGCTCAGACAAATAAGAACTAGGGACAGAATTAAAATTTCCTAGTTACTAGAGAAGTTGAAGAATCCCAAGACCAGGGAAATTATCCATTTTTAGGGACAGGTAAGTGTGCTTATTTGGAACCATTTGACCAGTGGCAGATGCATCTAAATAATTCTTTGAAGTTTTTAAGAATTTCTTTAACTTTACAAAAGGAGGGAAATTGGCTTGTGTTGGAGGTTGGTCTGATGCCTGCTACTGGCCTTTAAGATCTGGTTACACCTATCTTTGTTATGTAAACCTGCCTAAGACATATCTGATTGGTTGATTAAATAGCCTATACCTGGGCAGGGCAGACAGGGGTAGGTATGGTTAAGGTTCCTGGGCTTTGCAGGACAAAGAGAATCAAGGGACATAGACAGATGAAAAAAAAAAAAAAAAAAAAAAAAAAGAAGGAGGTGGCCATGATGGGTTAGCAAGAGAAGAGATCACATGAGCTAAGAGGAAGGACTCCAAAAGTGGAATGAAAAGGCCCAGATTGAGAATACAAGCAAGTTCCATGGGATTATGGATGAATTGTAGTCCATGTGAAGATGATTCAGATGGATGGCATTGGATGAGGACCAGGAGAATGATGATGAAGATATGTGAAGTATCTGCCCTGTCCAATGTAAATAAGCCAAAAACATTTTTTTAATTACTACAACAGGTTTGGGAAACAATTTAAAATCTATTAATGTTAAATTTTTAAACATTCTTAATACAATAGTCCCTTAAATCATTTATCACCATTGAAGTTTTTATATATTTTAAAATTTACAATTTGTATTTATAAATATTAAAATATTTTAGACCGTCAAATATTTTAGAAGCTTTTCAAATACCAACCTTAAAACATTTTTTCTAGATATCAACTTTAAAACATATTTATAGACCCTCAAACATTTTATTTTCTTTAGCTTGCATTTAAAGCATCTTAGTCCCTCAAATATTTTTAATAAATTCTCATAATTCCACTAACTTTTATGATTTGCAATTGCTAACCTTAAAACACCTTTCTCTAACCTTTGTAACTTGCATTTACCAACCTCAAACACCTCTCTATAACCTTTATACCTTGCATTTACCAATTTGAATACAACTTTCTCTAACCTTTATAATTAGCATTTTTGAGAAGGCAGCTGAAGTCTTGTGTTTTGCTGTTAAACTGATTCTCAAACCCATCAGAAACCTGAGAAAGAAAAATTATAATTTAATGGCCTATATATTAATTTAAATGACAGCAGCTTACCCAGTATCTAGAAAGCCATCCCATCAGGCTCCTGATAGCTTTGATGAGGGAACAAGTCCCAGGGCAGCATGAGTCTGCAGCTACCATGCCAGGCAAATCTGAGAGGCCTTCCTGTGGAGGAGGAACTTGGGAAAGACTGATTGACCGTATTTTGTCTAGGCAAAACGTAGCAATCAATTCTCTGGGTGTCTTGTTTGTCCACAGTTCATTCTGGGCCCCTGTAGTGTACCATAATCCAGGTGGAGTTGTTGGTGCCTCATCCATCTTCTTTGGAGATTTTGGGGTCATTATTAGGAGCTGGAGGTCTCTATTATCCTAATCTTTTACATTAAACATTTAAATGTCATATTTAGTAGACCTCTGAAGAGCCTGAGGACCATCATCCATTAAGTATATCTGAGCTAAACAAACTTTGTATTTAGTTGGCCATCTTAGTCTTTTTTTTATTTTTTTATTAATTACACATTATTCATTTTGTATCCCCCCATAAACCCCTCCCTCCTCCGCTCCCGATCCTACCTTCTCTCCCCTTTCTTCATGCATGCCCCTCCCCTCCACTGATAGGGGAGGTCCTCTTCTCCGTCTTTCTGATCATTTGTCTATCAGTTCTCATCAAAAGTGGCTGCATTGTCCCCTTCTGGGGCCTGGTAAGGCTGCTCCCCCCACAGGGGGAGGGGATCAAAGAACAGGCCAATCAGATTATGTCAGAGGCAGTCCTTCTTCCCATTACTATGTAAACCACTTGGACATTGAACTGCCATGCGCTACATCTGTGCAGGGGTTCTAGATTATCTCCATGAATAGTCCTTGGTTGGAGTATGAGTCTCTGGGAAGTTCCCTGTGTTCGAATTTTCTTGTTCTGTTGCTCACTTTGTGGAGTTCCTGTCCTCTCCAGCTCTTACTATTTCCCACTTCTTACATTAAATTTCATTCACTCTGCAGTTGACAATCAGGCTCAGCATCTGCTTTGATAGTCTGCAGGGCAGAGGCTTTCAGAGGCCCACTGTGGCAGGTTCCTAGTTTGTTTCCTGTTTTCTTCTTCTGGTTTTCAGAGGCCCTCTGTAGCAGGCTCCTAGGTTGTTTCCTTTTTTCTTCTTCTTCTGGTGTCCATCCTCTTTGCCTTTCAGGATGGGGATTGAGCGTTTTAGTTAGGGACTTCTCTCTTGCTTAGTTTCTTTACATGCACAGATTTTAGTGGGTTTGTTCTATGTTGTATGTCTATATGAGTGAGTATATACCATGTGTGTCTTTTTGCTCTCTGGGACAGCTCACTCAGGATGATCCTTTGAGGTCCCACCATTTACCTGCAAATTTCATGATTTCCTTATTTTTCATTGCTCAGTAATACTCCATTGTATAGATGTACCACAATTTCTGCATCCATTCTTCAGTTGAAGGGCATCTGGGCTGTTTCCAGCATCTGGATATTACAAATAAAGCTGTTATAAACATGGTTGAACAAATGTCCTTTTTGTGTACTTGAGCCTCTTTTGGATATATGCCTAGGAGTGGTATGGCTGGATCTTGAGGAAGCGCCAGATTGATTTCAGAGTGGTTGTACAAGTTTACATTCCCACCAGCAGTGGAAAAGGGTTTCCCTTTCTCCACAACCTCTCCAGCATGTGTTGAAACTTGAGTTTTTGATCTTGGCCATTCTAATGGGTGTAAGGTGAAATCTCAGGGTTGTTTTGATTTGCATTTCCCTAATGGCTAATGAGGGTGAGCATTTCTTTAAGTGCTTCTCTGCCATTCGATATTCCTCTATTGAGAATTCTCTGTTTAGCTCTGTTCCCCATTTTTTCAGTGGATTACTTGGTTTGCTGCTTTTCAGCTTCTTTAGTTCTTTATATATACTGGATATGAGTCCTCTGTCAGAGAAAGGGTTGGTGAAGATTCTTTCCCAATCTGTAGGCAGTTGCTTTGTATTGATGACGGTGCCCTTTGCTTTGCAGAAGCTTTTCAGTTTCATGAGGTCCCATTTATTGATTGTTGCTCTTAGAGCCTGTGCTGTTGGTGTTCTTTTCAGGAAGTTGTCTCCTGTACCAATGAGTTCTAGGGTATTCCCCACTTTTTTTTCTAACCGATTTTAATGTGTCTGGTTTTATGTTGAGGTCTTGGATCCACTTGGGCTTCAGTTTTCTGAAGGGTGATAAGTATGGATCTATTTGCATTTTTCTACATGTAGACATCCAGTTGGACCAGCACCATTTGTTGAAGATGCTATCTTTTTTCCATTGTATGGTTTTGGCATCTTTATCAAAGATCAGGTGTCCATAAGTGTGTGGGTTTATTTCTGGGTCCTCTGTTCAGTTCCATTGATCCACCATTCTGTTTCTATGCCAGTACCATGCAGTTTTTAAAACTGTTGCTCTATAATACAACTTAAGATCAGGGATGGAGATACCTCCAGAAGACCTTTTATTGTAGAGGATTGTTTTCGCAATACTGGGTTTCCTGTTATTCCATATGAAGTTGAAACTTTTTCTTTCCAGGTCTGTAAAGAATTGTGTTGGTAATTTGATGGGAATTGCATTGAATCTGTAGATAGCTTTTGGTAAGATGGCCATTTTTACTATGTTAATCCTGCCAACCCATGAGCATGGGAGATCTTTCCATCTTCTCATATCTTCTTCTAATTCTTTCTTCAGAGACTTGAAATTTTTTTCATACAAGTCTTTGACTTCCTTGGCTAGGGTTACTCCGAGGTACCTTATGTCATTTGTGTCATTTGTGGCTATTGTAAAGCGTGTTGTTTCCCTAATTTCTTTCTCAGCCCTTTTGTCTTTTGTATACAGGAGGGCAACTGATTTTTTTTTTTTGAGTTAATTTTGTATTTGGCCACTTTGCTGAAGTTGTTTATCAGCTGTAGGAGTTCCCTGGTAGAGTTTTTGGGGTCACTCACTTATACTATCATATCATCTGCAAATAGTGATAATTTGACTTCTTTCTTTCCAAATTGCATACCCTTGATCTCCTTCAACTGTCTTATTGCTCTAGCAAGGACAGAGTGGGCAGCCTTGTCTTGTCCCTGATTTCAGTGGGATTGCTTTAAGTTTCTCTCCGTTCTTGGCTCCCACCCTGTTTCCCAGGTTTAATTAGAGAGTCGTAGATGGTGACACAAATGTCTTGACATGCCCTATTTGAAGGTAATTAAGCAAAGAAATTGCACTTACCTCAGGGTAAATGCATCATTTCCCATAAGCAGGAGCAGATTCTCTGTGGCAGTGGCCTTGTGGGCCACTAAACATCACATAGAAGCAAAACATTTAAGATACACGGAGTGACAGGCATGATTTAACACTGCAGCTTGCCTTGTAGTTTAAGTCTCGTTGAGCCTTTCTAAAGCTTATTTCTCTACAATACCATTCATTTATCTTTGGATCCCCTTCTTTTTTAACTTTAATTAATTACACTTTATTCACTTTGTATCCCCCCATAAGCCGCTCCCTCCTCCCCTCCCAAACCCATCCTCCCTCCCCGGTCTTCATGCATGCCCCTCCCCAAGTCCACTGATCGGGGAGGTCTTCCTCTCCTTCCTTCTGATCTTAGTCTATCAGATCTCATCACGACTGCCTGCATTGTCATTTTCAATGACCTGCTAAGGCTGCTCCCCCCTAAGCGGGAGGTGATCAAAGAGCAGGCCAATCAATTTATGTCAGAGGCAGTCCCTCTTCCCATTTCACACTTGGACACTAAACTGCCATGGGCTATATCTGGGCATGGGTTCTAGGTTATCTCCATGCATGGTACTTGTTTGGAGTATGAGATTCTGGGAAGACCCCTGTGTTCAAATTTTCTGGTTCTGTTGCTCTCCTTGTGGAGTTCCTGTCCTCTTCAGGTCTTACTATTTCTGACTTCTTACATAAGATTCCATGCATTCTGCCCAACAGTTGGCCATAAGTCTCAGTGTCTGCTTTGAGAGTCTGCAGGGCAAAGGCTTTCAAAAGCCCTCTGTGGCAGGTTCCTATCTTGTTTCCTGTTTTCTTCTTCTTCTGATGTCCAACTTTTTTGGCTTTTGGGATGTGGATTGAGCATTTTAGTCAGGGTCCTCTTTCTTGATTAGTTTCTTTAGATGTACAGATTTTAATAGGTTTATTCTATATCATATGCCTATATCAGTGAGTATACACTGTGTGTGTCTTTCTGCTCACTCAGGATGATCCCTTCCAGGTTCCACCACTTACCTGCAAATTTCATGATTTCCTTGTTTTTCATTGCTGAGTAATATTCCATTGTGTAGATGTGCCACAATTTCTGCATCCATTCTTCAGTTGAGGGGCATCTGGGCTGTTTCCAGCTTCTGGATTATTACAAATAAAGCTGCTACAAATTTGGTTGTGCAAATGTCCTTATTGTGTACTTGAGCCTCTTTTGGATATATGCCTAGGAGTGGTGTGGCTGGTTCTTGAGGAAGTGTTGTTCCTAGTTGTCTGAGAAAGTGCCAGATTGATTTCCAGAGTAGTTGTACATGTTTACATTCCCACCATAAGGGGAGGAGGGTTCCCCTTTCTACACCACCTCTCCAGCATGTGTTGTCACTTGAGTTTTTCATCCTGGCCATTCTGATGGATGTAAGGTGAAATATCAAAATTGTTTTGATTTGCATTTTCCTAATGCCTAATGAGGTTGAGCATTTCTTTAAGTCTTTCTCTGCCATTCGATATTCCTCTACAGATAATTCTCTGTTTTGCTCTGTTCCCCATTTTTTAAATTGGATTACTTGGTTTGCAGCTATCCAGCTTCTTTACTTCTGTATATATACTGGATATTAGCCCTATTTCAGATAAAGGGTTGGTGAAGATTCTTTTCCAATCTCTAGGCAGTCATTTTGTTTTGATGACAGTGTACTTTGCTTTACAGAAGTTTTTCAGTTTCATGAGGTCCCATTTATTGATTGTTTCTCTTAGAGCCTGTGCTGTTGGTGTTCTCTTCAGGAAATTGTCTCCTGTACCAATGAGTTCTATGGTCTTCCTTTCTTCTTCTTCTAACCAATTTAATGGTCCAGTTTTATGTTGAGGTCTTTGATCCATTTGGACTTTAGTTTTGTGCAGGCTGATAAGTATGTATCTATTTGAATTTTTCTACATGTTGACAGCCAGGTAAACCAGCAGCATTTGTTGAAGATGCTAACTTTTTTCATTGTATGGTTTTGGAGTCTTTGTCAAGATCAGGTGTCCATAAGTATGTGGATTTATGGCAGGGTCTTTTGTTCGGTTCCATTGATCCACCATTCTGTTTCTAGGCCAGTACCAAGCAGTTTTATTACTGTTGCTCTATAGTACAGCTTAAGATCAGGGATGGAGATACCTCCTGAAGATCTTTTATTGTAGAGGATTTTTTAGCAATTCTCGGCTTCTTGTTATTCCATATGAAGTTGAAAATTATTCTTTCAAGTTCTGTAAAGAGTTGTTTTGGTAATTTGATGGGAATTGCAATGAATCTGTAGATTGCTTTTGGTTAGATGCCCATTTTTTTTACTATGTTAATCCTGCCAAGCCATGAGCATGGGAGATCTTTCCATCTTCTGATATCTTCTTCTAATTCTTTCTTCAGAGACTGGAATTTTTTTTCACACAAGTCTTTGACTTCCTTGGTTAAGGTTACACCAAGGTACTTTATGTCCTTTGTGGCTATTGTGAAGGGTGTTGTTTCCCTAATTTCTTTCTCAGCTCTGTTATCTTTTATATTTAGGAGGGCTACAGATTTTTTTGGAATTAATTTTGTATCTGGTCACTTTTCTGAAGGTGTTTATCATCTGTAAGAGATCCCTGGTAGAAATTTTGGGGTCACTCAGGTATACTATCATATCATCTGCAAATAGTGATAATTTGACTTCTTCCTTTCCAATTTGTATCCTCTTGATCTTCTTCAACTTTCTTGTTACTCTAGCAAGGTTTTCCAGCACTATGTTGAAGAGATATGGGGAGAGTGGGCAGCCTTGCCTTGTCCCTGATCTCAGTGGGATTGCTTTAAATTTCTCTCCGTTTAGTTTTATGTTGGCTATAGGCTTGCTGTATATTGCCTTTACTATGTTTAGATATATGCCTTCTATCCCTGATCTCTACAATACTTGAAACCTGAATGGATGTTGGATTTTATCGAATGCATTTTCAGCATCTAGGGAAATTATCATGTGGTATTTTTCTTTCAGTTTGTTAATATGGTAGATCACATTGATGGATTTTCATATATTGAACCACCCCTGCATACCTGGGATGAAGCCTACTTGGTCATAATGGATGATTTCTTTGATGTGTTCTTGTATTCGGTTTGCAAGTATTTTGTTGAGTATTTTTGTATCAATGTTCATAAGTGAGATTGGCCTGAAATTCTCTTTCTTTGTTGGGTCTTTGTGAGGTTTAGGTACCAAGGTGACTGTGGTTTCATAGAATGAGTTTGGTAATGTTCCTTGTCTTTCTATTTTGCGGAATAGTTTGAAGAGAACTGGAGTTAGCTCTTCCTTGAAGGTCTGGTAGAATTCTGTGCTGAAACCATCTGGTCCTGGGCTATTTTTGGGTGGAAAGACTTTTGATGACCGCTTCTATTTCCTTGTGGAATGTAGGTGTATTTAATTGATTTACCTGGTCCTGATTCAGCTTTGGTAAGTGGAACTGATGAAGAAAATTGTCCATTTCATTTTGATTTTCAAATTTTGTGGCATATAGACTTTTGAAGTAAGTCTTAATGATTGTTTGGATTTCCTCAGTGTCTGTAGTTATATCCCCCTTTTTATTTCTGATTTTGTTGATTTGGATGGTGTGTCTCTGCCTTTTAGTTAACATGACTAAGGGTTTGTCTATCTTGTTGATTTTCTCAAAGAACTAGTTCTTGGTTTCATTGATTCTTTGAATTGTTTTATTTGATTCTAATCAATTTATTTCAGGCCTGAGTTTTATTCTTTCCAGCCTTCAACACCTTTTTGATGTGTCTGCTTCTTCTTTTTCTAGGGTTTTTAGTTGAGCCATTAAGTTGTTTGAATGAGCCGTCTTGAATTTCTTCTTGAAGGCATTTAGTCCTATGAACTTTCCTCTTAGCACTGCTTTCATTGTGTCCCACAAGTTTTGGTATGTTGTGCCTCCATTTTCATTGAATTCTAGGAAGATTTTAATTTCTTTCTTTATTTCTTCCCTGACTCAGCTGCCATTTAGAAGCAAGTTGTTCAGTTTCCATGTGTGTGTAGGCTTTTTCCTATATCTGTTGTTGTTGAGGTCCAGCTTTTCTTCCATAGTGATCAGACAGGATACAAGGGATTATTTCAATCTTCTTGTATCTGTTGAGGCTTGCTTTGTGACCAACTATGTGGTCTATTTTGGAGAAGGTTCCATGAGATGCTGAGAAGAAGTTAAATTCTTTTGTGTTTGGGTGTAAGGTTCTGTAAATGTCTGCTAGGTCCATTTGATTCATGTCCTCTGTTAGAGTCATTGTTTCTTTGTTTAATTTCTATTTTGTTGACCTGTCTTTTTTGAGAGTGGGGTGTTGAAGTCTCCCACTATTAATGTGTGAGGATCTATGTGTGGTTTAAGTTTTATCGATTTTTTTTTCTAAAAATGTGGGTGCCCTTGTATTTGGAGCATAGATATGTAGGATTGTGATGTCTTCTTGGTGGAATTTTCCCTTGATGAGTATGAAGTGTCCTTCCCCATCTCTTTTTATTAATTTTGGTTGAAAGTCTATTTTATCAAACATTAGAATGCCTACTCCTGCTTTTTTCTTGGGCCTATTTGCTTGGAAAGCTGTCTTCCAATCCTTTACCCTCAGGTAATTTCTATCTTTGTGACTTAGGTGTGTTTCTTGTATGCAACTGATTCCTGGATCTTGTTTATGCATCCATTCTGTAAGTCTGTGTCTTTTTATTGAAGAATTGAGTCCATTGATGTTGAGGGAGATTAATGACCAGTGGCTGTTAGTTCCTTTGATTTTGATGTTGGCTGTGGTAATAAGTTTGTGTGCTTCATTGCTTCTTGTTTTACTGTAGTGTCGTTAATTATTTCCCGTGTTTCCTTGAAAGTAGCTAGTTTTCTTGGGTTGTATTTTCCTTTCTAGTGTCTTCTGTAACTCTGGATTTGTGTGTAGGTATTGTAGAAATTTGTTTTTGTCATTGAATATCTTGTTTTCTCCGTCTATGAGGACTGACAATTTTGCTGGTTCTAGTAGCATGGGTTGACATCTGTGTTCTCTTTGGGTCTGCATGATATCTGTCCAGGCCCTTCTGTCTTTCATAGTCTCTGTTGAAAAGTCTGGTGTGATTCTTATGGGTTTGCCATTATATGTTACTTGGCCTTTTTCCCTTGCAGCTTTTAGTATTTTTTCTTTGTTCTGTATAATTACTGTTTTGTTTATTATGTGGAAGGAGGATATTCTTTTCTGGTCTAATTTATTGGGTGTTCTTTTAGCCTCTTGTATTCTTATTGGCCTGTCCTTTAAATTGAGGAAATTTTCTTCGATGATTTTGTTGAAAATATTTTCTGGGGTTTAGAGGAGAGAATCTTCTTTTTCCTCTATTCCTATTATTCTTAGGTTTTGTCTTTTTATGTTGTGTTGGGTTACTTGGATGGTGTGTGACAGGAAATTTTTAGATTTATTATTTTCATTGACAGATACATCGATTTCTTCCATAGTATTTTCCACACCTGAGATTCTTTCTTCTATCACTTGCAGTCTATTGGTTATGCTTACCTCTTTAGTTACTGTTTTCTTCCCTAAGTTCTTTCTTTCCACTACTCCTCCATTTTGTTTTTCAATTTTTCCAATTCTTTCTTCAGGTCTTGAGCCATTTTGTTGACTTCCTTTACCTGTCTGACTGTATTTTTCTCCAATTCTTTTAGCTGTTTTTTTTTTTTTTTTTTTTTTTTTGAACAATCCTCTGTTTCTTTTATATCTTTCAGTGATTTAAGTATTTCCTCTCTAAAGGCCACAAACTGTTTGGCTGCAACTTCCTGTATCTTTTCACAAATGGCCATAATCTGTTTTTCTTTATCTTCTTCTATTTCTTTTCGGATAGGCATAAGCTGTTTGTTTTTATCTTCTTCTATTTCTATAAGGATGGCCGTAATCTGTTTGAGTTTATCTTCCTTTAGGTCTTTACACATTTTATTTGTTACCTCTGTTACCCTCTTCATGAGCATAGATGTTAGGTCATCTTATTGAATTTCAATTATGCTGGGGTTTCCAGGGCTACTTGCCCCTGGATAACTGAGTTCTGGAGATGCCATATTGCTCTGTCTTTTGTTGGTTGAGTTTTTATGTTGGCCTCTACCCATTGGGCTATGTTAGGTGTTTGGAGTTAGTTTCTGATGGTTCCTGTGATTCTGTTGTGGAGAGAATCCCCTTGGCAGGAAGAGGGTTTTTCCTGAAGGAAGTCTCCTCAGCTTTTTGGGTATAGTCTCTGGATGGCTGGTATTTTTTAGGAGTTGCCACAGTCCACCTCAGGCATAGAGATATGAGTGGTAACTGTGGTCCTTGTTAGTTTAGTGGGCTCTCCTCTCACCTGGAGAAGTCCTGGAGAGAGCGGCCTTGCTTCTGGGTTTCTTGCTGTAAATTTAGTGACCTGCTGCTGTAACCTGTGTGTCCCTTAGTTTGGTCAGTTTTGTTAGGGATACTGGTTGCCCCTTGGAGCAGTATCTGAGGGTTGATCTTGGGGATCCCGTGCTTTTGTAGGTCTGAGGTTGGGGCTCTGTGTCCCAGTACCCAAGCGGTAATCTGTGGCAAGTGAATACCGCTCACCCGGTAACAGCAGGCAATCTGGTGCACAGCAGGTCCCTGGTTTGGGTCAGTCTGCAGGACCTTTTCCAAGGGTATACTGGGTGGCCTAAGACCGTCCCCTTTGCTTCTTTCCCTGTGAGAATTTCTCCTGACAGTGACTCTAAGTCTCTGGAGTCCTGGAGTGCACAGTTCTTTCTTTGAGGAATAGTTGGTACAGTGCAGGTTTCTGGGCTGGCGGTTTGTCCCTCCACTAGTCTGCAGGACCTTGTCCAGGGGTATACTGGATGACCTAGTTCTGGTCCCCATTTCCTTCCTTGCCTGTGGGGTTTACTCCTGACAGGGCCTCCCAGTCTCTGTTGCACTGGGGCACACAGCTCCATCTGTGCCAGAGAGCTGGGCATGCAACAACTCTCCGTGCTCTCAGCTTGAGCCCAGTTCAGTGATGTTGGCTTGTACCAGCCAGTCTGCGAGACCTTTTCCAAGTAAAGATTGGGTGACCCATGGCCAGTCCCACTGCTTTCCTTAATCATGGGTTTTTCTCGTGACTAGAACTCCCATTCTCTGGTGTTCTTGTGCCCACCATTCAGCCTGGGAAGGTGATTGTGACATGCAGGAGTGTGGCTCTGGTCCAGCGACTTAGTGCCTGCGTGATCCGGGATCTCTTCCGGGTTCTGGCGGGTGACCTGAGAGTGGACTCGACTTATAAACATGCCATGGGGATTTCCTCTCACCTAGGAAACACAATAGCTGTTGTTTTAGGGCCCAGAGTTCAATCTCTTGGTCGCTGTATGGAAAATTTTGTCCTGCTCGACAGATGCAGTGTTCTCCTGGCGCAACCATCTTGTCCTTCCCTTGGATCCGCTTCTTATGCTTACATTTCATCTCAATAAAATTAGGGTGGTAAGTGAGTGGTTTTCTATCTCCCAGCAATTAGAATAGTACTTAGTAGATCCTATGGAACAGATTGAAAGTTATAGTCTACCAAACACATTCACTGGCCTAGAGAAGTGTTTTGCTATAGTTTCGGTTACTAGGATTTAAATTGTTCCACATCCCATGCTGAGACTCATAGCCACACATTGGGCAGAGCACAGGAACCTTGTGAAAGAGTGGATGGAAGAATTGAAGGACTCAGAGGGAACAGGAGCTACAAAAGAAGACCAACAGATCCAACTAACCTGAATCCAGGTAGCTTACAGAGCACCAACCAAGGAAGGTCCGTGTACTCGACATAGGCCCCCTACACATAAGTGGGTCCCCAAGAAAGGGAAGAGGGAGCAGTCCCTGACAAGGACTTTGTTGCCTGGTTTTCGATTACTTCCCCCTGGTGAGGCTGCCTCAACAGGGCTCTGGGGAAGAAGAAGATTTGGTCTGAGTTGGTAGGGGAGAGGCTCTCCTTATATGAGGAATAAGAGGGGGATAGTGAGAAGTGGGAGGGAGGATGGGAACACGAGGAGAGGAGAAAGGGTCTAAGAACAAGATGTAATGTGAATAAATTAACGAACTGGTTAATTTAAAAAAGAACTCATTTAAATCCAGGTGGTGGTGGTGCACACCTTTAGTCTAAGCACTCAGGAGGCAGAGACAGGCAGATCTCTGTCAGTTCAAGGACAGCCTGATCTAGAGTACATTTCAGGACAGACAGGACTACAAAGAGAAACCCAGTCTCAAAACAAAACAAGACACAAAAAGATAATTCATTTACACAAAACCCTACCATGTGTTTGGAATATCAATTCTGAACCATTTTATGGGATAGTTCATTTGCAGACATGGATCAGGAAAACCCACAGCGTTCTTTGCTGCTAACATTGCTGACCCAAGGGGAAAGTGTCTGAACAATCTCCATATTAATGCACTTTAGGGACAGTGACAACTCAGAGAGTTAGAATCATTGAAAAGAATATACCACAGGCATGTCAGCCATGAATTGATCAGAAAATTGTGTCCTCAAGTGAACAGTTTTCCATATATAACCATGGTTTTAATCGACCATCACAGCTACAGGGAAAAATATAAAACTTCAATTTCTTAAAATGATGCCTCCTGCACTAGCAGGTAGAATTATTTCTCCACCCTTTAAAGCTGGCCATGGGCTCTTATAATTGTTTGAGAATGTGTGGAAATAGAGGCTTGAAGAGTGATCAGGCTTTGCCTCCTTTTAGCTTCTTTTGAGACAAAGATAATGAGGATTAGAATGATTCTGAGACAGCGTCCTATCTATGGAGAGCCAGAATACACCCCAAATGTGTAAATGAACTTGTAACACATCATAAATGTTTTTGAGCCTTCCAGGGTCTGAGAACTGTATGAATCACCCTAAAATGTTGAACAAGGGAATTCTGAACAAATGAGATAAAATTTTCTTCAAGCCAGTAACTTTCTCTGTGGTTTATTATGTAACAATACACAACCCATCAAAGATAAGCACAGACAAGTCTAACTCAATGTAATTGCAGTACTAAATAGCATAAAGAAATGATTGCTGGCAATCTTTAGTTTGAAATTAGTTTCCATGAAACAATAGAAATGTACCTATGTAGGAAGAAGCAACATGGATAATTAAACATGAATAAATAAACAGCACCAAAACAAACTGCAAAGAGTCTATCCAACATAAAAATAAGTCAGCCACAGAAAATATGATGAACACAGAAAAAGGAACTATATAATTTTAGGTTATCTATATGGCATCTAAATTCCTTTTCTCAGGAATAAGACTACTGAAGTACTAAATTTTGGCAATCTTATTGTTACTCATGTTTATGTTTTTGTAATGAGACCTATACACCTGGAATTAGGTTATTGGTTGTATTTCTTGGTATGGTTTGTCTCTCTTCTGTTCAGTGGATATTTTTAAAACATTTATTTTTATGTGCTTTGGTGTTCTGCCTGCATGTCTGTGCAAAGTTTTCAGATCCTCTGGAACTGTAATCACAGACAGTTGTGAGCTGTCATATAGATGCTGGGAATTGAACCTGGGTTCTCTGGAGTCTCGAGGACCTTAGCTTTGAGCCATTTTTCCAGTCCTGTTGAGTGGATATTTCTAATTTATTTCTTGTTACACCACCATGTCAGGTTGAAGAACAGCTTGGTAGGGATCAGTCTAGGAGAAATTTAGTTTTGATATTCAAATGGAGTAGCAGATGTAATACTGGTTCAGGTTAATCTAAGTTAATTTTCAAAGTCCAGAGTCAGAAGATTATCAGAGCCAATATTCCCAAGTCTGGAGCAGGTGCTCAGTGAAGAGCTTCTCCTCAGGGAGGGATACTGGCGTCAGTGTAAATCTAGCATTCCTACCTGAAAAGGGGTTGCAGAGGGAGGATCAGAAGGCAAAATCTAGAACTTGTGGTCCTCAGTCAGGTCATAGGAACTTGAGTCTAGAGCTCCTGTGTGAAGTGGGGCTGTCCCTGTGTTGAATATAGTTCACCTAAGAAGAAACAGGGATCTTAACAGTGACTGAAAGGTATATTTGAACTGCTAAATGAAATACTTTTCAATTCAAAACTAAATGCAAATAGATCCATACTTATCACCCTGCACAAAACTATAGTCCAACTGCTTCAAAGACCTCAATATAAAACCAGACACACTAAAACTGTTAGAAGAAAAAGTGGGAAAGAGCCAGGAACTCATTGGCACAGGAGACAACTTAGGTGAATAGATCACCAACAGCACAGGCTCTAAGAGCAACAATCAATAAATGGGACCTCGTGAAATTGAAAAGCTTCTGTAAAGCAAAGGACACTGTCATCTGAAGAAAACTGACTCCTTACAGATTGGAAAATTATCTTCACTAACCCTATATCTGACAGAGGGCTAATATCTAGTATATATAAAGATCTAAAGAAGTTTAAAAGCAACAAATTAAGTAATCCAATCAAAAAATGGGAAACAGAACCAAACAGAATTCTTGATAGAACAATATGGAATGGCTGAAGAACACTTAAAGAAATGCACAACGTCATTATTCATCAGGGAAATGCAGATAAAAACAACGCTGAGATTTCACGTTACACCCATAAGAATGGCTAAGATCAAAAACTCAAGTGACAGCACATGCTGGATAGTTTGTGAAGAAAGGGGAACCCTCTTCCACTGCTGGTCGGAAAGTAAACTTGTACAACCACTCTGGAAAGCAATCTGACACTTCCTCAGACTACTACGAATAGTGCTTCCTCAAGATTCAGCTATACCACTCCTAAGCATATACCCAAAAGAGGCTCAAGTACACATTTGCTCAACCATGTTTGTAGCAGCTTTATTTGTAATAGCCAGAAGCTGGAAACAAGCAAGATTCCCCTCACCTGAGGAATGGATACAGAAAGTATGGTACATCTACACAATGGAATAGTACTCAGCAATAAAAAACAAGGAAATCATGAAATTTGCAGGCAAATGGTGAGAACTAGAAATGATCATCCTAAATGAGCTATCCCAGAAGCAGAAAGATGCACATGGTTTATACTCATATAGACATACAATATAGGATAAACCAACTAAAATATGTACAGCATAGAAACTAATCAAGAGGGAGTAGTCTGGCTAAAATGTTCAATCCCCATCCAGAAAGGAAAAGAGGATGGACATCAGAAGAAGGAGAAAACAGGGAACAGGTTAGGAGCCTGCCACAGAGGGCCTCTAAAAGACTCTGCCCTGCAGAGTATCAAAGCAGATGCTGAGACTTATGGCCAACCTCTAGGCAGAATGCAGATAATTTTATGAAAGAAGTTAGAAATAGTAAGATATGGAGAGATCAGAAGTACCACAAGGAGAGTAACAGAATCAAAAATTCTGAGCACAGGGATCTTCCCTGAGACTGATACTCCAACCAAGTACCATGAATGGAGATAACCCAGAACCCCTGCACAGACGTAGCTCATGACAATTCAGTATCCAAGTGGGTTCCATAGTAATGGGAACAGGGACTGTCTCTGACATGAACTAATTGGCCTGCTCTTTGATCACCTCCCCCTGGGGGGGGGAACAGCCTTACCAGGCCACAGAGGAAGACAATGCAGCCACTCCTGATGAGACCTAACAGGCTAGGATCAGGAGGAAGAAATAGAAGATCTCCCCTACCAGTGGACTTGGGAAGGGTCATGTGTGCAAATGCGGGAGGAATGGAGGGATTGGGAATGGAGGAGGGAGGAAACTTCAGGGGGATACAAAGTGAATAAAGTGTAATTAATAAAAAACATTTTAAAAAGTGTTTTCTATTTATATGCAAGTGTATTGTAACTGCATGCATGTATGGATGGATGTGTATGAAGTGTGTGTGTACTGCCAACCGTGGACATAAGAGGGTATTGAATCCTCTGAAACTGGAGTTACTGATGGTTGATAACCAACATGTGGGAGCTGTGAACTGATCCCTGGTCCTGGTCAGGAGCAGGAAGTTCTTTTTACCCAAGTCCTTTGATCTAGAACTTTGTACCTTCTAAAAAGGAACACACAATAAAGACAATTTCTAAAAGCACAAAAGATTATTTTACTAATCACGAATTTTCACAAAAGTTCATTCTAAGGTAGAAGGACAAGGCTAGATTTGGCCCAAGAAGCAAGAAGGACTATTGAACTGTGAACATAGAAACATAAGTAAATTTATGAAATAGACATGTCAATAAAAATAACTCATCCAATTAGATTAGTTAACATAGAAATAATAGACACTAATGACACATGGGTATAATGGAGGTAACTGCAATTTAAACGTTTCAAAATATTCAGAAATTTGAGAAGGGGGTCTGAAATACTAATTTTGGACTTTTAAACAGGCATTATTAAATATAACAACAACTACTGAAGAAATGGAGTATATTCAGTCTCAACTAACAGAAAGCTGTTAAAATGGAACTAAATGAGAAAAGGAAATCGATTTTGCACAGGAAATAAAAGGAAAAAATGGCAAAGTGAAACTCATGATATATGTTGGTGACAATAATTCCATACATTTGAGATATTTACCATAAATGTAAATGGACTATATTTATTAGGAAGTAGGAGATTATATCATTAGAAAACATAATTACATATATCTCATATGAGACAAGGATACAGTAGAAAGAGAACATTATATGGAAGGCATTTAAAATGAACAGATTGGAAGGTATTAATGAATGTTAAAATAGGGATTTGTTATTATATTTATTTCCCTGTCTTTTATTGAACAAAGATTATTTTCTCATACAATGTATCCTAATTTACAGTTCCCCCTTTCTCCTTCCAGTTTCTCACTACCTCCCATCCAGATACACTCCTTTTCTGAATATCATTAAAAAATAATGGGCTTCTAAGAAATCACAAAACATAACAAAATAAAATACAATAAATTAAAGCAAAAACCATCACAATGGAGTTGCACAAGGCAAACCAACAGAAGGAAAAGAGCCCTAAGAGCAGGCACAAGAATGAGAGACTCACCCATTCACACACGCAGTAACTCAATAAAAACACTAAACTGGAAGCAATAATACATGTACAAAGGACCTGGTGCAGACCTGTGCAGCCCTTGTGCTTGCTGATTCAGTCTCTGTGAGTTCATGTGAGCTTTGGTCTTATTGACTTACAGAACCTTGTTGTCTTGATGCCCTCCATCCTCTTGGGCTTTTACACACTTTGTACAGCTTATTCTGATTTTAGGGATATCAAACTGCGGAGTTTAAGGCAAAAAAAAAAAAAACATTAGTATGGTTAATATATAACTTTTAAGTTTGCAAGTCACAGAAAGATTTATACATTTTAAATTTATACTTTCAAAATACAAATGTCTCATTAGGGGTGATGATGCAATCCCAGCACTCCTCAGGCAGAGGCATGCAGATGTCTGTGAGTTTGAAGCCAGCCTGGTCTACACAGAGAGTTCCAGGACAGTCAAGGCTACAAAGTGACACTCTGTCTTGTGTGGGGGGGAGGTGTCTCTTTGAGTGGTTAATTTGATAATTATAAGAGGAAGAATTACTCAATACACTATAAGGATATAAGACTTTTTACAAATATCCAGCCACTCTTGAATTAATTTGCAGCCAAGGAGACATATGTATCAGCAAAATAAGTGAAAGACTGAATGCTGATCAGTAAGTTCAATTTAATGCACATATCGAGAATTCTTTGTGTTAGTTTAGACTATACCATTTTTTGCCAGGATTAAATTTTATTTCATGTTGATAGAAACTGTGAAAAACATGACATTTACTTGCATTACAGCACACGATTTCCACAGAATATTTCTTGCCCCGAAAAAATTTTATTGATAGTATAACTGAAGTAAGTTTATGTTTTTCAAATTAAAACAAAATAGTAAGTGATTGTCTGAAATTGTTTTACATCCGGACATAAACATATGGCCAGGCATGGATCGATTAAAAAAAAATGAACATAGATTTATGTAAATGATAAACTTCAATTCAGAGGTTTTATTCAGAGAACAAACACTGTTAGAAAATCCTAAGAAACTAATTTATTTTCAGAAATAATGTATATTTGAATTGTTGTCAGCACATTACAGAACTCATGAATCAAAGAACTCACAAAAGAAAGTTTTAAAAACATAGACAGGAAAGGTAGTGAAATCACTGCCTTTTAGAACCTCAGGGATTTGGCTCAGTGGTTCACAGGGAGAAATTCTTATCATTCTAAAAGGGAAAATGCTAAAAATGCATACAAGACAGCAGTCCAAAATTAAAAGTTAGTAAGCAACAGAGAAAGAAAATGACATAACAAAGTTCAGAATAGAAACTAACTAAATATTAAAAAACAAAACAGGGTGCCTTTGAGGTTGCAGTCAGCACAAGCCACTGTAGCAAGTCAGGGCTGCCCATGAGTGTGAGATTGAAAACCTCCCTCCAGCTGAAGCATCTCCCATGGGGACCCTGCCCTCCTTGCTCAAGACAGCAGGATGCTGTGGCTGCACCAGCACTGCCTGCTGAGCAAGATGGGAAATGAGGCAAGTTGCCCTTTGGAAATGTGGTCACAGTTTGATGCTGATGAAATTAAAAGGCTAGATAAGAGGTTCAAGAAACTGGATTTGGACAATTCTGGTTCTTTGAGATTGGAAGAGTTCATGTCTCTGCCTGAGGTACATCAGAATCCTTTCATACAGTGGGTAATAAACATATTTGACACAGACAGAGAAGTATGCAGATGGAGGAGTAGACTTCAGAGAATTCATTTAAGGAGTCTCTCAGAGGTTATATTCAGAGGTTATATTCCATGTCAAAGGTGATAAGGAACCAAAGTTGAGGGTTGCTTTCCATTATTTGTGACATGGATAAAGATGGCTATATTTCCAATGGAGAACTCTTCCAGGTGTTGAAGATGACGGATGGGAACAACCTGAAAGACACACAGTTACTGCAGATTGTAGACAAAACAATTTTAAATGCAGATAAGGATGGAGAAGGAAGAATATCATTTGGCAAAGGCTGTGCTGTGTACGTGGTTTAGATATTCACAAAAATATGATGGTAGATGTGTGACTCTCTGAAAAATACCACCTAATACTTTTGCTTTTTTTCTCTATCTCTGACATGGAGCAATGTTTGGTGTATATTTAAGAAGACTGCTAGCTGTGTCTGCTGTTGATGGAGACTGGTATAGCCCTAAAAGAACCCATTTACCCTAAACATGTGGGAGAAGCAAACGGGCCTTCTCTCCCCACTAACCTTCTCTCTGCTACATAGGGTTGGGAGGTTTAGGTCTAAAGACCCCACATAAAGTAGAGTTTTAAAAATGAGAGCTGCAAACTTCTTTTTATTAACTGTTCTTGAGGAAAAAAATATAATTACAATTGTGATTTTATCAAGGTCAGGAGTTTTCTCAGGCAATCATGATTGTTTTAAATGTATTACTTAGTAAAGAAAAGCCAAAGAAATCATGTAATGACTTAGAATATACTTGTTTCATTAAAGACAAGTGAATATATTGTCACTAAACTATGTGTGAACCAGGGATTTTTCTTCTGCATTTCAAAAGACATACAGTTAACCTAAAAAACTAGTGATGTTTTAATGAACACATATTTGTGTAAAATCCCATTTATGGTTAAAATGAGGAAAATCTTGCTAATCTGTATGTCATAGGAGGGAAGATTTTATCCAGATTTATACATTTCAAATTTCTTTGCAAGCAGGCAAGATAACACATGATGGCTTTGTTGTTGTTGTTGTTTTGCACACACAATTAGTGATGGATGACCATTTAATAAATGTGTGCAGTATAGAAGTATATCATGTTCTCCCACTCGACACTATCCTTTCTCTTTTCTACAAAGGTTCCATTGGCTGGAAGTAAAGCTTTCTGATTACTTTTATATAACAGTTTTCTCTATAGAATTTTTCTATAAAAATTGGTTTTATAATCGGGAATGGTAAAGGGCAGGTTGAATCAAGGTGAAAGTATATTAAGTTTAGCACAACTGCCTACAGTTGCTCTTCCTTAGTTGTTTCTTCAGCTGAGTACTGCACATCATGGGCTCTGTCTATAAAAGAAAAATCCAAGTGCATGGTGTCTTTGAATGCCATGGAGTTTTGCGTGTAGAGCAATTTAAAATGTACCTCTTATTTACATAGTTTGCATAAATTTAAAAGATGATGTTGCCAAACTTTGGAAATGTTAATACTCAAAATGAAAATCTCCACTACCTGTAAGTCCTTTCTCCCTCTAGGTCACTGAGTGGCTTACAATCCCAGCCAGTGTTTTCATCTGTCACAGTCTCACCTGCTATGTGCTCTGCTTCAAGAGGAAACTAGTCTTTTGTGAAGTTTTTGTGTACAAAAATATTTGTTACAAATATTTAGCAAAATATTTGTTACAAATATTTAGCAAAAGCTTCCTATATCTCTTTCCTTTGCATATCTTGGCTGCCGATTGTGAAAAAAAATAGTGCAAACTGTATCCTTACTAGAAATATTAATTTTTAGTCTCTGTGAGGGAGGTTGGGAGGTCATGGTTTATTTTTGAATGTTTATATTTTCCTTTATTTGAGAAAGGCAGGCTTTTGGGGGGCTAAGAAGGATAGGGCTTTTGGGAGCCCTGGTCTGCAGAAGAATAGGCCTCTTAAAGAGCCTTCTTCTGGGCAAGGAGCACAGGCCTCTTGGGAAGTCTCCTTATTGTTCAGGACAGGCTCTTTGAGGAACGATTTGTGTTGATGATTATTAATATTTATTATTGACTTATCTTTTAATTAAACAATAGCCATTCCTAAACCAGCTGTGTACCCAAATTACCACACAGAGACTAGGACTTATTTAATTAACCTAGAGCACAATGCTGGGCAATTATTGCTCCATCCTAAGACTCCAAGCCGGCATAGTTTCCTCCCACTCAGATTTCCCACATTATGTTTGCTTTTAGTCATATTTTAGGTACAGTTGATTTCTCCTGCTGTTTCTCACTATGGCTGAGTCATTTTTTTTCTGGCAGTTTTGACAGTTGAGCACAGGCCTTCTTGCATGGTAACCACTAAACTACCTCCCCAGCTCTGCCGAATTTAGTTTTGTATTTGCTTTGCTATCAGCATATTTGGAGTATGCTTGTGTGTTGCAGTGAGAGCATCCACAGGAATACATTGGGTCACACACTGCCTTCTATATTTTTTCATAATTTTTTTGGCTAATTAATATTTTATTGTACACACACTCACACACAAGCTCTTCATTCATTTATTTCTTGGCAGACACTTAGGCTTTTCATCTTGGCTATTGTAAACTGTGATTCAATAAATGTGAGAATACAGCTATCACTTTAACTTATCTACTTGATATTATTCCTAAATAAATAATATTTATTTCTATTTTATTGTGTAAATAAATAAATATTTGCCTTTCAGAATGGGGATTGAGAATTCAGCCAGACTCCTCCTTCCTGATTAGCTTCTTTTAGCTTCTTTATGTGTACAGATTTTAGTATGTTTATCCTATATTATAGGTCTAATATCCACTTATGAGTAAGTATATACCCTGTGTGTCTTTATTCTTTTGGGATACCTCACTCAGGATGATCTTATTGAGTTCGCACCATTTACCTGCAAATTTCATGATTTCCTTTTTTTTTTAATCTCTGAGCAATATTCCATTGTGTAGATGTACCACAATTTCTATATCCATTCCTCAAAGGATACAGGGGCATCTGGGCTGTTTCCAGCTTCTGGATATTGCAAATAAAGCTGCTAAAAACATGGTTGAGCAGATGTCCTTGTTGCATACTTGAGTGTCTTTTGGATATATGCCTAGGAGTGGTATGGCTGGATCTTGAGGAAGCGCTATTCCTAATTGTCTGAGAAAGCGCCAGATTGACTCAGCTGCTGGTGGGAATGTAGACTTATACAACCGCTTTGGAAATCAAAATTCTTTTTTTTTCTTTTTTTTTTTTAATTTTTCATCAATTACACTTTATTCATTCTGCATCCCCCCCCATAAGCCCTTCCCTCCTCCCCTCCCGATCCCACCCTCCCTCCTCCCTCTGCATGCATGCCACTCCCCAAGTCCACTGATAGGGGAGGTTCTCCTCTCCTTTCTGATCTTAGTCTATCAGTTCACATCAAAAGTGGCTGCATTGTCCTCTACTATGGCCTGGTAAGGCTGCTCCCCCCCAGGGGGAGGTGATCAAAGAGCAGGCCAATCAGATTATGTCAGAGGCAGTCCCTCTTCCCATTACTATGTAGCCCAATTGGACTCTGAACTTCCCTGGGCTACATCTGTTCAGGGGTTCTGGGTTATCTCCATGAATAGTCCTTGGTTGGAGTATGAGTCTCTGGGAAGTTCCCTGTGTTCAAATTCTCTTGTTCTGTTGCTCTCCTTGTGGAGACCCCCTCCTCTCCAGCTCTTACTATTTCCCAGTTCTTACATAAAATTCCATTCACTCTGCCCAACAGTTGCCCATCAGGCTCAGCATCTGCTTTGATAGTCTGTAGGGCAGAGGCTTTCAGAGGCCCTCTGTGGTAGGTTCCTAGGTTGTTTCCTGTTTTCTTCTTCTTTTGATGTCCATCCTCTTTGCCTTTCTGGATGGGGATTGGACATTTTAGTTAGGGTCCTATCTCTTGCTTAGTTTCTTTAGATGCACAGGTTTTAGTGGGTTTGTCCTATGTTGTATGTCTATATAAGTGAGTATATACCATGTGTGTCTTTTTGCTTCTGGGACAACTCACTCAGGATGATCCTTTCCAGATCCCACCATTTACCTGCAAATTTCATGATTTCCTTATTTTTCATTGCTCAGTAATATTCCATTGTGCAGATGTACCACAATTTCTGCATCCATTCTTCAGCTGAGGGGCATCTGGGTTGTTTCCAACTTCTGGCTATTACAAATAAAGCTGCTACAAACATGGTTGAGCAAATGTCCTTTTTGTGTACTTGAGCCTCTTTTGGATATATGCCCAGGAGTGGTATGGCTGGATCTTGAGGAAACCCTATTCCTAGTTGTCTGAGAAAGCACCAGATTGATTTTCAGAGTGGTTGTACAAGTTTACATTCCCTCCAGCAGTGGAGGAGGGTTCCCCTTTCTCCACAACCTCTCCAGCATGTGTTGTCACTTGAGTTTTTGATCTTGGCCATTCTCATGGGTGTAAGGTGAAATCTCAGGGTTGTTTTGATTTGCATTTCCCTAATGGCTAGTGAGGTTGAGCATTTCTTTAAGTGCTTCTCTGCCATTCGGTATTCCTCTACAGAGAATTATCTGTTTAGCTCTGTTCCCCATTTTTTAAGTGGATTACTTGGTTTGCTGCTTTTCAGCTTCTTTAGTTCTTTATATATACTGGATATGAGTCCTCTGTCAGATAAAGGTTTGGTGAAGATTTTTTCCCAATCTGTAGGCAGTCGCTTTGTTTTGATGACCGTGTCCTTTGCTTTGCAGAAGCTTTTCAGTTTCATGAGGTCCCATTTATTGATTGTTGCTCTTAGAGCCTGTGCTGTTGGTGTTCTTTTCAGGAAGTTTTCTCCTGTACCAATGAGTTCTAGGGTATTTCCCACTTTTTTTTCAAGCCGATTTAATGTGTCTGGTTTTATATTGAGGTCTTTGAGTGACCCCAAAAACTCTACCAGGGAACTCCTACACCTGATAAACACCTTCAGCAAAGTGGCCGGATACAAAATTAACTCAAAAAAATCAGTAGCCCTCCTGTATACAAAAGACAAAAGGGCTGAGAAAGAAATTAGGGAAACAACACCCTTCACAATAGCCACAAATGACATAAGGTACCTCGGAGTAACCCTAACCAAGGAAGTCAAAGACTTGTATGAAAAAAATTTCAAATCTCTGAAGAAAGAATTAGAAGAAGATATGAGAAGATGGAAAGATCTCCCATGGTCATGGCTTGGCAAGATTAACATAGTAAAAAATGGCCATCTTACCAAAAGCAATCTACAGATTCAATGCAATTCCCATCAAATTACCAATACAATTCTTTACAGACCTGGAAAGAAAAATTCTCAAATTCATATGGAATAACAAGAAACCCAGAATTGCTAAAACAATCCTCTACCATAAAAGATCTTCTGGAGGTATCTCCATCCCTGATCTTAAGTTGTACTATAGAGCAACAGTTTTAAAAACTGCATGGTACTGGCACAGAAACAGAATGGTGGATCAATGGAACTGAACAGAGGACCCAGAAATAAACCCACACACTTATGGACACCTGATCTTTGACAAAGACGCCAAAACCATTCAATGGAAAAAAGATAGCATCTTCAACAAATGGTGCTGGTCCAACTGGATGTCTACATGTAGAAAAATGAAAATAGATCCATACTTAGCACCCTGCACAAAACTGAAGTCCAAGTGGAAATCAAAATTCTTAAGAAGCTAACAGTGATTGGACCAAAATTTAGATATTCCAGTGGTTAAGCACAAACAAATTACAAATCAGGGTTAAAGCCATCATTACATTTTTTTTTCATAAGAATTTAATTTTCACTTATGTCTATAGGTTTGAACATCAGTAAATATGGTTATTAGAGCTCAGTTGTTTATGAAGGCCAGAGGTTTAGAGCTGGTATTACAGGAAGTTGTGAGCCACCTCACCTTGTGTGAGTGTTGGGAAACAAGCTTAGATCCACTGTAAAATGGTATGCACTCAAAAACCTAAGCCATCTCCCCATTCCTCTTTTTTTTATTTATTTACTTTTGATTATTACATTTATTCACATTGTATCCCCAGCTGTAGCCCCCTCCCTCCTGCCTCCTAATTCCTCTCTTCCTCATCCTTCTTCTCCCATGGCCCTCCCCCTGTCCACTGATCATTGAATTCCTCCATGGGCTACATATATGCAGAGGTTCTAGGTTATCTACAAGCACAGTCTTTTTTTTTTGGAGTATTGGTGTTTGCAAAGAACCCTGTGCCCAGAAGTTTTGGTTCTGTTGCTCTTCTTGTGGAGTTCCTGACCCCTCCAGTTCTTTCTATCTCCCTCTTCTTTCATTAGATACCCTGCACTTTGCCTTGAGTTTGGCTATGAGTCTCAGAATCTGCTTTCATACCCTGCTGGATGCAACCCTCTTCTTTTTTTCAATCAAAAATTAATTTTCATTAATTTCAATATATTCACATTGTATCCCAGCTTAATCCCCTCACTCATCCACTCCAATTCCCCATCCCACTCTCATCTCCTTCCCATGCAGCTCACTCTGTCCACTGATAGGGGAGGTCCTGCTCCCCTTCCATCTGACCATAGTCTATCAGGTCTCATCAGGACTAGCTTCATTGTCTTCTTCTTTGGCCTGATAAGATTGTTCCCCTCACAAGAGGAGGTGATCAAGGAGACAGCCACTGAGTTTATGTCAGAAACAGCCCCTGTTCTCCTTGCTAGGGCACCCACTTGGACACTGAGCAGCCATGGACTCCATCTGTGTTGAGGTTCTAGGTTATATCCTTGCATGGTGCTTGGTTGGACTATCAGTCTCAGAAACACCCTTGGGCCCAGATATTTTGGTTTTGTTTCTCTCTTTGTGGAGCTCCTGTCCCCTCCAGGTCTTTCATCTCCTCCTCCTTTCATCAGGTTTCCCGTGCTCTGCCCAAACTTTGGCTATGAGTCTCAGCATCTGCTTTGATACCCTGCTGGGTAGAGTCTTTCAGAGGCCTTCTGTGGTAGGCTACTGTCCTGTTCCTTTTTACTCCAACTTCTGATATCCATTCCATTTGACTTTCTGAGAGAGGATTTATTATCTTACCCAGGTTCCTCCTTCTTCCTTAGGTTCTTTAGGTGTACAGATTTAAAATTTTTATGTTTATCCTATATTATATGTCTAATATAATAATATTATACTATATTAATATATTATTATAATATAATTATATTATATTATAGTCACTTATAAGTGAGTATATACCATGTGTGTCTTTCTGCTTCTGGGAAACTTCACTCAGGATGATCTTTTCTGGTTCCCACCATTTGCCTGCAAATTTCATGATTTCCTTGTTTTTAATTGCTGAGTAGTATTCCATCGGGTAACTATACCACAATTTCTGTATCCATTCCTCAGTTGATGGAGCTCTGGGTTGTTTGCAGACTCTGGCTATTATGAATAAAGCAGCTACGAACATGGTTGAGCAAATATCCTTGTTATATATTTGATATATACTTGGATATATTTCTAGGAGTGTTATAGCTGGATGTTGAGGGAACACTATTCCTACTTATCTGAGAAAGTCCCAGATTGATTTCTGAAGTGGTTGTACAAGTTTGGAATCCCACCAGCAATGGAAGAATGTTCCCTTTCTCCACATCCTCTCCAGCATGTATTGTCATTTGAATTTTTGATCTTAGCCATTCTGATGAGTATAAGGTGAAATCTCAGGGTTGTTTTAATTTGCATTTCCCTGATGACTAAGGACTTTGAATATTTCTTTAAATGTTTCTGTGCTGGGAGAGATGGCTCAGCCCTTAAATGCTAAACTCACAACCATAAATAAATTTGATACCTTCTGATTCAATAATATATGGAAACTGGTAACCTTTTATTCAACTAGGGTCACTCTTATTGGATGTTTTATAACTTACTGGTTTATTTCATTTGATTGCTTTGGATTTAGATCACAGATCTGCTATTCTTTCAGTTTTCAGTGACAAAACATTAAAATATATTTCCCCTGACAAAAGAAATCTTAAGTCTCAGAAGCCACCAATGGACAAAGAGGAGCACTCAGTAATCTACATCATTGATGATAGTGAAGAAGAAGTTGTTGAGGAAGTGATAGAAATAAAAGATGATGAGTGTTCAGCAGAGTCTACTCTAACAGGTACAATAAATACAGTTCTGAGTCCTGGTGGTATTCCACAGTGTATATTTGTGTTTGGGGGGAGGGGCTTGGTCAGAGGGCAATGTACAGGATTTAGGTTTCTCCTTCCACCATGAGTGTGTCAGAGAAGGATCATGTTGATTTCAGGCGTGGCATTAACCTCTGCTACCTTACCTCCTAAATCATTTTACCTGCCTGGTTCATTTGATTTTTACATTGGTGCTTGAATTAGAATAAAAGGCTAGTATTTTTTTTTTTTTATTTTTATTATTAGTTACATTTTATTAAATCTGTATCCCAGCTATATCCAGCTCCCTCATTCCCTCCCAATCGCACCTTCCCTCCCTCCTCTCCTCCCTGTCCCTCTCTAAGTCCACTGATAGGAGAGGTCCTCCTCCCCTTCCATCTCACCCTAGCTTATCAGGTCTTATCAGCACTGGCTGCAATGTCCTCCTCTTTGGTCTAACAAGGCTGCTCTTCTTTGTTCTTCATAAGCCTGTATCAAAATTTTAGGAATGCATATAATACCTTGACTTTGCAGTTCACACACATCACTAAACTGAAAGAATTTTAGTGTTACTACAGTAGAAAGACATAAAAAGATATTAAATAAAACAGTCATAGCTTATGATTTTATTTCATCTAACTTTCAGAATAATATTTTGCATTTATATTTTCCTTTAAGATACAATATTGGAAAAAATGCCTGAAAGAACTACAAACAAAATTACTATTTTATTAAAATTAACTAAACTAGTATGTTTAAATTAAAATGTTTTTCTTTTTTTTTTTGTTCAATGCAGAAAAATGTGAAGTACTTGGTAGTACTGAGAAGGCATTGGTTCCTCCAAGAAGGGATGGAGATACAGGGTAATATATATTTCCTTTCCTGCTCAATGAATTATTTTTATACCTGTAATCCCAGCACTGGGGAGGTACAGGCAGGGGGATAAGATGACTCAATGACATTATCACCTACATATTTAGTTCATGGTCATCTTGAGATAAATGGGTTCCTGATTTAAAAAAAAAAAAAAAAAGCAAAAAAGAGGGACTGTCTCTGACATAATCTGAATGGCCTGATCTTTGATCACCTCACCCTGAGGGGGGTGCAGCCTTACCAGACCACAGAAGATGACAATGCAGCCACTCCTGATGAGATCTGATAGAATAAGATCAGAAGAAGAAGGGACTGACTCCGACACAAGAGGAGCTCTTTGACCCCCATCAGTGGACTTTACATGAAGAAGGGGGAATCAGTGGATTTGGGGGGGGGATCATGAAGAAGGGGAGGGAGGGGAGGAAGGAAGAGCTTATGGGGAGATACAAAGTGAATAAAGTGTAATTAATAAAAATAAAGAAAAAAGTAAACAAAATATCCAGGAAAAAAAAAGCAATAAAGAAAGAGAAAAGTTTACTTTGATTTATCAAGTATTTGATAAGTTATTTCACATGTGATGTTTGTTAAAGCCAAAATTTTATATTATAAACAATTAATTAAAAGGCTTGTCTTTGGTAGTACTTGGGATGAAACCTAACGCATTGTACATGGAGTAAATGCTTGACCAATGAACTAAACTCAGAGCTTTAATTTCTTTACAGACATGAAGTAAAGAATAAGCTGGAAAAAATTGGAGGTACAGTTTTTGATGTATTTGCATCTAAAGAAAATTTTTAAAAACTAATCAGTGTTAATGTACTATAGGATTGTTAGTTAATGCTTTATTCTCAGTGATAGGATTCTACACACATTTTCTTTAATTAGTACCAGAAATTTTTTAGTTAACATTTTTCATTGATAAGAAAAATAAAACTGATACTTTTGGGTATATGTGACTTAAATGAAATTACAGAAAGAAACATGGATGAGAAAAGTTTTTTTTATAATTCTTTGCATTAACAGATTTATATATACACATCATTATACACATCGCATATCAATGTTTCATTTACTGTATTCTCTAGTAATCCTCCTAGGTTCCTTTCACCCTCCCAATTTCTTTTTCTTTTAAAACAGCATCTCTACTACTGCAACAGGCCTTCAGAACTTCATAGGCCCCCAGAACTTAGCACAACTGAGGCCATGATAGAAAACCATTCAGGCCTTGAAACTCAGCAAGTAGGCAGAAATCATCTTGTCTTAGTCAGGATTGCAATTGATGTGATGAAAAACCGTAACCAAAGCAACATGGGGGTAAAGAGGTTATTTGGTTTCCTCTTCCACATCAGAGTTCATGATCAAAGAGAGTCAGGAAAGAAACTCAAACAGGGCAGTAACCTGGAGGCATGAGCTGATGTGGAGACCAAGAAAGAGTGCTGTTTACTGGCCTGCTTCTCATGGATTACTTAGCCTGAACTATTCTTTTCTCTTCTCTTCTCTTTTCTATTCTCTTCTTTTCTTGTTTCTTTTCTTTTGTTGTTTTTTTTTTCCTTTCCTTTCCTTTCATTTTTTTTCTTACATTCTTCCTCTTATGAAATAGTTTTTTTTTGAGATAAGGTTTCTTTTTGTAGTCTTTGCTGTCCTGGACTTGCTTTGTAGACCAGGCTGACCTCGAACTCACAGAGATCAGCCTGCCTCTGACTACCTGATTGCTAGTATTACAGGCATGCAACCACAGCACCTGGATGGCTCAGCCTGAATTTTTATAGAACATGTGCCCAGGGATGTGTCTCTGTGTGTCTGTCTCTTTCTCTGTATCTGTCTGTCTGTCTCTGTCTTTGAATCTGTCTCTGTCTGTCTGTCTCTCTCTCTCTCTTAATGCTCCATTTTAAAGACTACTTTATTTGGGGTATTTAGGCCTGCATCTCCCTTCCAACCCCCCAACCTGAAGTGGGAGAGAAAAGTTAGTAGGTTGAGAGGTCCCTTTTACTTCTCCCATCTGTTGAGGGTCAGTGGGTCTTTTAGGACTATACCAATCTCCATCAACCAGAGACACAACTGTCAGTGTTCTCCATGACACTGTGCCACAAAGCTTTTCTCTCCATCTGTCTAATCCAAACCACCACACCCACTGTCCATCTCTCAGGTCTCTCCAAACTTCTATTTGTCACATGCCAAAACTTCACTCCCTCAATTTATATCCTCAGGGTCCTAGATCACACCTTTCTCTGTGCCTCACATGGAAGGCACTAGCTAAGCCATTACCAGCTGGCAAAAGCCACAAGTAACAGGTGTGGACAAACTGTAGCCCACTAAAGTATCACATTTGGGATATACAAAAAAAAAACATATTTACATAACATAACTGAATTAACAAAGAAAGCAAAACTCCCATTCCTCTCCCTAGCCTCTCTGCTTCTCTCTCTTCCTGGACCTCTCTCTCTCTCTGATCTGAGCACACTGCCCTCAATCACTGGTTAAGAGAATGCCCAAGATTTGGCTATGAGACTCAGTGTCTCCTTCAATAACCTAATAGGTAGATTCATTCAGAGGAGCCTACTCTCTGTGGTAGGCTTCTGCCCAGTTCCCTGTCTCCTCTGCTTCTGATGTCTATAATGTTTGCCTTTCTAAATGAGGATTAAGCATCTTCCCTAGGGTCCTGCTTGTTGTTTATCTTCTTTAGGACTATAGATTTTAGTATGTTTATCCTATGTTATATGGCTAAGAGCCACTTAGAAGTGAGTATATACCCTGTGTGTCTTTCTGCTTTTGAGTTATCTCACTCAGGATGGTCTTTTCTAGTTTCATCTATTTGCCTGCAAATTTTATTTTATTTTTTATATTTTCTTTGTTTTTAATTGCTGAGTAGTGTTACATTGTGTAAATGTACCACATTTTCTTTATCCATTCTTCAGCTGAGGGACATCTGGTTTGTTTCCAGCTTCTAGCAATTACGGATAAAACTACGATGAATATAGTTGAGCACATGTCCTATGGTAGGAGATGCTGAGTCTTATAGCCAAACATTGTACAGATTGCAGGGAATGTCATCGTAGAAGGGGGAGATAGAAGGACCTGGATTGACAGGAACTCCATAAGAGGACCAACAGAGCCAAAAAATCTGTGCCCAGGGGTTCCCACAGAGACTGATGACAACCATGCATGAAGAAGCCCTAGACCTCCTGCTCAGATGTAGGCAGCTCAGTCACAATGTGTGTTCCATAGTAAGGGCAACAGGGTCTGTCTCTGACATGAACTCAGTGGCTGGATCATTGATCATCTCTCCCTGGCTGGGGCAGGCTGGCCAGGCCACAGAGAATGAGAATCTAGACAGGCCTGATGAGACATGATATGCTAGGGTCAGATATCAGGGGAATAGGACCTTCCTGATCAATTGATTTGAGAAGAGGAATAGGAGGAGAAGGAGGGTGGGCAGGAATGGGAGAAATAAGGGAGGGGGCTGCAGCCTCGATACGAATTGAATAAATTGTAATAAATAGTAAATATTTTAAAAAGGGCCTACAGGCTTGCCTACAATCCTATCTCATAGAAGAATTTCATTAACTGAGGTTACCTTCTCTCAGATGAATTTAGATTAGGTCAAGGTGACATAAATCTAGCCAGCCCATCTGTCAAAACAGCAACAAAGGCAAAATTGGTGATTCCAGGATGTGGTGGGAAAGTCCCAGTGAAATTCCATACATGTACTAACCCTGCTATTTTTACTTCTCTACTTCCATGTTTGTGAACAGAAATATGCCAACTAGAATATGGGTTTTTGCATAAAAGGTTAAGGAATGCAAGGCTCAGGTGGCCTTCAATTTTTTTTTTAATTTAACTCAATTTAAAAATATTTTCAGACAAGCTCTCACCATGTAACCTTAATTTGTCTGTGATTCACTACTTAGCTATCCTTGAACTCAGGGATCTGCCTGCATCTGCCTCCCAACTGCCAGGAATAGTGGTGTGTGACAGCCACACCCAGCCTGGATTCTGGCTGTTTAACAGGGTGGGTTTTATTTGTTACATAAGATTAGTTACAAAAGTAATACAGCCAAGCATCCTCCCAAGTACAGAGTATTCTATAAGCTAAAATTAATAATAATAAAGTTTGTCTTTTCTTCTAATTTTTTTTCCTTGGGAAAAAAATGAAAGGTTTTTCTTTTTTTATTATTTTGTTTATTAGAACTTTTTTTTATGATCCCAAAACATACAAGACTATCTCCAGTAGGCAAATCGGAAATGTTAGTAATGTTAGTATTTCTCATTCACAATGCTAGGAACACAAATGTTTCAGATTTCAGGATTTCATTTGACATTGGAATATTTGTATGAACACTACTGATTGAGTATATCTAGTCTGAAAAGCAAAAACCTTGAGTGTAAGAAAATATGACAAGCTTGAGGAATTTGGTTGTTACTATTTTGTAATTTTTTGGTACTGTAGAATGGATTTTACCTGTGTCTTCATTTACTTGTATATGTGGGAGCAATAACGTTTTCTTTAACATTATGTTTTCATGAATATTTTTTTCAACATAGCTCACCTTAGCAGTGACGTTGTGGAAAACAAAACAAGAATGAAGTCCTATATTAAAAGTGTAGTCAAAGACTGCAACAGGAATATCAAAGAACACTGGAAAGTTCATCAAGAGGAAATGTGAGGCTTCATTTCTTTTCTTTTTCCTTTTAATTTATATATTCACTTTACATATGGATCATAGCCCCCTTCCTCCTCTCCTTCTGGTTCCATCCTCCCACTCTCTTCCCACAATCCCCCTTCCTGTTCTCCTCAGAAAACGAATGCTTCCATGACTAACCCACCCCAGAACATCAAATTGAATTAAGACTTAGTTCAACTTCAATTCACTAAGGCCTGGCAAGGCAGCCACATTAGATGGAAGGCTTCATTTCTTTAGAGTCACGTTTGTATGATTTATAGTATACATTGGTACCAATTACTCCATTAAACAGAGTCTATAGAAAATTCTTGGCTTTATTTTCCTCCAAGCTACTGCTTGTAATAACTTCCTGGATTGCGATATATTTCTGGGAAGCCTGGGGATATCATTCTTTTTTTTTTCCTTTTAAATAACAAATTATGAGGGTTATCTTGTTGTTCTGCTTTGTTTTGCTTTTCGAGACCTCTTCTCTGTGCAGCTCTGGATGTCCTGGACTCACTCTGTAGACAAGGCTGGCTGTGAACTGACAGAGATCCACCTGACAGAGACCTACTAACAGCTGGGATTAAAGGAGTGCACCACCACTACTCACCCTGAGAGTTATAATTTTTCTTTTTTTCTTCTTATTCTTATTATTTTATAATTTATTCACATTGTGTTCTGCTTGTAGCCCCCTCCCTCATCTCCTCCTGGTGCCACCCTCCTCCCTCTTCTCCCCCCTATACCTCTCCTTGTCACCTGATAGAGGAAGTCCTCCTTCCTTCTTATCTGTCCTTTGCCTATCAGGTCTGAATGGATCCTCTTTCTCTGTGGCCTAGTAAGGCCAACCCACCTGTGGGAGGTGATCAAAGAGCAGGCAACCAAGTTCATAGCAGAGACAGTCCCTGCTCCCTTTACTAGGACACCCACATAGAGACTGAGCTGTTTATAGGCTACATCTGAGCAGGGGGTCTAGGTCCTCTTATTGTATTGTCCTTAGTTTGTTTATTCATCAGTCTCTGCAGGACCCTCAGGGCCAGTTTTTTTGACACTCTTGGTCTCCTTGTGGAGTTCCTGTTCCCTCCAGGTCTTTCTGTCTCCCTCTTATTTCATAAGATTCCTAAGATGCTGTTCAAAGTTGGCTATGGGTCTCAGCATCTGCTTCAATACCCTGATGGGTAGAGTCTTACAGAGGCCACCTGTGGAAGGCTCCTGTCCTGTTCCCTATCTTCTTATACTTCCAATGTCTATCCTGTTTGCCCTTCTGAATGAGGATTAAGCATCTTCCCTAGAGCCCTCCTTGTTGTTTAGCTTCTTTAGAACTATAAATTTTAATGCGTTTATCCTATATTATATGGCTAATATCTACTTATAAGTGAGTATATCCCATGTGTGTCTTTTTGCTTCTGGGTTACCTCACTGAGGATGATCTTTTCTAGCCCCCATTTGCCTTCAAATTTAATGATTCCCTTGTTTTTAAATTGCTGAGTATTATTCCATTGTGTAAATGTACCACATTTTCTTTATCCATTCTTTAGTTGAGGGATATCTGGATTGTTTCTAGTTTCTGGCTATTCTGAAACGGGTAGCCAGTGGCAAACATCATGTGTGGCTTGTTTTTTGACAACATGACATTGCTAATCATTTCTTTCTTTTTTTCTTCTTTTTATTAAATTTATTATTTTTATTGATGACGTTTATTCACTTTGTATACCCCAATAAGGCCCTCCCTCCTCCCCTCCTGGTCCCATCCTCTGTCCCCATTCTTCAAGCATGCCCCTCCCCAATTCCACTGATAGGGGAAGTCCTCCTCTCCTTTCTCCTGATCTTAGTCTATCAGATCACATAAGGAATGGCTCCATTGTCATCTTCTGTGGCCAGGTAAGGCTGCTCTCCCCTCAGGGGGAGGTGATCAAAGAACAGGCCAACATAGGATAAACCTACTAAAACCTGTACATCTAAAGAAACTAATCAAGAGAGAGGATCCTGACTAAAATGCTCAATCCCCATCCAGAAAGGCAAAGAGAATGGACATCAGCAGAAGAAGAAGAAGAAAATAGGAAACAACCTAGGAATCTGCCACAGAGGAAAAAAGGCTCTACCCTGCAGACTATCAAAGCAGACGCTGAGACTTATGGCCAACTGTTGGGCAAAGTGCAGGGAATCTTTTTTGCTTCTTAATAGAAATTTTTCAATCATTTTTTCAAACATTTTATAATTATTATAATTTATTTACTTTGTTTCTCAGATGTAGCACCCTCCCTCACTCCCTCCCAGTCCCACCCACCATATTTCTTTCTCCCTGTGTCCCTCCAGCAGTCCACTGATAGGGTTGGTCCTCCTCCCCTACTATCTGATCCTTACCTATCAGGTCACCTCAGACTTCCTAGATCCTCTTCCTTTGTGGCCTAGTAAGGCTACCCCGCAAGCGGGAGGTTATCTTTTTTAAAAAGTCATTTCTGTTCATTCTGGAAATAGAGTAAAAGTTAGGTGTCATAGAAACTATTCGTTTTAATAGATGCTTACAAGATAGAAAAATTCAGTTTCATATTGGAAATCATTTATGAATTTTAGGAGAGTTAAGCATTCCTTTGTGATCTTGGGTATACTAAACTAGATTTAAAAAACTGAAGTGAAATATTTCTACTTGGAACTCATATAGTGTTGATATTATAGCATTATTCAGTAGAAAAAAATGAAACAAAACTGCTTGGAATTGGAATGTTTTTTCTAAAATTTATATGTATATGATATATATATAAACATACATAGAGATAGACAAATGACCAAATGTTCTTATTAGTCAATAAGCCAGCCATATGAAAACACATTTTTATTAGTCAAGAAAATTATTTCTGGAATCAATATAAATCTAATTTTACTTTTTGTTTTCCCACAGTAATATTTCCTTTGCTATTATGTCTTCCCTTTTATGTTACATGATACATAATGTGGTAATTTAATTTTTCTTTGACATTCTCTTCATCTTGATATGTAATGTGACATTCATTATTATGTTTTACAAGCAGGAGTTTAAAATTGAATATACTGAGCAGATTATAACTGTGTTTAAGCAATGGGATTCTGATATAATGCAAGTTGAAGACAAAGAAAATGAAATAAATGTTGATATCACAGTTATTGTTATAATTAATCTGTTATAACTAAGTGTCAAATCAAAATAGAGAAGGTATCCTTGCATTAAGAAATGAGCCAAGTATGGGGATCTGTTATTGGCTTTGTGTTCTATTCCTGGTAAAACATAAATCACAGAAACATAGACACACTTAATGTTCATAAAGGCCATCTGGCTTCTGATATTAGTTGAGATTCTTGTAATTTCAAGCAACAGAAACTTGTAAAGGAATAAATGAAGGATGACTGTTTTAAGTGAAATAAATCAGGGGTGGGTTTGTTTCAGACATAGTTCAATGGTGTGAGGGATGCATTACATGATATTATCTGAGCTGTTTCTGGGTCTCAGTGATCTTGCTAGATGGCATATCTGAAATCTTCCATTTTTAGATTCAACTACAAATTCATTAGCTCCAGTGAACTGAGACAGTCTTTCTCAATAGCCCTGGCAGAATATTCCTGTGAAGGTATATCACTGAACTAGTTTTGATCATTTCCCAATTCCTCAATTAAACACCATAGTCAGAATATGGTTTATATCATTTTCTTCTGTTGCACTTCATGCTCCTATCTGTCTCCCTCGCCTCAAATTCCCGTTCCTTCCTTCTTTCTGTCCTTCTCTTTCTCCTTGTGAGTTCATGACTTAACTCAGAACATTTTGCAAGTAGGCAAGCACACTTTTACAAAGCAACAGTAATGAGTCACAATCATTTTGCCTCCTCAGGCAACAAGTGTGGTACTTCTCTGTTCCCAGGCTGATGAAAACTCACCCCGTGCATACAATTCATGGCACTAATTACACTTCCAATTTGTGTCTATTCACCATTTTGTTTTAGGAAACCGTTTTTATATTATATTTGAGGTCCGGATTGTACTCAAATAGTCTTGGGGTTGGACGTCAGCTTAGGTACGGAATATTCAATTTGTCACAAATGTGACATTCAGTGGGCAGTTGAGTAAGCCACTAGTATGTGAGGATGTAGTTCAGGAGGAAGCCATTTCTTAAGGATAAGAAGTTGAGAATTGTTAATGTAAAGTAATTTTTAAAACATGAAGATCAGATGAAAACATCAAGCTGTGACTGAGCATGTATGTGAAAAGTCTAAAGGTCAGATCCCTGGACGTCTTCACTGCACTGATTCTCAAGGGTGAGAGTGAACTGGTAAAGCAGATTGAGAACAAATGATTTATTAGGTAGAAATTAAAACTACTCCATGTAAAGGAAGCCTTTTGAAAGAAGAAAAGATTATTACTTTCACAATATACCACTTCTAGGTGAAGTAAGGTAGATTTGACAATATAGACGTCATCATAGGTGTTCTGAACCTGAATGAGTAGATTGGGAAAGTGAGCACAAACCTGAGAAATAAATACAAGACATGATAGGAAAAACTGTGATAGCCTAAGAAGTAATACTGTAGTTTTTGTTGTTTCTTGGTGGTTTTAAGAGACGAGACATATATTTAAAAGAGGAAAGCAAGGATAATTGCTGAGTTCTTAGGAATGGGGTATGTGAAAAGATTGAACTTCGTAAAGAAGTATAATACAGCTTTTAAAATGGAAAGCAGAGCGTAAAACATGTCATGTACAGTTGGAGGTGGATGGTAGATGCAGTGATGAGAGACTGAATATTCCCTTTGGATCGTATCTATGTATCCCATGAAATAAGGCCATCAGGTTGTGAATGTGCTATCATCAGGGAGATTAGCTAGGGCTGAGGCTTCCAAACTTGTGATTTAACCAAGTAAATGTGAGTCAGTACAGAGCAAGATTTATATGCAAAAGGCAATTTTAATGCTTGGTTATAACATTTGAGGTTGGAAAAAGAAAACCGAAAATAACAGGCATAAGGGCAACAGTAAACAGAAGGTAGCGTTCATGAATTTTTGGTCTTGAAGGATTGCTCACCCATAATACCAAAATGAGTAAGCTACAGTGGAAAGTGTTATAGTATTATCTCATAATATGTGGAGAAAGAGTTTTCATAATACTTAAAGCTTAGGTTCTGGAAGCATAATATTTTGGATCTGATTCAGACTTCAATAATAGCAAAACTTGGAACAACAGACACTGTACCATTGTAACTCAGTTTTCTCATCTTTGAAATTAAATGGTGAGCATTTCCTTAATAAGGTCAAAATCATATCTGCCATGGAGTTAACACATATTTGCCATTACCAGCACTATAGAAAAGTGTGTTATCAACAATGGCAAAATATAGAGTACAAGTACTTAAATGAGTGGATAAAGTAGGTTACAGTGCAAAGTCATTGGTGAAGAATAGGTTAAGAAATTGAGTGGGATAGACGTAAATAAGAAACTTTATTAATATATTTACTGTTCTATCTGATCTATAATGTATTAAATTGTTATAAAACAGTGTGTGGTATCAACCAAGCAATCCTATCAACAAGCTCAGTAGAAGGGTTAGGAAGCAGATGATGACAGTTGGAGGGATTTAGGAAGGGAACCTTTGGCTGTGATTACCTTATGAGGAAAAACAAGGAGTACCACAGTGACACAGATTCTACTATAAAGCCCCAGCATAAAGAGAAATTATGAACAAATAGCTATAAGAAAATTTGACAGGATAATACTATTTTATGAAGTTTCTTGCTTAACTGCCTAGTTTGAAAGAAACACCCTTCTACTTTAGGTTTCTTTGCTTTTGTCTAATATGGTACAGCATGCCTGTAGCTTCATCTCTCAGGGGGTTCAGACAGGAGCACTGTCATGAATATGAGGCTATATAGGATTACATAGCAAGACAGTGACTCAAAAATCTCAAGAAAAAAAAGCCCTTCACTTATAACTTAGAAATTATTTATAGCAGTGGTTCTTGACCTTCCTAATGATGTGCTCTTTTAATACAGTTCCTTGTTTTGTGGTGATCCTCAACCATAAAACTATTTCATTGCTACCTCATAACTGTAATTTTGCTACTGTTATAAATCATAATATAGGAATTATGTCCTGTAGTCGAAGTTTAGTTCAGAAATTTTAAAAAAATAATGTCTTTACATCACTTTACAGAGGTAGTTGCTCATTTAGCCAGCATGGTAGTTCAAAGGAAACAGATAAAAGCAGAAAAAAGGGAATTTTAATGAATTACTTTCTTTACCTGTCTCATTTTTGTACTTCAAGTATCCTAATTTTCTTCAAATTTTATTTTATTTGATGACCAGTAACAAGTGTTCTGAGGTAAGCTTACCTTTTCAGTGAAGAAACGTATTTGTGCTGGCACTTTCTCAGACAATTAGGAATAGTGCTTCCTCAAGATCCAGCTATATCACTCCTAGGCATATACCTAAAAGATGCTCAAGTACACAACAAGGACATTTGCTCAGCCATGTTCATAGTTCAACCATGCTCGTAGCCGCTTTATTCATAATAGCCAGAATCTGGAAACAACCTAGATGCCCCTCAGTTGAGGAATGGATACAGAAATTGTTGTACTTTTACACAATGGAATACTACTCAGCAATTAAAAACAAGGAAATCATGAAATTTGCCGGCAAATGGTGGGGCCTAGAAAAGATCATTCTGAGTGAGGTATCCCGAAAGAAGAAAGACACACATAGAATATACTCACTTATATAGACCTGTAAGATAGGATAAACATACTGAAATCTATACACCTAAAGAAGATAAACAAGAAAGAGGACCAGGGTAAGATGATCAATTCTCACTTAGAAAGACAAATGGGATGGACACTGGACGTAGGAGAAAACAAGTAACAAGACAGGGGACTAACACAAAGGGCCTCTGAAAGACTCTTCCTAGCAGTGTATCAAAGCAGATACTAAGACTCATAACTAAAACTTCAGCAGAGTGCAGGGAATCATAAGAAAGAAGGGAGAGTTAATATGACCTGGAGAGGACAGGAGTTCCACAAGGACAAATATATCTGGGCACAGGGGTCTTTTATGAGACTGTTTCTCCAGTCAAGGACCATGTATGGATATAACCTAGAACCTCTGCTTGGATGTAGCCCATGATAGCTCAGTATCCAAGTGGGTACCCTAGTAAGGGGAACAGAGACTATTTCTGACATGAACTCAATGGCAGACTCTTTGACCTTCCCACCCGCCGTGGGAGGAGCAGCCCTGCTAGGCCACAAAGGAGGACTTTGCAACCAGTCCTGAAGATACCTGATAAACCAGGGTCAGATGAAAGGGGAGGAGGTCCTCCCCTATCAGTGGACTTGGAAAAGGGCAGGGAGGAGATGAGGGAGGGAGGGTGGGATTGGGAAGAAATGAGGGAGTGGGCTACAGCTGGGATACAAAGTTAATAAACTAATATTAAAAAAAAAAAAAAAAAGAAATTGAGTGGGTTCCATAGTAATGGGAAGAGGGACTGCCTCTGACATAATCTGATAGGCCTGGTTTTTGATCACCTCCCCCTGAGGGGAGAGCAGCCCTACCAGGCCACAGAAGATGACAATGCAGCCATTCCTGATGGGATATGATAGACTAAGATCAGAAGAAAGGAGAGGAGGACCTCCCCTATCAGTGGACTTGGGAGGGGCATGTTTGAAGAAGGGGGAGGGAGGACAGGGCTAGGAGGGGAAGAGGGAGGAGCTTATGGGGGATACAAAGTGAATAAACTGTAATTAATAAAAAATAAAAAAGATATAAAAAAGAAATTGAAAGGACAGAGTTATTGGAAAATCATATGTGTAGACATTACTGGAGTAAGTTATATCTTGAATATTAGGAATTTCTACTCACTCACATGAACTGCGTACTTCTAATCCCAGCTACTAGGGATACTGAAGCAGGAAGATCATGAGTTTCTACTGTTTTGTGCAGTGTAGAATCTGGCTTTGAAAATTCCTACTCCATGACTTGGAGGATGATTTTTGCTGGTTAGTGGTAAAGGCACCAATTGTGTAAACTTAGTGACAAAAAATACCAAAATAAAATATTGATGGCATTTATTATAAAAACAATTCCTTTTAAGGAATCCTTTTACAGATTAATTTAAAAGGATGTTTTGAATTTAAAATTTGAGTCCAGGGGATTACCTTAGTTGTACTTTTTTTTTTTTTTTTTTTTTTTTAGCATGAGTGAAGCCAAGAACAGCATTAAGAGCAACAAATTTCATACTTAATTGTTATTACACAGCTTTCCATTTATACTTCTAGGGTATTTTTAATCATCAACAGAAGACTTTTCAACAAACTAGAATGCTTCAGGCTGACAGCCTGAAAACACTTAAGCAGGCAGATGATGAGTTCTTAAAGGTACGTAATAAATTTTACCCTCATGCATTCTCTTAATACACTTTAAAATTTTACCTACTTTCCATTATGAATAAGTGACTGTGAATGAAGTAATAAATGAATTGGCAGATTTTTCAAAATTTTGGCAAGGAATTATTCAAAACAGGAAATGTTTAGACTTTTTATTAGAAATGTGTGTATGCATCAAATGTATAATATAATAACATCATAACTATCTGTCTTTGTGTATCCAGTATTTATTAAATAAGGAAGTGCTTAGTTGATATTGCCCAATATTTTGTTTCCAAATGTATTATAGAAGCATTTCATGGTATAATAGATTTTAAAATAATTACAGGTACCAAAGTAATTTTCTATAATCATAAAATAGAGTCTAGAACACAAAAGGTGAGGGTTAAAATTCCGGGACTGCCCAGGGCAGTTCAGAGTCCAATTGGGTTACATAGTAATGTGAAGAGAGACTGCCTCTGACATAATCTGATTGGCCTGCTCTTTGATCACTTCCCCCTGGGGGGGAGCAGCCTTACCAGGCCATAGTAGAGGACAATGCAGCCACTTTTGATGTGAACTGATAGACTAAGATCAGAAAGGAGAGGAGAACCTCCCCTATCAGTGGACTTGGGGAGTGGCATGCAAGCAAAGGGAGGAGGGAGGGTGGGATTGGGAGGGGAGGAGGGAGGGACTTATGGGGGGATGCAGAATGAATAAAGTGTAATTGATGAAAAATAAAAATAAATAAAAAATAAATAAATAAATAAATAAATAAATAAATAAATAAAGTTTAGATCCAGGGTCAAAAAAAAAAAAAAAAAAAAATTCGGGACTGAAGAAACGGCTCTGCTGTTAAGAGTGCTTGCTGCTCTGTCAGAGGATTGGAATTTGCTTCTCAGAACACACATCAAGAGGTTCACAAGTCCAGCTGCAAGACATAGGACACTCTTGCTAGTCTCCATGAACACCCACATACTTGTGTGTACATGCATAAACACACCCACATAAATAAATGATAAAATTTTTATAAAAGTTATAGAGTTAAAGGATTTTATATAAGTAGATAGGCATATCAAGGTCCAAACAGTAGTTTTAAGACACTTTTAAAGAAATTTATACTCATTTCTATAAACTTCCAAGAGTGAGTCTTAAGTCCAATTAGAGAGCTGTTATTGCCAAGGTTTTCATGCCCCTACTGCACCTTTAGAGTTACCATGCCATGCTGGCAGTTGTTGTGGTTCATGTTCCCTCTGGCTAAGTAGGACTATTGGTTGCCTCCCTCTTTTTGAAACATTTTTGCCACCTTCTGGTACCATGAAAGCTAGTTCCCAAGTAGGAGACTTTCAGGTCAGATACAGCTTGGGTCCTCTGGGTCTGGGCCCAAAGTGCGCAAAAGAATAGTTGAGTTTTTAAAAAATCAATTTGTATATTTAGCATGGAATTGGTTAAATATTGTCTGCTATGTAAGCTATCTAAAACATTATTTTCTGCAAATATATTCTGTAACTTCCTGTTCTATAAGATCCCTTCCATTTACTACATCTGCTCATTAACCTCATCTCATTACATAACTGCTTTATCTAAACCCACAGGTGATCAACTTCCATTCTTTGGCTATATTCTTTCCCTAGAATATTGTCAATTCCCGTATTTTTGAAACCTCTTTTGCCAACCTACTTGGAATTGCCCCGTTTTCTACACTGTAGCTAAAATTTGATTTATTTCCTTTCCAGTTATGAAGTGTTTGAATAATTTTGTTTGCATGGGTTTTCTTTTTGCATTGAAAGGAGTGAGCTACCTTGTTTTTTTTTTTTAAAGTCTCTCCACACATTTACATAACAGTACACGTTAAGTACTAGGCAAAAGTAACATGTTAGTTAATTAACTTAATTTTTTCAATGGATATGTGAGCACAGGCAAATGATGCCAGTTCTGGGAAGCCTGAGAGAGAAGCATGTGAAGATGGAGTGTAGCTTGGGCTAAACACTGTGATCCTTTAAAAAAAAATGTACCAAAATGTAGTTTTTGTTTTATATACCTTGGGAAAAATATTGTAATACAGATCATTTAATTATCATTCACACTGACTGTTAATCATGAAAAAATAAAAGTTAAGCTATTATTTGAGAACCTTTTAAAAAGTCATGCGTACTAATTGCAACTTTGGATTTTCTAGTGTTTCTAATTCTACACATTTTTGTTCTTTCTCCCTTTATAAATATTTGGTCTTATGTGGCTCACACTAGCCTTGGTCTTCATGAATATCTGAGAACTCCAAATCCCTCTGCCTTCACCTCTCTTCTGCTAAGATTACAAGTGTGTCCCACTGCTTTGTTTACATTGTGCCAGGGATCAAGTGGAGGGTTCATTCATGCTGGACAAGCACTCTACCAACCAACATAACTGCCCAGCTCCACCCTGCTTTTTGAGACTGGGTCTTACTATTTTGTCCAAATTAGTGCCAAGTTCTTTATGCTCTCAAGTGAGACTTTGGAAGACTTGGAGCCACACTTTCTTTTTTCTCTCTCTAACCTTAACATCTCACTGGACTATTAATTCACACAGAGTGCACTCACACAAAATACACTACTTTCATAATGTTATAATAATCTTTGATTCACTTGTTCACAGACACACGCATATATATATTATGGGGTGAATTTTGGTGTAGTCTAATGTTTTTATGAAGATGGAATTGATATTGTATATTATTTGAATATAAAAAGATTCTTAAGTTTTAAAACTATCTTGAGAACCTGTGATGAAAAGTTGTTTTGGAACTAAAGTATTCTTTTGCGCTTTAGGTTTTGGAGGATTTGGAGAAGAATTATAGCAATGTACTCAGTAGTATACACAATGATTTTCAAAAGCAGAAAACTCTGCTGCAAAGAAAAATCACAGATGGTTAAATATTGAACTGTAGCAACATGGAAAAGTAGAAGCACCAAAATATTTTGTTTTCCTTAAATACAACACTTCAAAAATATTATTCTGGTGAGTTGAGGAAAACAAGAACCTGAGCGATGTAATTTGTATTTTGTCAGACATATGTCTTTGAAATTTGACTGTATTTTATACCATCTTTGATCATTAGCTTTATAAAACGTAGTACTCTGTTCCTGTTGACTTCCAAATAAAATTTCATCAGCTTTTTACCTGTGGGAGCAAATTTCTTTTACAATGTTAATTAACTTTTATCAATAAAGATTTTGTAGGGGAAGCATGGGATGGGGGCGCATGCCTTTAATCCCAGCGCTTGGGAGACAGAGGCCAGTGTGAGTTCAAGGCCAGCCTGCTCTACAAAGCAGCAGTTGCCTAAGACCAACCGTAAACAGAGCTATTTACATTACAATTCATATCAGTAAGGTCCAGGACATTCAGGACTACATAGTGAAAGCTTGATTTGAAAGAGAACAACAAAATGTAGGTTTGGGATTTAGAATAAGTCAATTTGTTATCAATCACAAAGCACAAAGGATGAGGCAGTAGGGGACTAGCCAACATCTAACCCCACCTCATAAGGTCAAGTTTCCACCGGGGAAGATGAGCTAATCCAGACTTACTTATAGAGCATAGGTAAGACATTACTGACAGAAATGTTGGTAACCACAGGGGTGGCCACACAACCTGCTGCTTTGTTGTGTATAGGATTAGGGAAACACACAGTTACATGTAGAGCATAGACAACTCTGAACCTGATTCCACTCCAGCACAGAGCTTCATTTAGATGAGAGGGTTTATGTCTCCTGACCCTAGTGCTCAGTCTCAGTTTTCAACTAAAAACTCAGGGACAAACCAGGCCAAAATGTGCTCTTGGTGACTTAACACATGTCCCAGTCTTGTTCTGTCCTGAGCAGAAGGTTTGGATGGGCAATGGAAACTTAGACACTGTCAATGTGTGATCCTCCTTAGGACTCCATGACACAACATCAAGCATCAAAAGATGAAGGTCAGGAGACAGCAGTTGTAATGCAGGCTTGAGTTCAGAGGGCAAAGCAGGAAGCCAGTCCTCACAGGAAGACAGCTTGTTTTTGTTTTCAGTATCTTGGTTATTGAAAATCTTTTGAATCTATGAACTATGAGTGGGAGTTATTTCATCCCTGCCAACCTCTCTAGCAGTTGGAGCATTTCTTTGTGTATCTGGGGCTGATTAAAGGACAAAAGCCAAATTTAAAGCCCTGGCATTTTTAGGATCCATTGGGTCAAGAGGGTGTAAATTTGGAAAGATTTCAGTAATTCCTTGAGAAGTGCCCCAGAAAACTCTTCTGGGCTGTGAAGAATCTTAGTGGTCATAGACAAATTTGTGATTTTTCAAGCTGCATCCTGAATTACAGACATAGCAGAGCAATGAAAAGTGTCCAGGGCCTGAGAACCAGCATACATATTGGGATCCCAATCAGGGTGCTTGGATGGGAAAGTTGCCTCAAAAGTGAGTAGCTTTTCACTATTCATACAGTAGCTGAGGCCAAAAAGCCTTCCCTGACTCTTCTAATTATACAATCCCTTTCCTCTGAAGTAGATAGTCAGAAGGAGCAGCTGCCAAACATCCAGGTAGATCAGTGAGTACAGAGGACAGACTGTGAATCTAAAAACAGGAAATCTCCCTTCCTTATTTACCAAGAAAGTAAGCAAGAACTGCTAATTAATGCACCCATATATAAAACATATGGCATTCTTGCTTTTATAGAAAAATCCATTGGTCTTAGAATCCAAAAACTCAAAAATATTTGATAAAAGCAATAAACATTTCTTCATCCTCAATACTTCCAATCTTACTAATGCTAACTACCCCAAACCTAATTTCTATAATCAACCTAACTAAATTAATTGACTTGCCACTTTACGTGGTCAAAACTATTAAATACTCATTCATCCTCAGTTTGATCCCAGTAACACCGTTCATTTAGTCAAACACAGAACCCATAATTATCTCCTGACATTGAATAACTATAAACTCAACAAAACTGACAATTAGCTTCAAAATAGACCTATTCTCCATTCTATTTTTATCCGTAGCCCCATATATAACTTGATCAGTCATAGAATTCTCCTCATGATATACACACTCAGACCCACAATTAAACTGTTTTGTTAAGTATCTCCTATTATTCTTAATTACTATAATTATCTTAACCTCAGCTAACAACCTATTCCGACTCTTCATTGGCTGAGAAGGAGTAGGAATTATATCATTCCTACTTTATGGCTGATGATATGGATGAACCGATGCATACACCAGAGCCCTACAAGCAATATTGTACAATCGCATTGGAGAAGAAAGGACTAATCGTAGCAATGACATGATTCTGCCTAAACACAAACTCCTGAGAACTACAACAAACACTACCCCTAAAATATCCCGAAATTCTACCACTCCTAGGGCTTCTAATTGCAGCCACAGGTAAATCAGCTCAATTCTGATTACCCCCATGACTCCCATCAGCCATAGAAGGTCCAACACCAGTTTCAGCCCTACTCCACTCAAGCACAATAGTAGTAGCAGGGATTTTCCTACTAATCCGATTTTACCCCCTAACCTCAAATAATAACCTTATACTAACATTAATACTATGCCTAGGCTTCCTCACACTATTCACAGCCATCTGTGCATTAACCCAAAATGATATCAAAAAAATTGTAGCATTCTCCACATCAAGTCAACTAGGGTTAATAATAGTCACTTTAGGAATTAACCAACCATTCCTAGCCTTCCTACATATTTGCAACCATGCTTTTTTCAAAGCTATACTATTCATATATTCCAGATAAATCATTCACAGTCTAAATGACGAACAAGACATCCGAAAAATAGGTAATACTATAAACATACTCCCCTTTACCTTATCCTGTTGAACTGCCTGAAGCTTAGCATTAATTGGTATACCTTTTCTTACAGGATTCTACTCAAAAGATTTAATCATTGAAGCCATTAACTCATCCTACACCAATGCCTGAGCCCTTCTAATAACACTAATTGCCACATCTATAACAGCCATTTACAGCATACTCATTTACTTTGTTACCATGACTAAAACATGATTTCCTCCACTTATCACTATAAACAAAAACAACCCAAAACTCATCAACCCCATTAAGCGCCTAGCATTAGGAAGTATCCTTAGCAGGGTTTATCATTTTCCATAATCTACCCCCATCCAACATTCAAATTCTTACAATACCCTGATATGCCAAATTTTCAGCTCTAATTGTTACAATCCTGGGATTAACTATAACATTTGAACTTAATAATTTTACTACCTACTTCTCAAACAAAAACCATCAAACCTTTCACTCTTCTCAACCCTACTAGGATATTTCCCAACAATCATACACCGACTTACTCCTATAAAAACACTCAATATAAGCTTTCACACAGCAACAAATCTCCTTGATTTAATTTGACTAGAAAAATTAATCCCAAAATTCATCTCCACTTATAACACAAACTTGTCAAAAATTATAAGCAACCAAAAAGGCCTTATTAAAATTTATTTTTATCATTCCTAATTTCACATTATTCCCATCTTACTTTTCATTTAATTTTCCCGAGTAATTTTAACAATATCAAAAACTCCAACAAATAATGATCACCCAGCTACAACCATTAATCAAGCAACACAACTATACATAGCTGCTACCCCAATACCCTCTTCACCAACAAAACCCATTTCATCAACCCTATAAACCACTCAATTATCTCTACCATAAATTTCTACTCCAAACTCAACCATCATATAACTACCCATCACACAAATCACCGCTAACTCCATTAACAACCCTAAAACAAATGACATAAAAGTTATTCAATCAGAACTTCAAGTCTCCGGATATTCCTCAGAAGCCATATCAGTAGTATAACCAAAAACAGCCATCAGACCTCCCAGATAATTAAAAAACAAAAAAACAAAAACAGCCAAACCTAAAAAAGGTCCACCATAACCTAAAACAATTAGACAACCTAAACAACCACTAAGTACTAAAACTAACCCACCATAAATAGGAGAAGGCTTCAAAGCCAACCCGATACAACCCATCAAGAACAATAAACTCAAAATAAATATGTAATTAGTCATTATTCTTACATAGCATTAAACTATGACCAATGACATGAAAAATCATCGTTGTTATTCAATTATAAGAACACTAATGATAAATACCCGAAAAACTCACCCACTATTAAAAATAGTTAACCACTCATTCATTGACCTCCCCACCCCTCCTAACATTTCATCTTGATGAAACTTCGCATCATTACTAGGAATCTGCTTAATTATCCAAATTGCCACAGGCCTATTTTTAGCCATACAATATACAGCCGACACAACAACATTCTCATCAGTATCACACATCAGCCGAGATATAAACTACGGATGATTAATTTGTTATATACATGCAAATGGAGCCTCAATATTCTTTATCTGCCTATTCATCCACATCGGATGAAGAATCTACTATGGATCTTATATTTTCACCGAAACATGAAACATCGGAGTAATCCTTCTATTTGCCGTAATAGCCACCGCATTTATAGGCTATGTATTGCCATGAGGGCAAATATCCTTCTGAAGAGCCACAGTCATTACAAATTTACTTTCAGCAATCCCATCCATCGGACCAACAATTGTAGAATGAAATTGAGAAGGATTCTCAGTAGACAAAGCCACCCTGATAAGTTTTTTCGCATTCCACTTTATCCTACCATTCATCATCACTGCTCTGGTCCTAGTACACCTTTTATTTCTACACGAAACTGGATCTAATAATCCAATGGGCATCAACTCAAATGCAGATAAGATCCCCTTCCATCTGTACTACACAGTCAAAGACTTCTTAGGTGTAATTATATTAATCTTATTCTTCATACTCATAGTGCTTTTCTTTCCTGACTCTCCGGAGACCCAGACAACTATACACCAGCCAACCCACTAAACACCGCACCCCACATTAAACCTGAATGATACTTCTTATTTGCCTACACTATCCTTCGCTCAATCCCTAACAAACTAGAAGGTGTCCTAGCTCTAGTACTTTCAATCCTCATTTTAATAATTTTACCACTAATCCACACATCAAAACAATGAAGTCTCATATTCTGACCAATCTCTCAAATATTATATTGAATTGTAGTAGCTAATCTCCTGATCCTTACATGAATTGGAGGTCTACCAGTAGAACACCCTTTCATTATCATTGGCCAACTAGCTTCAATCAGTTATTTCTCAATTATTCTAATCTCCCTACCAATTGCAGGAATTATTGAAGATAATATATTAAAATGATACAATCTATGTCCTGATAATATAACTACTACTTTAGTCTTGTAAACCAAGAATGAAGAAACTATCTTCTCAAGACATCAAGAAGGAAGGGTGGCACCCTCTGCTATCAACACCCAAAGCCGACATTATGCTTAAACTACTTCTTGAAATTTTTTTAGTACATAATAGTATCTAGTACACAATACTTTTTATATGTATATTGTACATTAAATTATTTCCCACTAGCATATAAGCAAGTATAATACATTAATGTAATAAAAACAATACTTACATATCAATTAACTATTTTAATCAACATGTCTAATAATAAAAACAAAAATGTTAATACTCATCAATTATTACTGTAAATCGTCCATACCCCATTAAGTGATAACCCTACTTTTCCAAATGGGTATCCCCCACCCCATGTGGTTTATATATCCACCATCCTCTGTGAAATCAACAACCTGCCCACCAGTATCCCTCTTCTTGCTCCAGGCCCATTAAACTTAGGGGTAGCTACACTGAAACTTTATCAGACATCTGGTTCTTATTTCAGGGCCATAGAATGTTTAATCGCCCACTCGTTCCCCTTAAATAAGACATCTCGATGGTATCGGGTCTAATCAGCCCAGGACCAACATAACTGAGATTCAATGCATTTGTTATTTTTTTCTTTTTTGGATGCTATGATTCAACATCGCAGTCAGAGGCATGGTGTCCTCAGCTCACAGTAAAGCTGGACTTCCTATTCAAGCATCATCCGTCTGCATAAACAAATTCCTGACAATATTATACTTACTGATTTCAAGACATATTACTTAATGATTTTTAGACATTAATATTAATCAATTTATCCAACAAACTTACTCCCCCTTCTTGACAAACCCCTAAGACAAGCAGGGTACCTTCCCTTATATGATTAAAAAAATGACTTATTTTTAAGTTTTAGTAAAAATTTTTAAAAATTCTAACTAAGCAATTTCCTACTTAAATTTTTCTTTACTGGAAAATTCACATTTATAACTTTCACTTCAGTAATACTAATTTAATAACATTAGTAAATATTAACTTATTATTAATTCTACACTTACAATTTTTAAAGGCATGTACACTTAAATGCCTGTTAATGTAGCTTAATATTAAAGCAAAGAACTGAAAATGCTTAGACGGACTTTTTAATCCCATAAACATAAAGGTTTGGTCCTGGCCTTATAGTTAATTCTAGGTAAGTTTACACATGCAAATCTCCATGAACCTGTGCCTAATCCCTTAGAATTTATTTTCAAACCTACGGAGACACTATCAAGCACTTATAAATACCTAAAGACATTTTGCCCAGCCACACCCCCACGGGATTCAGCATTGATAAAAATTTAGCAATAAAAGAAAGTTTGACTAAGCTATACCTTCAAGTGCTGGTAAATTTCGTGCCAACCACCGCGGTCATAAGATTAACTCAAACTAACTACCCTTAGGTGTAAAACATGTTACTTCAATATTATAATAGAATTGAAACCCAATAAATGTGCAGAAGTTCATCATTAGGACCTAAATTTACCCACGAAGGTAATTCTAATATATTCATACGTGATAGCGAAGATCCAAACTGGGATTAGATACCCTACTATGCTTAGCCTTAAACATAAATAATTTCCTTAACAAAATTATTTGCCAGAGAACTATTAGCCATTGCTTAAAACTCAAAGGACTTGGCGGTGCTTTATATCCATCTAGAGGAGCCTGTTCTATAATCAATAAACCCGTTCCACCTTACCACCTCTTGCTAAATCAGTTTATATACCGCCATCTTCTGTAAACCCTAAAAAAAGGAATGCAAGTAAGCGAAAGAACAAACATGAAAACTTTAGGTCAAGGTGTACCCTATGAGTTGGAAAGTAATGGGCTACATTTTCTTAAAAAGAACATCACGATGTCTTTTATGAAACTTAAAAGATCAGGGAGGATTTAGTAGTAAATTAAGAATAGAGAGCTTAATTGAATTGAGCCATGAAGCATGCACATACCACCCATCACCCTCTTCAAATAACAAGTAAATATAAATACATAATTTTACATAAACAATTTATAAGAAGAGGTAAGTCGTAACAAGGTAAGCATACTGGAAAGTGTGCTTGGATCAATCACAGTGTACCTTAAATTTAAAGCATCTGGCCTACACCCAGAAGAATTCATGAACATGAACACTTTGAACTAAACCTAGCTCTATTAAGAAAAAAATATAACCATAACTTTACCCATAAACCAAACCATTCAACCTAATTAAAGTATTAGAGAAAGAAATTTTACATAGAAGCTATAGAAAAAGTACCGCAAGGGAAAGATGAAAGAAATCTTCATAGTAAAAATAAGCAAAGATTTTCCCTTGTACCTTTTGCATTATGAGTCAATTAGAAATACACTAACTAAGAGAACTTTAGCTAGAACCCCCAAAACCAAACGAGCTACCTAAGAACAATTTTATGAATGAACCCGTCCATGTAGCAAAATGATGGGAAGATTTTTAGGTAGGGGTGAAAAGCCTAACGAGCTTGGTGATAGCTGGTTACCCAACAACGAATTTTAGTTAAACTTTAAGCTTACCACAGGAAATCTCAATGTAAAGTTAAAATATAGCCTAAAAAGGGACAGCTCTTTAAGCAAAGGATACAGCCTTTAATAGTGAATAAACGATAAATAAAAACCATAGTTGGCCTAAAAGCAGCTGCCAATAAAGAAAGCATTTAAGCTCAAAATACACAAAAATTTAATCCCCCCAAAAGATAACAATTCCTATAATTTAAATTGTGTCAATCAATAAACTTATGGATGAGACAATGTTGACATGAGTAACAAGAATTTAATTCTCCAAGCACAAGCGTATAACAACCCAGATAACCATTGTTAACTAATCAACTATATAATCAATATATAAATAAATATATATTGATTATCTATTTTACATATATTATATAAATATATATTGATTACATATAAATATATATTGAATATTTAAAATATATATAAATCAATATATATAAATATATATATATATTTAAATGTTAGTCCGTCACAGGAGTGCTACAAAGGAAAGATAAAAAGAAATAAAAGTAACTAGGCAAACAAAAACACTTCCTGTTTACCAAAAACATCACCTCTAGCATTCCAAATATTCCATTGCCTGCCCAGTGACTAAGGTTAAACGGCCGCTGTATTCTGACCAGGACTAGAATGAACAGCTAAAGGAGCATTTAACTGTCTCTTATTTCTTATCTGTGAAACTGACCTTCCCGTGAAGAGGCAGGAAAAACAAAACAAGACGAGAAGACCCTATGGAGCGTAAAATCTATTAATTTAATTTCAACAACTCACAATCTAATATAAACAAAACCCGAAAACTAAATTAATTATTTGTGTTGGGGTGACCTCGGAGAATAAAAAACCTCTGAAAGATTGTAATTAAGGCTGATGGCTCAAAATAAACATGCTAATCATAATTGACCCATCACTTGGTTGATGAACCAAATTACCCTAGGGATAACAGCGCAATCCTGTTTAAGAGTTCATATCAGAAACAGGGTTTATGACCTCGATGTTGGATCAGGATGTCCCAATGGTGCAGCAGCTATTAATGATTCATTTGTTCAACGATTAAAATCCTACATGATCTGAGTTCAGACCAGAGTAATCCAGTTTCTATCTATTAACAATTTCTCCCAGTATGAAAGGACAAGAGCCAACTAGAAAATAGAGCTCTTAAATTAATTAATAAATCCATCTAAATTTAGTAATTAAGTCTAAACCCATATCTAGACAAGATGATTAGAGTGGCAGAACCAGGCTAATGCATAAGACTTAAAACCTTATTTATAAAGTTTCAAACCCTCTCTCTAATAGTGCATTTAATAAACATTCTCCTATTCCTTATTTCAATTCTCATCGCTATAGCATTCCTAACACTAGGAGAATGAAAAATCCTAGTCTATATACAAATTCAAAAAGGACCAAACATAGTAGGACCTTACGGAATACTACAACCATTTGCAGACACTATAAAACTATTCATTAAAGAGCCCTTATGACCATTAGGAACCTCAACCTCTCTATTGATAATCGCACTCACAGTATCTTTAACACTAGCGTTAAGCTTATGAATCCTGATTCCTTTACCTCACCCACTAATCAACCTAAACCTAGGAATACTTTTTATCCTAGCCATATCCAGTCTGTTTAATTCTATGATCAGGATGAGCTTCAAATTCAAAATACACCCTATTTGGAGCCCTTCGAGCAGTAGTTCAATCTCCTATGAAGTAACCATAGCCATCATCCTGCTTTCCACGTTTCTTTTTTTTTGTTTGTTTGTTTCTTTTTTATTGTTTATTATTATTAGTTACATTTTATTAACTCTGTATCCTGCTCCCTTATTCCCTCCCAATCCCTCCCTCCCTTTCTCATCTCCTCCCTGCCCCTTTCCAAGTCCACTGATTGGGGAGGACCTCCTCCCCTTTTGTCTGGCCCTGTTTTATCAGGTATCTTCAGGGCTGGCTGTAAAGTCCTCCTCTGTGGCCTAGCAGGACTGCTCCTCCCTTGGGGGGTGGGGAGGTCAAAGAGCCTGCCATTGAGTTCCTGTCAGAGATAGTCCCTGATCCCCTTACTATGGGAAACCAATTGGGTATTGAGCTACCACGAGCTTCGTCCGAGTAAAAGTTCTAGGTTATATCCATTGATGGTGCTTGGTTGGAGAAACAGTTTCAGAAAAAAACCCTGTACCCAGATATATTTAGTCCTTGTGGGGCTCCTATCCTTTCCCCGTCATACTAACTCCCCTTCTGCCGAAGGTTTGGTTATGAGTCTTAGTATCTGTTTTGAAACGCTGCTTGGTAGGGTCTTTCAGATGCCTTCTGCGGTAGAATCCTGTCAGTTCACAACTGTGTGTAATGGCAATTCCACATTTCTAATAAGCGGATCCCTCTCCCTACAAACCCTAATTATCACCCAAGAAGCAACATGACTTATTTTCCCAGCATGACTCATAGCCATAATATGATTTATCTCAACCCTAGCAGAAACAAATCAAAGCCATTCGACTTAACAGAAGGAGAATCAGAATTAATCTCAGGGTTTAATGTTGAATATGCTGCCGGACCATTCACTCTATTCTTTAAAGCTGAATACCCAGCATTATCCTAACAAATGCCATCTCATCAATCATTTTCCTGGGCCCATTCCAAAACATCACTCTTCCAGAAATTTACACTACTAATTTCATATTAAAAACATTATTCTTAACCATCCTATTTTTATGAATTCAAGCATCTTACCCCGGATTCCAATATGACCAACTCATACACCTCCTACGAAAAAAATTCCTACCACTAACCCTAGTACTTTGCACATGATACATTTCAATATTAATCTTTATAGCAAGCACCCTACCCTGTATGTAGAAATATGTCTGACAAAAAAGTTACTTTGATGGAGTAAATCATAGAGGGATACATCAAACAGGGGGATAGTTAGGATTTGAGGCTTATTCAAAAAGGAGGTCCTCCAGTTATACAGATCAGAAGTAGAGGAAGGAACATATACTAGTGATATCCCCCTGCCCCAGTAGGTAGTGGGTTTTACGACAATGGTAAAACAAATGTCCAGACATGTGTAAGGTCCAGAGCCTCATGGGCTTTTAAAGTGAGAAACCAAGGGCAGTGAAGGAAGTAGAGGAAGTTAGGGAAAATTGCATATCTCCATGAGGAGCCATAGTGATGCTCACAGAGAGATAAGGGAATTGAACACAATACAGATCGAGAGGGGGAAGTGAAAAAAATTAGGATGGAGGTAAGGAGCAGAGGAGGAAAGAGTGGGATGCAATGGTACAGAGGGGCCTTAGACTGGGGGATGGAGGAAGAATCTGGAGGAGATGGAGAAGTTACAGATGATAGAGATGAATGTGAACTCTAGGAAAAATGGGGGTGAGGTGATCAGCAGAGGGTCCCTGACTTCTGAAACGGGCATGACACTCAAGAGGGAGGTGGAGATGGAAAATTTAACAACCAAAACAGTATGATAATCTTTTGAAGCACAAATCTGAAGTGGGTGAGTTTTAAACAGGTTTCAACCATTGATCAATATAAGGTAACTGGTCAGGGTGCCTGGGTGGATCCTGAGAACTTGAGCCAAACTGACTTTGCAACAGACAAGTCCCAGGAACTTGCTAATGGCCATCCCACTTCATAGGAGGGCCAGTCAATCTCACTGTGAATGCACAGTCTTCTTTGGAGAGTGCAAATCTCCATATTCTTCCTGAAACCATAGCATGCATTGAAGGGGTAAGAGTTTAGAGATTGTACAACCACTCTAGAAAGCAATATGGCACTTTCTCAGAAAACTAGGAATAGCTCTTCCTCAAGATCCAGCTATACCTCTCCTAGGCATATACCCAAAAGAGACTCAAGTACACAATAAGGACATTTGCTCAACCATGTTTGTAGGAGCCTTATTTGTAATAGCCAAAAGCTGGAAACAGCCCAGATGCCCTTCAGTGGAGGAATGGATGCACAAATTGTGGTATATCAACACAATGGAATATTACTCAGCAATAAAAAGCAAGGAAATCATGAAATTTGCAGGTAAATGGTGGGATCTGGAAAAGATCATCCTACGTGAGCTATCCCAGAAGCAGAAAGATGCACATGGTATATACTCACTCATATAGACATATGATATAGGATAAACCTCCTAAAATCTGTACACTTAAAGAAATTAATCAGGAGGGAGGACTCTTGCTAAAATGTTCAATCCCTATCCAGAAAGGCAAAGGAGATGGACATCAGAAGAAGGAGAAAATAGGGAACAAATCAAAAGCCTGACACAGAGGGCCTCTAAAAGACTCTGCCCTGCAGACTATCAAAGCAGATGCTGAGACTTATGGGCAACCTTTGGGCAGAGTGCAGGTAATCTTAGGAAAAAAAGGAGGAAATAGTAAGATCTGGAGAGGACAGGAACTCCACAAGGAGAGCAACAGAACCAAAATATCTGAGCACAGGGGTCTTTCCTGAGACTGATACTCCAACCAAGGACTATGCATGGAGAGAACATAAGACCCCTTCACAGATGTAGCCCATGGCAGTTCAGTATCCAAGTGGGTTCCATTATAAAAGGAACAGGGACTGTCTCTGACATGAATTGATTGGCCTGCTCTTTAATTACCTCCCCCTGAGGGGGAAGCAGCATTACCAGGCCACAGAAGACACTGCAGCCACTCCTGATGAGACCTAATTGACTAGGATCAGAAGGAAGGAAAAGAAGACCTCTCCTATCAGTGGACTTGGGGAGGAGCATGCATGTAGAGGGTGGAGGAAGGGAGGGATTGGGACGGGAGGAGGGAGGGAAACACAGGGGGGATACAAAGTGAATAAACTGTAATTAATAATTAAAAAATAAAAAAAGAGCTTAGAGGTGGTGGTCCTCATTTTAGGAGAAAAATTATGTGACTTGAATGAGTAAAAGATTAATGTGAACAACCTAGGAGCACTAACAATGAAGAGAAGATTACTGCACTGCAGAAAACAGAAGCCATACCAGACCTCTCCAACTATGAAAGACCTGCCACAGCTTCCCCAGTGTTGGAACAAGTGAGAATCCACAGTGCACGTCAACTTCAATGATTGGAAATTTCTTATGCGAAATGTTTGTTGTTGTTTTGGTTTTGTAGAAAAAATAAAAAATAAAAAATATATATTAAAAATTAACAAAACAGCAAACAATGGCTCGCTAGGGTGCCACCTAGGGGCCGAATCAGGAGACAATTGCCGGTTCTCAGATGAGGGCTTGCAGAGAGCAGCTCAGCTTGCCTTTCCTAGTTACCAACAACAGAAAAGGGTCTGTGTTCAGGAGAAAATACAAAAACAACAGCAGAAAAATCAAGAAACCTAATTAACTCCTTAGGCCACACTTGCAGTGCTTGCATTCAATCACTAACACACAGATGGCCAGGCACTCACTCAAGCCAAAGCAAAACCAGGTGTTTTTGGGGAGGGTCAGCAATGGATTGGAGGTGGCCTGGTAACATTTGTTTTCTTGGAAAACTCAGCAGTGTCTTCCAGACACTACATGGCAATTATTCTAAATTTTCATTTCCTCTTAGTTGTTTCACCTTTATGTTTAACCTTGCACAAACATCAAACTGTTTACTGGAGGCCTGGCTTGTAGACAGTACAGGAGGGGTGAAGACAAAAACCCTTCCCAGTGATATTCAAGGCTCAAATGCCACTGATCCATGGATGCACTTATATTTCATGAAAGAGAGAGGAGAAATTTCATGGAGTGCAGATGTGAGATATTCTGATGCCCTTTACCTTTGGAAAATCAATATGGACTTCAAGCTTTGATGTTTCCACAGGATTCATATCTAAAAAAGTTACCCTATCCCATGAATTCAGTCACAGAGCATATTTTAGCACATGCTAGCATTCCAGCATTTCAGTGAACAAATGAATTTCTAATAGATTGTTGAGAAACTTAATCCCTACTATTGAAACTATAGCAAAGGAATAGTACTGTGCCAGGACGTTGTTTGATTTTTGAGAAACTTAATCCAAAAACTATTCAATTTTTTTAATTTTTTTTAAACCATATTCATTTTGTATCCCCCATAAGCACAGTCTCTACTCCCTGCCCTGCCCCAGGACTTCTCCTTTTGCAGATGCATGCCCCCTCCCCAAGTCCACTTTTAGAGGTCATATCTAAAGATCTACCCCTTCTTTCTGATCTTAATGTTTAGTGGCTGCAAGGGTTATTCTAACAGCTGGGTGAGCAACAGAAAAGAAAAAAACAACCCCAGAGTTTACTCCAACCAAGGACTATTCATGGAGATAACCAAAAACTATTCTAACAGCTGGGTGATTTAAAAAAAGACTCAACACATTTGAGGTTCCATGGCAGAGAATATACTCTTGCATATGGACAATAGTGAATTAGACCTGAATGCAATTGGTTTCATCTACATTCAAGACCCAATGGGGCACATTCTTGAAATGACAGGACATCATCCAAAAGAAACCTATGTCATGAAAAATTCCACAAAAAAGAACAAACAAATAACCCAAGAATGCTAAAAAAAAGTCCTGAATTCATTCACCTTTTCTTTTCTCAGCCATACTAGTTTATTTCACAAGGGAGTAACACCCAGTAGTAACACTTGGAAAAGATTGAACAAGATGGGTTAATACAACATGTCAATGGGAATCATAGATACCACCTCCAAGAATAGTGTAGTTGAATGCTGTCTACTGCAATCACGTTAACTATGTCATATAATGCAGGTGTATAACCAGGAAGAGTATGGAGAGAATCCAGACTAAAAAACATGCAAGGTTCCACAACTCCAGTTCTTCCATCGAGTCTGGTAATACAGGCCTATAATGAAAAATGATGACAATGAGTATGAAGGATAACCCTCCACAGATGGCCCTCCACAGCCCCTCAGCTCCAAACAGCAGGTCTCTCAGGCTATCCTGGCTCTCATCCTTGACACACAGGAAATGCCTGGGTACTGAGTCAAGACATCTGAGTCACCATCCCCCACACTCTGATTAAACCCGGGAAACAGGAGGAGTCCTGGGTGTCTGCCCTACACAACTCTACATTCCTCCCCTTTTACATCTCATCTCAGGCTGTACTGACCAAAGTCTTGATTGTCTTCATCAGCATGCTGAACACCTCAAACCCACTGCACTCAGGGTTTCCCCACTATTGCCTTATAGCCAAGACACTCTTCTAACTGTTGTCCACAGAACAGCCTAATGTCAAGTAAAGCTCACAGCTTAGGAATTGAGTATGTGTATGTTCTACACAACTTTCTGCTTATTTCCTTTTCAGTCAGTGAACAAATGTGTATTTCAGTACATGCACTTTGGCAAGGGATATACTGCCACTCATAACAAACAAAGACCTGGATGAGAAAGGAATCAGTAAGGATTGGTAGGCAGCCACCTACTTATGAAGTAACTTACCCTTTGCATATTCTGAGAGCTAAGTGGCCGCACAGATTGAATGTTGATATCTGAAGTTCCTGGGATCATGGAATAGGTCACCAGCACCAAATCTCCCTTGAAAGGCCTGAATGCTGAAACAGTCAACAAAGTTAGAAGTGTAAGAATTGCACTAGGGTCACATCCCATTTCCAAAGGCCCTTTGTCACAGCAATATGCTGACCAACATTTCTTGCATGTAGGGTAACTTTTCCAAATGCTTAGAAACCTCCCATAGCTTACTTATGGAGGGAAAGCTTAGGCCCTTTTAATGATGGGTATCTACAATGATTTGTCAGGCATTGATAATGACATGAGTGTGCCTGAGAATGGAAGTTATGGCTAGGAGCCCTGGATTTACTCAAGTGGTCACACTGATATCTTTTTTGAGGATGGTAGCTAGGTACATATCACAATCACATGCTTGAAACTTGGTACCTGGTCTAGGGGCAAAATATTAGAACCTGTCTGTTGAGTATTCTGGAAAGAGGACACAAAGAGAAAGAGACCTGTCTGCACCTTTGTTTTGAAGTGATGGAAGTATTTTCAAGGTAAATCTTTTATACATGTGTGATGCTCTCACTGATTTGATTTTGAATGCATTCTGATGCACTGGCAAAAAGACTATGATCTCAACACTCAGAAGGGCAAGGGAAGGGTTTTCTAATGTCATGAACAGTTCTCACATATGTTGTTTGTTTCAGGTAAATTTGACAAAGCCTATGCCACAAATCAAAATAAAAAATAGCCAAATAAATAAATCAATTAGTGAAAACCACATGGACACATGATGATGACATTCACAGGGACAGAATCTGTAGGCGATGTTTAAAGTATTGCCCTTTTCCCATTAATTGTGCCTTACTTTCAATTTCAAGGACACTCCCTCACACTCTCAAGAGCTTCTAACCCAAGCCCAATACCTATATGCCTTACCCAATGTTGTTAAAGCTATAAATCCTACCTCCAGAAAACAGGTGTATAGGAAAAGAAACATCATTGCTAATGTAGATGTTGTCCTGCATTATGTGAGTGACATATTTAATACAAAATCTCTTGCTGAGGTTTGATGGATCCTTAGAGTCAACTGGATTGTTCATAATTTTCACCTATAAGAGAAGGAGACAGTAGCTGCAGGTAAAACCTCAATTATATTCAGGAGTTTGTACACTTACCAAGGAGTTGCCATTAAAACAACAGGTTTTAGTGGGTTGACCTCTCACAATTTTGAGGATACTTCCAGGGTATAGTTCTGTGTCAGAGACAATGGATTCAATTATTCCTATCAAACATCCCTCCTGCTGCAGAAAGCTTTTAAACAACTCTTATCAACCCTCCAACAAGCATTTTTCTTCTTTCTTTCTTTCTTTCTTCTTTCTTTCTTTCTTTCCAACAAGCATTTTCCAGTTTTTTTTTTTAAAGACTTTTTATTATTGGACATTTTATTAATTGGTATAGTTTGTATTTGTCTTCTTTCTTGCTCCAGTGGTTCCAAGGACTAAAAACCCTGTTTTTGAAATTTTGTTTTGCAAATGAAATACTACTAAACATTTTCTATTAAAGATACTTGGACCTGAGAGGATGGCATAAATTCTGTGTTCTTTTGACTACTAATTTTAAATTCATTTTCACAATTTTGTTTAACTCACTCACAAACTTACCTTCTGACCTTATTAATACAATGCTCTTGATTTCTGGAAACTCAAAATTCAACAGTGTAAAATACATTTAAATATCTACATCTGAACAACTTGTAATCATGGCTGTAACTCAAATTACAGAACCAATTTGCACATTTATGCAGAAAGAAATTGCTAGAGTGACATGGGGTGGGGTAATTGGAGGAAATGGGCTTTGAGGTACATCGGAAGGAGGTACATTGGAAGGTACATTCCTGTCTGCATTACCTGGCATACAGGAATGGAGCAGAAATAAGTCGACAGAGACAAGAATAAGCAGCATAGTTTTGGAGAATGGAGGAAAGCCCTATGTGGACTGGGTACAGGAGCTAGCAATGCACTGGAAGAAGTAACCCAGAAGAGATTGCAAAGACAAGTCATGCAAGGCTGGCTCCATTTACCTACAGTCTGGAAGGATAAAATTTTCCTGGATTATCAAAGATAATGACCCTTATTGGAGGTAGTTTTCTTGTGAACTGTCCTTCTTTAAACAATCAATGTATGTTCTTTATGTGGAAATAGAATAGCCACATGATCACAGAGCAAAAAACCATCAACTACAAACCATACTGCGTAATTCCATTATCCAGAAACAGTGACTGGCTGCCTGTTTGAAAAGCAAAAGTGAGCAATATGCATGCTATTGAAATATCACAGGAAGACACACAAAAGGGCAGCAGAAAGGGCCATCTGGACTCACCATTGGGAAATGTGGAAAAATTTGTGAGCTGCATAACTCATCACATGGTACTTAGTTTGGATGCATTTATTATGTGTAGAAGGAGAAGAGTGATGATAGTTCTTGTTCTAAGATCCCTGATGGAAGCTGGAGTCACTGATACCAAAGGATGCTGCATGTCTTTTCAAAACCTAAATATTTTCCATTTCTACCTCTCACTTGGTGTACTACTGGATAGTTATTTGTACAGATGGGAGGGTCCTTCTCCCAGGATTGCTTGCACTGAGGAGACAGGAGCTTGACTACTGTCTGACTGTTCACCATCACTTATGTCAGAATGCAGGGAATGAGCATCACAAACTCTGACCCTTCTGCATCCTGAGTCTACACTAAACCACAGGCATACTGGACCCTAAATCATTTTGAGTTTTCCTGGCAAATTTCCATTCTCCCAGTTGTCATTTTTTCACCACAGAAATACCACCAACAATCAAAGCAAAGAGTGCAGATAGAGTCTAAGACCAAGAAAGGCTCCAAGATACAGTTTGTCCCCACAACCAAATGAAGTAAAGTGGAATGTCCGAATCATGGTGCTTCCTTCTGTTAGCACCCATATGTCAAATCCAGACTGACTGTTTATATGACATGTATAGCTCTCTGAAAGAAATAGTTTACAGTATTTGAGGCCTGTAATCCCAGCACTTAGGATCAGAGGCTGCAAGTTTGAGGCTAGGCAAGGGGTCATCGTTAATTTGAGGCCATGTGATGTATAGAGTAAGACTCTGTCACATAAAACTAATATCAAAACAGAAAATTTACCTGAGATTGTTTATCCAAAACAAGGTCTTATATTGTAGCCCTGGATGACATGAACTTATTATGTAAACCTTTTGGGTTTGAACTCATACAGATTCTATATGCCCTTGCCTACTAATGGTATAATTAAAGGCATGTACCACGATACCATTCATGAGTTGACTGTAACTTAACATTTCTTGCTATAACCAAGAGATATATGCAAACAATATGCTTACAGGATAAAGAAATTATACACAATAACAAGAAAAAAAGATATTGGTTATATAATAGGTTACATACACTCTTTTCTTAATAAAGAACTTTTTCTAACTAACAAAGAACTATGATGGGTCATACTAATGAAAAGTGCAAAATTGCCTTTTTTTGTATGTTTGTTTTTTGTTTTGTGTTGTTTTCTGTTTGTTTTATTTGTTGTTTGTTTGTTTGTTTTAATTTAAAATTTATTACAAATTATTCACTTTCAATCCCAACTGTACCCCGTCCCATGGACCCTTTCAATCCTGCAATCCCTCCCTCTTCTCCTCCAAGACTTTTCCCCAGTCCACTGTTAGGGGAGGTCATCCTCCACTTCCACATGACCCTAGCATATCAGGTCTCATCAGGACTGTCTGTTTTTCTTACACTTTAAGTATTTAGGAAATTCTGAATAAATTAAAAACAAAAACAAATCATGACTCTGATTTTCAGTTCTCAACTTGCTGGTAATTTTCCAATACTAATAATGATAATGATAAATGTACCTTGCATATCAGTACTGATAAAAAGGATTTTCTGTAGCCTATGCCTGAGGCTATACATTAGAACAGTATAGCCAAACTTTATTTGAGAATAGTCATTGATATGCAAATACCTGAGCTGATTATGTTTCTAGAACTAACACTTACAAAATCTATAACAGATCTTTGTTGCACAGTAAATACAACTTGAATATTTTATAAAACAGTATAAAGTTCATTATGTTTATCATACTATTTCTAATTGTTTGTATTTATAGAGGAGAAAATAGCCTTTTCCTATCAGTGGAAGTTGCAGATTATATAAGTTCACATAATTGTCATCATTCATCATGTTTAAATACTGAAGACAACTGAAACAAATTTTTAGGAAGAGAAAAAACATGATATTGCAATCACATATCAGAACAAGCCGATTAAACTCACCCTACATTAGTGTTGGTCTTATCCAGGAGAGAAATCAAAATCCCACTAGGTTAAGAGACTCTGGGAAAACTCATTGTTACCTTGATGGCATTCAGGACCTGAGTTGTTTCATCTTCTTCCACAAGAGCGATGACATTTACTCCGATTCTCAGAGGCACATTATCACAGACTACATCAGTGTGGAAGAATATGGATTTGTTAATCCATCCATAATTGGCACACAAGCTGGTCACGACTCCATGCACAGACTGCAGGTTTGAGATGTCTATTAAACAGGAAACAAAGGTCACACTGATTCATGTCAAATGCAAGCAACCAGTATTCAGAAAATCTGCTCTGACCATCTGTACTGTCTATTTTTATGTCAACTTGACACACACTAGAGTCATTAGAGTGGAAGGAACCTCAGTTGAGAAAATGCCCCACAAGATCAGGTTGTAGGCAACCCTGTAAGGCATTTTCTTAATCAGTGCTTGATGGGAGGGTGGTCTTGGGTTCTATAAAAGAGCAGCCTGAGCAAGCCATGGTCTCTGCATCAGCTCCTGCCTCCAGGTTCCTGCCCTGCTTGAGTCCCTATCCTCACTTCTTTCAATGATGAACAGTGCTGTGGAAGCAAACACTCTCCTTCAAAAGTTGTTTTGGAAAGTGTTGCATCATAACAAAGCAACACTATACACCACCCCTGTAGATATGAACGTATAACATCACCTGTCTGAACATAGCACAATAACCATTTCCGCCTCTGGGGAATGCTCAAGAGCATCTTCCAAGGGCAAGATGCAAAGTCATCTTGACAACACAGTTCACACTTGTGTCTCGTGTTCTGTGAGTGGGTCCAAACACCGTCCCACCAAAGCAGCTTGGGCCAAAATATAGTATTGGCCTTACTCTCATGAACTCAGGGACATCCTCAGCTCAACAGCCACTCAGGATGGTGGCAGACTGCTCCCCACTGTTCCTGCCCATTCTACCTCATCTCATGTTGGAAGAGAACCTTTCTGGAGAGTCTCGTTGAGTGGCAGACATGGGGGCTAACTCCAAGAGGATTACCTTGAGGCTGTTCTTCGGGTGCTTCAGAATTGTTATTCCTTTGAAAGAATGCAAATATCCTCCGTAGAAGATTTAGCATGGCAGTATCACTATCAGCCTGGGCAAGGCTTGATACTCACAGATGGATCACAAGGTCTCCTTTGTGTGTCTCAATGGTTGTGGGCCCAATACCCACTCTCTATGGGATGTTAGTGAATGTCTAAACGGACACACTCAGGAGAGCCAGGGACAAGGTTCTTCCCTGGCTGCTGTCCACTTCCCTTAAAGCTCGCCAGCCAGGGCGAGCCCACCTTTATCTGCTCGCCAGCCAATGAGAGTCAATGTTCTTGCCTATGTCACAGCTATAGACAATGAAAGGCACTGGACTGAGTCATTTGGCCCCTCCCTCCCATTGTGAGTTCACCAGTAGGAAGGTCTCAAGAAAAGCTGCTTGTAGGGTGCCCTTGGGGACTCACTGTGTATGGAAGGCCCTAGCCCTACATTTTTGTCACAGGATGAAGAGTTTGTCTTAGGAGGTGTGGCAGAAACCCGAGTCCCTAAAAGTCCACTAAAAATCATGCTTGATGATGGACATAAGCACTATCTACATAGTGGAAGTTTGAATCAGGGATAAAATGTATTTGGGTGAGCTGGGCACAGTAGCACACACCTGTAATCCCAGCACTAAGGTACCCAGAGGCAGGCAGATCTCTGTGAGTTTGAGGCAAGCATGGACTACAAAGCAAGTCCATGATAGCCATGGCTACATCCAGAAACCTTGTCTCAAAACCAACCAACCAACAAATAAACAACAAAAACCCAAAACAACAACAAAAAAAAAAAAAAAAAAACAAAAAGAAAAAAAATAATACACTGCAGGCCCTGAAGGTGCACACCTGTAATCCCAGCACTAAGCAGAGGCAGAAAGATCTCTGTGAGTTTGAAGCCAGCCTGGTCTACAGAGTGAGTCAAGGACAGACAAGCCTACACAGAAAAACTTTGCATTCAAAAACAAACAAATAAACTAACAACAAAAAAAAAAGAAACCCAAAATGTTTGTGTTGTTCTTTAGAAATATAAAAGTTTGAGGATAGAATTCCTGTTTTTGATTTGTTTTGTTTTTTTTGTTTTTTTTTTAGTTTTTGTGTTTTTTTTAATTCAAAGTCTATAGTTTGGAAACTAAAAACAAAACACAAATATCACCACCCAAAGAAATCGAGGAGATGGAGGCAGTGCATCTATGGCCAGGATGGGAGCAGTGAGGTGGCCTAGAGAACAGAAGAGACCAGGCCCTCTGGTCAGAGCACCAGTGAAGGAAGCAGAGGCAGAGCATGGACAGGGCTGCAGTGTCCTCCCCTTCAATGGGGACAGCCATCCAGAATTAATGTACCATATTCCCTCTCTTTGAGGAGACCCTAGTCTCTTTAAATTATCATTCAAATAGCAAAACCATGTGTATGGGGTGATCAAAACTTCAGAACAAGCCTGGGCCCTCTCTTTCCAACCCTGTATGAACAGGCATCAGAGGTAAGTCAAGTTTACAGGAGTGACACTATGAACAAGAAAGGAGGGATCCACATCACAGCTCAAGGTTTCCAGCCCTGCTAGGAATCTGGGTAGCAAGCAGGATTGTCAGGCTGTTGGTCGAGACAGGAAGAGGAAGGTAAGGGCTGTGATGTATTCCTCCTCCCCAACCCTCACTTCAGGTCCCCCAGGGCTTCCTCTTGTGCATTGTCCCTTCTGGGAACAGACCATGTCATTGCCACTGCATGCTGTAGCCTCAGCCTCTTCATCTCCTCAACTACCATTCACAGAGCCCCCTTCCTCCTCCTCTTGTTCTCCAGTCCCTGCCCCTTCTCACAACACTACCTCTTGCAACTCTGCCAGGATTCTGAGTTGTTACAACAGGGACCTTAACCTTCCATCTGCTGCCCCAGGAGCCTCCCTGGGCCCCAAGCACAGGAAGATATAAAGCCAGGCACTGTGCCAGACAGGCACCATGTTTAAAATGGCAACCATCTGCAACATGAAAAGACCACAGATGTCCACGTAGACAGGCACACCCCATGGCCTCAGCAGGTTCAAGGGCCACACATGCACATGATGATGTATCTGAGCACTGCTGTGGGACAGTGGCCTCACACACACACACAACCCTTCTAGGGATAAGCACCACAACCTTGTACAAAAACCACATTCTTGTTGATCTTGAACCCAGGTTCTCTGGAATAGAAAATGGAAGTGCAAGGGCTGGTATTTGGTCTACAGACTTTCCTTCAAATATTTATCAGACAAATTAATCAATATTATAGTGCAGTATGTATGAATTAGTAATGTCCTAAAATAATGAGGTAAGTTTTTTTTGTTTGTTTGTTTTTGTAGTAGAAATATTATCAAGCAATTCCACAATAAATGCATTGCAAGGCTGTTGGTTAACTGAAAGATAAGACTGGTATATTCTCCAGTGCATGTTTGGTTTTATTTGTTTCTTTTGCCTTCATTTTCAATAAGGACTATCCACATTCATCAGATCTTTTAAAGACAATTTAAAAAATTGATTTGGATTTTTTTCTAATCTTTAGTATTTCTGCTTTTCATGCTCTTTTGACACATTATTCTTTTAACTAAGGTGGGTGCCAATTCTGGTGGGGTACCCTTTGTTTCATTCCTCACAATTGCATGGGTCCATTCCTTTCCTAAGCCTAAAGATTTGAAGAAGTGGACTTAGAGTGAAATCTGTGAATGCTGTTTCTAGTGGCCTAGATTTGAAATTTTCTTTAAATATACAGGTTATGCATGGACTGGAAATGTCAAAGTATGAAGGAATGAGATATAAATAAAAAAGCAGCCTTTATTGCTTTGCAACAGTTCTCCAAGTGGAGACTTTGGGTGATGAAAATGACTAGCACTCTCCACCAGCCTAGTGTGGTATAAAGATAAAAACTGAACTTCCAGCTAGATACCATATCTGTGTTCTACTGGACAGGTGCTCTTTGCCAGGGCTTCCAGAGCCACTAGTAGACTCTACCAACAGGCTTCTGTGCCAAAGTGGTGGTGGTGTTCCACCCATGACCTTGTAGTTAGAACAGGTCTCAGAAATTCCATTTCTTGGATGTGTGTGGTAGTTCTATTCACAGTGTGAGTGACAGCAGTTCATTCCGTCAGTCTTCTGAAGTCAAATTAAAGTTAAATATAAATGCCAAGGTTATGTACATCTAAGCAGTCTCAGTTAAGTTGTTGTTCTACTACATTGACCTATCATTGACATGGGCTTCAGTCTCATCATGTAGAACTGTCAGGCAAGCTGTTAGAGGTGACAACCTTCTGAAAGAGGCTTTCCCTTCTCCCAGAACAATATACCTGAGAGAAATTCCCATTCTTGTGTTGTACATTATTTCAATATTCTCAGATTGAGAGACATAAGTATATCTTTATGCTATCTTCAGTTCTGTCAGCCCTTTTAAAGATTTGGCATAGAAAAACAGGAAAAGTAGTCACTGGATGTGACATAAGCTCAAGAAAATAAGGAAAATAACCTTGACTTTTGCCTATGTATTTCCACTGTTGTCAAACTGTTATAGTGTATATATAAAATCATATACAATGATTATATATCAAATAATCCTTTAAAAAATTAAATATATGGAACATTGGCATGTGCCAAAGCTGTTACAAGGAGAAATTAAAATATTCATTCAAGAATGATGGGACATAAGTTTCCATATGAAGGTTAAAAGTGATTGGATCTTTATCTGATAAAAGACACAAAAATTATCTCAAGATGAATAAAGACAAATATAAAACAAATCATTATAGTTTTAATTATATTTTATGTGTATGGGTGTTTTGCATTTTCCTTTTTTATGTGTACTACATGTGTGCTTGTGCCTGAAGAAGCCAGAAGAGGGGATCAGCTCTCTATAGAAAATATAGTATAATAGAATAATTTTTTAACTTTTATTAATTACACTTTGTTCACTTTGTATCCCCCCATAAGCCCCTTCCTTCTCACCTCCCAACCTCACCTTCCCTCCCCCTTCTTCATGTATGCCCCTCACCAAGTCCACTGATAGGGGAAGTCCTGCTCTCCTTCCTTCTGATCTTAGTCTATCAGATCTCATCAAGGCTGGCTGCATTGTCATCTTCTGTGGCCTGGTAAGGCTGCTCCCCACTCAGCGGGGGGGGGGGGTGATCAAAGAGCAGGCCAATAAGATTATGTCAGAGGCAGTCCTTCTTCCCGTTACTATGTAACACACTTGGACACTAAACTGCCATGGGCTACATCTGTGCAGGGGTTCTAGGTTATCTCCATGCATGTTAGTTGGTTGGAGTATGACTCTCTGGGAAGACCCCTATGTTCAAATTTTCTGGTTCTGTTGCTCTCCTTATGGAGTTCCTGTCCTCTCCAGCTCTTACTACTTCCCACTTCTTACATAAAATTCCATGCACTCTGCCAAACAGTTGGCCATAAGTCTCAGCATTTGCTTTGATAGTCTGCAGGGCAGAGCCTTTCAGAGGCCCCCTGTGACAGGTCCTTAGGTTGTTTCCTGTTTTCTTCTTCTTCTTCTGGTGTCCATCCTCTTTGCCTTTCAGGATGGGGATTGAGCATTTTAGTCAGTGTCCTCTCTCTTGATTAGTTTCATTAGATGTACAGATTTTAGTAGGTTTATTCTATGTTGTATGTCTATATGAGTGTGTATATACCCTGTGTGTCTTTCTGCTTCTGGGACAGCTCACTCAGGATGATCCTTTCCAGGTTCCACCCTTCACTTGTAAATTTAATGATTTCCTTATTTTTATTGCTGAGTAAGATTTCCATTGTGTAGATGTACCAAAATTTCTGCATCCATTCTTCAGTTGAATGGCATCTGGGCTGTTTCCAGCTTCTGGCTATTACAAATAAAGCTGGTACAAACATGTTTGAGCAAATGTCCTTATTGTGTACTTGAGCCTCTTTGGGATACATGCCAAGGAGTGGTATGGCAGGGTCTTGAGGAAGTGCTATTACTAGTTGTCTGAGAAAGCCCCAGATTGATTTCAAGAGTGGTTGTACAAGTTTACATTCCCACCAGCAGTGGAGGAGGGTTCTCCTTTCTCCACAACCTCTCTAGCATGTGTTGTCACTTGAGTTTTTCATCTTGGCCATTCTGATAGGTGTAAGATGAAATCTCAGAGCCATTTTGATTTGCATTTCCCTAATGGCTAATGAGGTTGAGCATTTCTTTAAGTGTTTCTCTGCCATTGAATATTCCTTTACAGAGAGTTCTCTGTTTAGCTCTGTTCCCCAATTTTTAAATTGGATTACTTGCTTTGTTGTTTTTCAGCTTCTTTAGTTCTTGTATATACTGGATATTAGCCCTTTGTCAGATAAAGGGTTGGTGAAGATTCTTCCCTAATCTGTCGGCAGTCGTTTTGTTTTGATGATGGTGACCTTTGCTTTACAGAAGCTTCTCAGTTTCATGAGGTCCCATTTATTGATTGTTGCTCTTAGAGCCTGTTTTGTTGGTGTTCTGTTCAGGAAGTTTTCTCCTGTATCAATGAGTTCTAGGGTTTTCCACAATTTTTCATCTAACCAATTTAATGTGTCAGATTTTATGTTGAGATCTTTGATCCACTTGGACTTTAGTTTTGTGCAGGGTGATAAGTATGGATCTATTTGCATTTTTCTATATGTAGACATCCAGTTAGACCAGCACCAGTTGTTGAAGATGCTATGATTTTTCCATTGTATGGTTTTGGCACCTTTGTTCAAAAATAATTTGTCCATAAATTGTTGGGTTTATTTCTGGGTCTTCTGTTCGGTTCCATTGATCCACCATTCTGTTTCTATGCCAGTACCATGCAGTTTTTATAACTGTTGCTCTATAGTACAGCTTAAGATCTGGGATGGAGATAACTCCAGAAGATCTTTTATTGTAGAGGATTGTTTAGCAATACTGGGTTTCTTGTTATTCCATATAAAGTTGAGAAGTTTTCTTTCAAGGTCTCTAACTAATTGTGTTGGTAATTTGATAGGAATTTCATTGAATCTGTAGATTGCTTTTGTTAAGATGGCCATTTTTACTATGTTAATCCTGCCAAGCAATGAGCATGGAAGATCTTTCCATCTCCTGATATCTTCTTCTAATTCTTTCTTTGGAGACTTGAAAGTTTTTTCATAAAATTCTTTGACTTCTTGGTTAGAGTTACTCTCCGTTTAGTTTGATGTTGGCTATAGGCTTGTTGTATATTGCCTTTACTATGTTTAGATATGTGCCTTGTATCCCTGATCTCTCCAATACTTTAAACTTGGCTGGATGTTGGATTTTGTCAAATGCTTTTTCAGTATCATGTTTTTTTTTTTTTTTTTTTCTTTCTGTTTGTTAATATGGTGGATCACATTGATGGATTTCCATATATTGAACCACCCCTGTACACCTTGCATAAAGCCTACTTGGCCATAGTGGATGATATCTTTGATGTGTTCTTGTATTTGGTTTACAAGTATTTTTGCATCAATGTTCATAATTGAGATTGGCCTGAAATTCTTTCTTTGTTGGGTCTTTGTGAGGTTTAGGTACCAAGGTGACTGTGGCTTCATAGAATGAGTATGGTAGTGTTCCTTCTGTTTTAATGTCATGGAACAGTTTGAAGAGAACTGGAATTAGCTCTTCTTTGAAGGTGTGGTAGAATTCTGCCCTGAAACCATCTGGTCCTGGGGGTTTTTTTGTTTGGTTGGTTGGGTTTTTTTTTTTTTTTTTTTTTTTTTGGTTTTTTTTTTTGTTTGTTTGTTTTGATGGGAGAATTTTGATGACAGCTTCTATTTCCTTAGGGGATATAGGACCTTTTACTGATTTACCTGATCTTCATTCAACTTTGATAAGTGGAATCGATCAAGAAAATTTCCATTTCATTGATATTTTCATATTTTCTGGCATATAGACTTTTGAAGTAAGTCCTAGTGATTTGGATTTCCTCAGAGTCTGTTGTTGTGCCCCCTTTTCATTTCTGATTTTGTTAATTTGGATAGTGTCTCTCTGCCTTTTAGTTAGTTTGGATAAGGTTTGTCTACCTTGTTGATTTTCTGAAAGAACCAGCTCTTGGTTTCATAGATTCTTTAAATTGTTTTATTTGTTTCTAATTTATTCTTTTCAGACCTGAGTTTGATTTTTTCCAGACCTCTACTCCTTTTTGATGTGTCTGCTTCTTTTCTTCCCCCTAGGGCTTTTATGTGAGCAATTAACTTGCTTGAATGAGATATCCCTACTTTCTTCTTGGAGGCAATTAGTGCTAAGAATTTTGCTCTTAGCACTGCTTTCATTGTGTCCCATATGTTTGAGTATGTTTTGTCTTCATTTTCATTGAATTCTAGGAAGACTTTAATTTCTTTCTTTATTTCTTTCCTGACCCAGCTGTCATTTAGTAATGAGTTGTTCAGTTTCCATATTTGTGTAGGCTTTTAGCTCTTTCTGTTGTTGTTGAAATCCAGATAAACTCCATGGGGATAAGATAGGACACAAGGGATTCTTTCAATCTTCTTATAACTGTTGAGGCTTGCTTTGTGACCAAACACATGGTCTATTTTGGAGAAGGTTCCATGAGGTGCTGAGAAGAAGATAAATACTTTTGTTTTGGGTGTAAGGCTCTGTAGATGTCTCTTAGGTCCATTTGATTTGTGACCTCTGTTAGAGACATTATTTCTTTGTTTAATTTCTGTTTTGTTGACTGTCCTTTATTGAGAGTGGGGTGTGTTGAAGTCTCCCACTATTAATGTGTAAGAATCTATGTTGGTTTAAGTTTTATTACTGTTTCTTTTACAAATGTGGGTACCCTTGTATTTGGGGCATAGATGTTCTGGATTGTGATGTCTTCCTGGTGGAATTTTCCCTTGATGAGTATGAAGTGTCCTTCCCCATCTCTTTTTATTAATTTTTGTTGAAAGTATATTTTATCAGATATTAGAATGGCTACTCCTGCTTGCTTCCTGGGTCCATTTTCTAGGAAAACTGTCTTCCAGGTCTTTACCTTCAGGTAATGTTTATCTTTGTGACTTCAGTGTGTTTCTTTTTTTTTAATTTTTTATTAATTACACTTTATTCATTTTGTATCCCCCATAAGCCCCTCCCTCCTCCACTTCCGATCCCACCCTCCCTCCCCTTTCTGCATGCATGCCACTCCCCAAGTCCACTGATAGAGGAGGTTCTCCTCTGCTTTCTGATCTTAGCCTATCAGTTCTCATCAAAAGTGGCTGCATTCTCCTCTACTGTGGCCTGGTAAGGCTGCTCCCCACTCAGGGGGAGGTGATCAAAGAGCAGGCCAATCAGATTATGTCAAAGACAGTCCCTCTTCCCATTACTATATAACCCACTTGGACACTGAACTGCCATGGGCTACATCTGTGCAGGGGTTCTAGGTTATCTCCATGAATAGTCCTTGGTTGGAGTATGAGTCTCTGGGAAGTTACCTGTGTTCAAATTTTCTTGTTCTGTTGCTCTCCTTTTGGAGACCCTGTCCTCTCCAGCTCTTACTATTTCCCACTTCTTACATAAAATTCCATTCACTCTGCCCAACAGTTGGCCATCAGGCTCAGCATCTGCTTTGATAGTCTGCAGGGCAGAGGCTTTCAGAGGCCCTCTGTGGTAGGTTCCTAGTTTGTTTCCTGTTTTCTTCTTCTGGCTTTCAGAAGCCCTCTGTAGAAGGTTCCTAGGTTGTTTCCTGTTTTCTTCTTCTTCTGATGTCCATCAGTGTGTTTCTTGTATGCAACAGATTTTTGGGTCTTGTTTACACATCCATTCTGTTAGTCTGTGTCTTTTTATTGGAGAATGCATCATTATATTGAGAGATATTAGTGACCAGTACATTTGATTTTGATGTTGGCTTTGGTAGTAAGTTTGTGTGCTTTTTTTACTTTTTGTTTTGCTATAGTGAGTTTAATTATTTCCTGTGTTTTTATGAAAGTAGTTTTCTTGGGTTGTATTTTTCCTAATAGGGCCTACTGTAAAGCTGGATTTGTGTGTAGGTATTGTTGAAATTTGTTTTTGTTGTTGAATATCTCGTATTCTCTGTCTATGATGACTGAGAGTTTTGCTGGGTATAGTAGCCTGGGGGTGACATCTATGTTCTTTTAGGGTATACAGGATATCTGTCTAGGACCTTCTGGCTTTATTATTTTCTGTTGAGAAGTCAGGTTTGATTCTGATGGGTTTGCCATTATATGTTACTTGATCGTTTTTCCTTGTAGCTTTTAGTATTTTTTTCTATGTTCTGGGTACTTACTGTTTTGATTATTATGTGCAAGAGGTTTTTCTTTTCTGGTCTCATTTATTGGGTGTTCTTTAGGCTTCTTGTATTCTTATAGGCCTCTTCTTTAAGTTGGGGAAATTTTCTTCTATGATTTTGTTGAAAATGTTTTCTGGGCCTTGTAGGAGGGAATATTCTTTTTTCCTCTATTCCTATTATTTTCTTTGGTTTTGTCTTTTCATTTTTTCTTGGATTTCTTGGATGGCCTGTGTCAAGAATTTTTTTAGATTTAACATTTCCGTTGATAGATACATTGATTTTTTCCATCGTATCTTCCACATCTGCGATTCTTTCTTCCATGTCTTGTAGTCTATAAGTTATGTTCGCCTCTCTAGTTCCTGTTTTCTTCCCTAAGTTCTTTCTCACCACAATATCCTCCATTTAATTTTTCTAGTTGAATCTTCAGATCTTGAGCCGTTTTGTTGAATTCCTTAACCTGTCTGACTGTATTTTCCTTCAATTCCTTCAGCTATTTGTTTGAACAATTCTCTGTTTTTTTGTTTGTTTCTTTATTTCTTTCTTTCAGTGATTTAAGTATTTCCTCTTTAAAGGCAACAAACTGTTTGGCTGCAACTTCCTGTTTCTTTACAGATGGCCATAATCGGTGTGTCTTTATCTTCCTCCATTTCTTTACAGATAGCAATAATCTGTTTGACCTTATATTCCTCTAGTTCTTTACGAATTTTATTTGTTTCCTCTATTATCCTCTTAATAAGCATTGATGTTAGGTCATCTTCTTGAATTTCAATTAGGCTGGGGTGTCCAGGGCTGCTTGTCCCTGGATAACTGGGTTCTGGAGTTGCCAGATTGCTCTGTCTTTTGTTGGTTGAACTTTTACTCTGACCTCTACCCATTGGGCTATCTTAGGTGTTGGGTGTTAGTTTCTGGTGGTTTGTGGAATCCTGTGGTGGAGAGACTACCCTTGGCAGGAAGATGACTTTTCCTGAAGGAAGCCTCCTCAGCGTTTTTGTATGGTCACTGAATGGCCAGTGTTTTTCAGAAATTGCCACAGCTCACCTCAGGAGTACAGACCTGTGTGGTAACTGTGGTCCTTGTTACTCAAGAGGGCTCTCCTTTCTCCTGGAGAAGTCTGTAGGTCTGAGGTTGGGGCTCTGTGCTCCAGTACCCAAGCTGTAGTCAGTGGCAGGGGAGCTCTGCTCTCATGCATGCATCTGGAGGCTAGAATCAGGAGCCTGTAGATAGCCAGAAACTTTTCTGGAGCTCGGGTATCCTGAGGTAGGGCCAGATGTTTCTCCCACCATGGGGTTTCCTCCCAACAAGAATGTCCAGTCTATGGTTTTTGGGGTGTCACATAGATGGCTCAGGTGCTAGCAGGTAGTAGCTACAAGGTGGTGACCTCACAGGAACCTGAGACCTTTTCCTGAGAACTTTCCCGTACGTGCTGGTGGGTGGTGGTGTGGTTTCTCTGAATGTTTTAAGCTATCTCCCTCCCTGAGCAGTTTTCTCCTAACAGGGACTCCCAGTCTCTGATGCCCTGGGGTACACAGTTCTGTCTGTGATGGATAGTTGAGCACTGCAGTTCTCTGGGCTGGTGGTGTGTGTCCACTGGTCTGAGGAACCTTTTCCAGGGATAGACTGGGTGACCGCAAGTCAGTCCCCTTTTGCTTCTTTCCATGTGTTTTTTTTTTTTTTGTTTGTTTGTTTGTTTGTTTGTTTTTTTTCCCAACAGGCAAACCCAGTCTCTGATGCCCTGGGGCACACAGTTCTGTTTGTTGTGAAGGAGAGTCAGGCACATATCAAGTCTCTGTGCTGGCGGCTAGAGCTCCACTCAGGGCTGGTGGGGCATGCCCACTGGTCTGCAGGCCCTTTTGAAAAGATTTACTGGGTGACCTGAGGTCAGTCTCATTTCCTTCCTTCCCTGTGGGTTTTTCTCAGAACAGGGACTCCCAGTGCCTGATGTTTTTGTGCCCACCGTTCAGCCTGGAAAGGTGATCCGGACACGCTGGCATATGACTCTGGTCTGGCGACCTAGTGTCTGTGGGATCAGGGATATCTTCCTGGTTCTGGCTGGATGAACTGAGAGTGGACTCCACTGATTCCCACACCATGGAGTTTCCTCTCACCTGGGAAACACCATCACTGTTGTTTTAGGGCCCAGAGTTCAGTCTCTTGGTCACTGTACTGAAACTGCTGTCCTGCTCCTCAGATGCAGTGTCCTCTTGGCATAGCCATCTTGGATCCTCAATTATACATAAAAAAAAAGAAAACTTAAATTTTGGAGAGGGACATGTTAATTGCAATCCATGGACAAGATGGAGAGAGAAAATGGCTATATATGTCACATTTCATGAATATGTATGTGAAGTTCTCAATGATAAAGAAAAATTACTAAACAATAAATGTAAAAAGGAGAAAATCTGTTGGTATAATGTTCTTTTGGAATGTATACACCTTACCCTTATTCATTCAAATGCTGATTTCTCTCCCCCCACTACCTGGTTTCAATCCGGACATTGCATTGTGGTATTTATTTTTAGCATCACCTGTCTCAAGCTTTTGTAAACATGCCACCATTTGTTCTCTAATTTGTCAATTCAAACAACGAGCCACAATGTTGAGCAATGGAGAGGATAGGGTGGGACATCCTGGTTCTGACTGGGAGGAGAGGAAGGAAGCAGAAGGAGAGGAAGAAGTAGGTCCTCCAATTTACTTTTTTAAACAGCATCTCTCTAACAGGATCTCTCTGCATCTGTTGCTCATCATTTCAGGCAGACTAAACAGCCAAGGAGCCATAGGAATCTGCCTATCCCTACCCCTATGTGCTGTGGTTAAAGACAAACATCACAACTGGCTTTTATATGAGTCAGAATTCAAACTCAGGGCCTCAGCTGAGCATGGTGACATATGTCTGTAATGCTAGCACTCTGAGAGGCAGAGGCAAGAAGATCTCTGTTAGTTCAAGGCCAGGCTGGTCTACAATGTAAGTTCAGGACAGTAGAGAGTACACAGAAAGACCCTGTCTTGAAATAACTAAAACAAAGCCAAAACAAACAACAAACTCAAGCCTCAATGCCTAGAACAACAGGCATTTTAACCAACAAGCCATCTCACAAGACCAAAGCTAGTTTTTCATCTATGGTCTTTTGCATTTTTTATTAAAATATATTTAAAATTATTATTGATCCTCTTTTACCTATATTTGATGTAAAAACGGCTTGGATTATTCTGGGTTTTTTTGTTTTGTTTTGATTTTTTGTTTGTTTTTTGAGAAAAGGTTTCTCTGTGTATAGCCCTGGCTGTCCTGTACTCACATTGTAGACCAGCTGGCCTTGAACTCAGAGATTCACCTGCATTTGCTTCCCAAATGCTGGAATTAGAAGCATGTACCAACACTGCCTGGCTATTGGACTGTAATTTTTTAAAGAGTATTTTTCTTTATAAGATTGTATGAGTTCTAAAATTGTACTTCTAGGATCATTTCTATGGTTTGACTTCTAATCAAAGTCTGTGAGTTCACTGTATCATTTCAGTTGGACAGTATTTTTTTATTTTTATATATTTATTTGTTACAATTTATTCATTTAGTATCCTTTCTGCAGCCACCTCTCACCTGTAGTCTTAATCCCACCCTCCCTCGCTCTTCTCCCCCTATCCCCTTTCCTAGTCCCCTGATAGGGCAAGTCATCCTCCCCTTCTATGTGACCTTAGCCTATCAGGTCTCATCAAGGCTGGCTGCATCATCTTCCTGAAATATTTCTCTTTTAGCAAACTGTTGGTGAAGCACTTAGAGTTCATCCTTGACTCTTTGTTTTCCTCCTGAGTTCTTTAACATCATGTTTCAATTTTAAAATTATCTTCAATTAAGAAAATCAGAACTGAGAGGAGGTTGGAAATTTCTCATCCAAAATATATAGGTCCAAAAATATTTCAGATATCAGAGTTTTGTCTGTTTTATTTTATTTGCATTGGCTTTGCTAGTTATACATCCCTATTCTGAAAATGCAAAATTCTAAGTGCTGTAAAATATGAAACTTTGCTATACTGTTTTATTTGTTTGGTTTGGTTTGGTTTTTCAAGACCAGGTTTCTCTGTGTAGCCCTGGCTGCAGTTTAAAAAATATCTTGTGTATTTCATGGATGCATGTACTGTTAATTACAAAATCTTATGGCCTATAAATAGTTAGAATAAAAGGTGAGACGTATGGCAGGCAGAAAGGATTCTAGGATAGAGCCATGTGCAGGATATTTGTCCAGCAATATGTGAGGAGGAAGGATGCATGGTACCAGAGCACAAGTAACTAGCCATGTATCAAAATGTAGATTAGTAAAATGGGAGACTTTAAATTATGAGATATTCAGAGAAGATTCTAGCTGTATGTTCTATGTATTTGTAAATAAATATTTTGAGTCTCATGAGTCATCTTTTTCAGGAACTTAAAGCCAGGAGGAAAAACCACTGCAACACTGGAAGTCACTCTATAATCCAGGCTGTCCTCAAAATCACAGAGATCCACCTGCCTCTGCCTACTGTGACATGTACCACTATCAGCCAGTAAACATATAAAATTTTTATACAACATGTTAGTGCTATATTTAAATTTAATCTTTAAGTATCACTGATATTGTTAAATGATCTTTACCCACATATACAAATACTGATAATTCAAAAACAATGGAAGTTTTTTAAAATATTGATAATTATTTTCAATATTGATGATATTAATAATTCTCATCCTGAGAAGAGAAGAAAAATATAAATGTACTCTGAAACTATTTCCAAAGAGAGTTGCTACAAGATGAAACAAGTGTGGGAAAGCAAACAAAAGCAAATGTAACTTTTTTGGTATTTTTAGAGTCATGTTTATATAATTTCTGAGTATATATTGTGGCAAATTACTTCGGAAAACATTATCGGCTTTATATTGGAATCTCCAGTGAATATGTTCCATTTGATTTTTTTGTAAGCATGTAGTACCAGGTCATCACAGGACTGATATATATTTCTTGGAAGTCAGTGAAGATTACAATTTCTTCCTTCAAAATAACAATAAAAAGTTATGATTTTAAAAGTAATTCATGTTCATTCAGGAAATATATTAATTGAGGAAATGGTAGATGCCATATAAACTATTTATTGTCTGTTAGATAACTGTATGGACAGTTTAAAAAAGAGTTAATTTAATATCACAAATAATGTTTCTTCTGCAACCAGGGGGAGGTAGTTACTTGTACATTTCCTTATCTCTGTCCATGCAGATGACTAGGGTCAGGAGGAGCTGTTACATTCTCTGCTCTCTGGAAAAGTACTGAGAGACCTTAATTTGACATGGGCCTGTAATTCAAAAATATAGGTTTCATGACAATTAAAAGAATTATAGGTTATAGGGTTAGTCTGATTATTTCAGTGTCTCGTTAGTTAAAAAAAATTATTCTTTTTAAAAATTATTTATTCACTTTACATCCTTACTGCCACCCCCTTTTCTCCTACCTGTGCCTCACAACACACACACCCCTTCCCTATTCTCACATCTCTTCCTCAGAGAAGAAGGAGAGCCCCATTGATACCATTGTGCCTTCCTGGCACATTAAGTTGCTGCAGGACTAAGCATATCTTTTCTCACTGAGGCCAGACAAGATAGCCCAAATAGGGGAACCAGATCCAAAGACAGGCCTCAGAACAAGAGAGCCCATGCTCCCGTTGCTGGGAACCTACATGAAGACCAAGCTGAGAATCTGCTACATATATATAGGCAGCCTAGGATCAGTCTATGTAAGCTCTTTGGTTAGAGGTTGAGGCTCTGTGAGTTGTGGGTCTTCTTGTCAAGTCTTTGACCCCTCCCTGTTGTCTCAATTGTTCCTGCCAACTCTTCCACAAGACTCCCTGGGCTCTGTGTAGTGTTTGGCTGTGGGTCTCTGCATCTGTTTCCATGAGCTTCTGGGTGAGGCCTCTCAGAGGAGATATGCTAGACTCCTGTCTGAAAGCATAGCAGAGTAAAACATTAATAGTGACTGGTTTTCTCCCATGCAGTGGGTCTCAAGTTGGGCAGGTCTTTGGTTGGTCATTCCCTTAAACTTTCCTCCATCTTTGTCCCTTCACATCTTGTAGGCAGGGCTAACTTTGGGTTCCAAGTTGGGTAGGTAGGTTGGTGTTTTTATCTTCCCACTAGAAGTAATGCCTGACTACAGGAGAGGGCCACTTCAGGCTCTATATCCACCACTGTCAGGAGAATCATCTATGGTGGCCCCCTTAAACTTCCTGCCTCTCTGCTATTGCAGAGATGCCACACAACATTCTCTCACCTAGCCCTCACTCCACTGCTCTTCCTACAACTAATCCCAAGCCCTGCTCACTACCCATCTCCTCTCCTACCCTGCTTCCTGCCTTCATTCACCTCCAATGACTATTTTATTTTCACTTCTGAGTGAGATTCAAGCATCCTCCTTTGGGCCTCCTTGTTAATTAGCTTCTTTGGGTCTGTGAATTGTAGGAAGAGTATCCTGCACTTTATGGCTAATATACATTTATAAATGAGTACATACCATCCGTGTCGTTCTTGGTCTGGGTTACCTCACTCAGGATGACCTTTTCTAGTTCCATCCATTTGCATACAAATTTCATGATTTCTTTGTTTTTAATAGCTGAGTAGTATTGCACCGTGTAAATATTATATTTTCATTATCCATTCTTCGGTTGAGGGACATATAGGTTGTTTCTGGCTATTATGTATAAAACTGCTATGAACATATTTGAGCAAGTATCCTTGTGGTATGGTGGAGCATCTTTTGGGTATATGCCCAGGAGTGGTATACCCGGATTTTTGGGTAGATCTATTCTCAATTTTCTGAGAGAACACCAGACTGATTTCCACAATGATTGTATAAATTTGCACTCCCACCAGAAATGGAGGAGTGTTCGCCGTGCTCCCCATCCTTTCCAGCATGTGATGTAACTTGACATTTTGATCTTAGCCATTCTGATGGGTATAAGATGGACTCTCAGAGTTGTTTTGATTTGCAGTTCCCTGATAACCAGGATGTTGGGCATTTCTTTAAGTGTTCCTTAGCCTTTAGAAATTACTCTGTTGTGAATTCTCTGTTTAGCTCTGTACCTCGTTATTTAATTGGATCATTTGTTTTGTTTGTGTATATTTTCTTGAGTTCTTTATATATTCTTGGTATCAGCCCTCTGTCAGATGTAGGGTTGATGAATATCTTTTCCTGATCTGTAAGCTCTCATTTTGTTCTATTGACAGTGTCCTTTGCCTTACAGAAGCTTTTTACTTTCATGAGGTCCCATTACTAATTGTAGATCTTAGTGCCTGAGCTGTTGTGTTCTGTTCAGGGAGTTGAATCCTGTGCCAATTAGTTCAAGGCTGACCTCCACTTTCTCTTCCAGTAGACTTAGTGTATCTGGTTTTATGTTGAGGACTTTGATCCACTTGGACTTAAGTTTTGTACAGGGTGGTAAATAGGGATCTATTTGCATCTTTCTACAGGTAGACATCCAGTTACACCAGCACCGTTTGCTGAAGGTGCTATCTTTTTCCCATTGTATGGTTTTGCTTCTCTGTCAAAAATCAGGTGTCCACAGGTATGTGGGTTTCTTTCTGGATGTAACCCATTGATCAACATTTATGTTTTTATGCTAATACCATGTAGGTTTTATTACTATTGCTTTTATAGTACAGCTTGAAATCAGGGGTGGTGATACCTTCAAAATTTCTTTTATTGTACAGGATTGTTTTATAAATTTTGTGGTTTTTTGTTTTTTCCATATGAAGTTTAGTATATTTTTCCAAAGACTGTAAAGAATTAGGTTGATAATTTGATGGGAATTGCATTGAATCTGTTGGCCTTTTTCACTATGTTAATCCTACCAATCCATGAGCATGGGACATTTTTCCTTCTTCTGATACCTTCTTCAATTTCTTTCTTCAGAGACTTTAAGTTTTGTCATACCGGTCTTTTCACTTACTTGGTTAGAACTATGCCAAAGTATTTTATATTAATTGTGGCTTTTGTAAAGAGTGTTATTTTTCTATTTTTCTTCTTAGCCTTCTTATCATTTTTGTATGTTATGGCTACTGATTTTTTTAGTTAATTTTGTATCCAGCCACTTTGCTGAAGTTGTTTATCAGCTGTAGGAGTTTCCTCATAGAATTTTTGAGGTCACTTATGTATACTATCATATCATCCAAAAATACCGATGTGTTGATTTCTTCCTTTCCAATTTGTATCCCCTTGATCTACTTTAGTTGCCATATTGCTCTGGCTAGGAAGTCAAGTACTATCTTGAAGAGATACAACAAGAGTGGGCAGCGTCCTCTTTTCCCTGATTTCAGAGCTGTTGCTTTAGGTTTCTATACATTTGATTTTGATGTTGGCTATGAGCTTACTGTATATTGCCTTTATTGTGTTTATGTATGTGCTTTGTATCCTTGATCTCTACAAGACTTTTAATATCAAGGGCTGTTGAATTTTTGTCAAAGGCTTCTGCAGCATCTAATGAGATGATCATGTCATTTTTTTTATTTCAGTTTGCTTATATGGTGGATTACACTGATGAATTTTTATGTATTGAATTACCCCAACATTCCTGCATTGAAGCATAATTGATCATGGTGTATGATGTGTTTGATGTGTTCTTGGATTCAGTTTGCAAAGTTTTTATTAAGCATTTTTATGAATGTTCATAAGGGAAGTTGCTCTAAAATTCCCTTTCTCTCTTGAGTGTTTGTATAGTTCAGTTATCAGGGTGACTGTGGCTTCATAGAATGACTTTGGAAATGCTCATTCTGTTTCTATTTTGTGGAGTATGTTTTTTTTATTTTCTATTAAATTTATTACAAGACAATTTTTTCAAAAATATCAGGAAAAAATAGAAAACCTTGTTTACACTGGAATATACATTGAAAAATTCTTGACTTATTCACAGTACAATTAGAAAACAATTCTTAAATGCCCTAAAGTTTAACGGTGATTTCCTCAGAAAGTTTACATAGATCAATTCTTAGTTCAGTGAAAAGGACAAGGATGTCTCTAAAAAGCACCCAAATTATAGAGACACTCACAGTAATGTCAATAATTCACAGACCTCTAGCTTAAAGGTGTCCATATATGTTTACACAACAAAGTGGTATCAGCATGGCTTCTGTCTTACTGATCCAGTCCACTCTTTAGTACACACAGAGGTGAGTCATGGATGCACAGTCAACTGGTAAGCATCAAGTTTCCTCTCCTCTAGCTTCGTGGGTTTTTGATTTAGCTAAGAACTATGAAGCCATTGAGATTGCCTATTTCTCTAATTTTTAATATAATTTTTTATTAAATTTTTATTTTTATATTAATTATAGTTTATTTACTTTGAATCTCAGCTGTAGCACTCTCCCTCATTCCCTACCAATCCCACCCTCCCTCCCTCATCTCCTCCTTGCCCTCTTCCAAGTCCTCTGATAGGGGAGGTCCTCCTCCCCATCCATCTGACCCTAGCTTATCAGGTCTCATCAGGACTGGCAGCAATATCCTCCTCTGTGGCCTATCTAAGCTGCTCCTCCCACATGGGGTGGGGAGGTCAGAGAAATAGCCACAAAGTTCATGCCAGAGACAGTCCCTGTTCCCCTTACTAGGGACCCACTTGGATATTGAGCTGCCATGGGTTACGACCAAACAGAGGTTCTGGGTTATATACATGCATGGTCCTGGGTTGGAGAATCAGTCTCAGCAAGCACCTGTGCCCAGATATCCAAAATATGCTCAAAATAGCCAGTACCTGGAAACAACCCAGATCTCCCTCAACAGAGGAATGGATACAGAAATTGTGATACATTTACATAATGTATCTACTCAGTAATTAAAAACAAGGAAATCATGAAATTTGCAGACAAATGGTGGAAACTAGAAAAAATCATCCCGAGTCAGGTATCCCAGAAGCAGTAAGACACACATGGTATATACTCACTTATAAGTGGATACTAGACCTAAAAGATAGGATAAACATACTACAATCTGTACACCTAAAGAAGCTAAACAAGGAGGAAGACCCAGGGTAAGATGATCTATCCTCACTTAGAAAGACAAATGGGATAGACATTGGAAGTAGGAGAAAACAAGAAGCAGGATAGGAGCCTACCATAGAGGGCCTCTGAAAGACTCTACCTAGCAATGTATCAAATCAGATGCTAAGACTCATAGCCAAACTTTGGGCTGAGTGCAGGGAATCATATGAAAGAAGAGAGAGTTAATAAGATCTGGAGAGATCAGGAGCTACACAAGAGCCAAATATATCTGGAGTAGTTTGAGGAGTATTGGTATTAGATGGTTTCTTTGTTTTTGTTTGTTTGTTTGTTTGTTTTTTGTTTGTTTTTGGAAATCTGGTAGAATTCTGTGCTGAAACCCTTTGTCCTAGGGCTTTGTTTGTTTGCTTGGTTTTGGGGAAAACTTTTAATGACCGTTTCTATCTCCTTAGTGGTTGTAGGATCTAACTTTGGTAAGTGGAATCGATCAAGAAAATTGTTCATTTCATTTAGACTTTCCAATTTTGTGGAGTATAGGTCTTTGAAAGAATTCCTAATGATTCTTTGGATTTTCTCAGTGTCTGTTGTTATGTCCCCGTTTCATCTCTTGTTGTGTTAATTAAGGAACTGTCTCTCTGTCTCTTACTTAGTTTGGCTAACGGTTTTGTTATCCTGTTGATGTTCTCAAAGAATCTGCTCTTGGTTTTGTTCAATTTTGTATTGTCCTATTTGTTCTAATTCATTGATTTTACCCCCGAGTTTCATTTTTCCATGCTGTCTACTCGTCTTGGGTGTGTTTCCTTCTTCTTTGTTCTAGAGCTTTCAAGAGTGCTTTAAAATTGCTAGTATGAGTTCCCTCCAGTTTCTTTATGAAGGCATAGTCTAATCCTATGAACTTTCCTCTTACCACTGCTTTCATTGTGTCTCATTAGTTCGGGTATGTTGAGCCTTCATTTATATTGAATTCTAGGAAATGTTTACTTTCTTTATTCCCACGTTGATCCAGTTGTCATTGAGTAGAGAGTTGTTTGTTTTTCCATGAGTTTATAACTTTTCTGTAGTTAAATTTCAGCTTTATTTAATTATCTGTGTTTTGGCATGAAGGTGTCAGAATACATGGGACTGGAGTTATAGACAGTAGTAAGCTGCCATGTGGTAGCTGGGAATTGAACCTGGGTCTTTTCGAAGTGCAGCTAGTGCTGTTAACCACTGAGCCATCTCCCTAGCCTGAATTTCAGCTTTAATCCATGGTTGTCTAATAACATACAAGAGGTTTATTTCAATTTTCTTGTGTCTGTGAGGACTTGCTTTGTGTCAAGTATATGATCAATTTTGGAGAAGATTCTGTGAGGTGCTCAGAAGAGGGCATACTCTTTTCTACGTTAGTGAAATGTTCTGTAAATATCTGTTAAGTCCATTTGATTCATGACATCTGTTAGTTTCATTATTTCTCTGTTTAGGTTCTGTCTGGATGACCTGTCCATTGGTGAGAGTGAGGAATTGAAGTCTCCTACTATTAACATGTATGATTTAATGTGTGATTTAAGCTGTAGTGATTTTTTTTCTTTTTAAAAATGTGGGTGTCCTTGTATTTGGGGCATAGATGTTCAGAATTGAAATGTCATCTTGGTGGATTTTTTTCCTTTAGTGAGTATGAAGTGTCCTTCCTAATCTTTTTTTGATTATTTTTTTAAGTCTCTTTCATTGGATATTAGAATGGCTGCTTCTGCTTGCTTGCTCTTTTGGGTCCATTTGATTGGAAAACCTTTTTCCAGCCCTTTACTCTGATGTAATGTCTATCTTTGTTGCTGAGGTGTGTTTCTTAGATGCAGCAGAATGATGGATCCTGTTTTCAAATCCATTCTCTTAACATGGGTCTTTTTATTGGGGAATTGAGTCTAGTGAAGTTGAGAGATATTAATGACCCATGATTCTTAATTCCTGTTATTTGGATGTTGGTGTCTATATGTGTGTATTTCCCTTCCTCTGGTTTTGTTGTAGTGTAGTTATTTGCTGTGTTTTCTTGGGTGTGGTTAACTGCCATGTATTGGATTTTTTTTCCTTCTCGTGTATTCTTAGGGCTGGATTTGTACATAGATATTGTTTAAATTTTGTTTTGTTATAAAATATCTTGTTTTCTCTCTCTATGGTAATTGAAAATGTAGCCATGTATAGTAAACTGAGCTGACATCAGTGGTTTCTTAGTTTTTGTAAGATATCTGCCCAGCACAGGGTTCTTTTCTGAGACTGATACTACAACCAAGGACTATTGATAGAGATAACCTAGAGCCCATGCACAGAGATAGCCCATGACATTTTAGTGTACATGTGGGTTCCATAGAAACGGGAACAGGACTGTCTTGACATGAGCTGATTGGCCTGCTCTTTGATCACCTCCCTCTGAGGGGGGAGCAGCCTTACCAGACCACAGAAGAAAACAATGCAGCCAGTCCAGGTGAGACCTGAGAGACTAGGATCATAAGGAAGCAGACAAAAACCTCCCCTATCAGTGGACTTGGGGAGGGACATGCATAGAGAAAAGGTAGGGAAGGTGGGACTGGGAGGGGAGGAGGGAGGTATTCATGGGGGGAATACAACGTGAATAAAGTGTAATTAATAAAAAATTATTTTAAAAAAAGATATTTACCCAGGCCTTTCTGGTTTTTACAGTCTCTTTTGAGAAGTCAGTTGTAATTTTGATAGTTTTGTTTTTATAAGTTACATGGCCTTTTTTTTCCTCAAGGACTTAAATAATCTCTCTCTGTTCTGTACATTTAGTGTTTTGATTACTAGGTGGTGGGAGAATATTTTCTGGTCCTTGGAGCCGGGAATCTTTTTCTGTTTCTTCTATTCCTATTATTGTTGGGATTTGTCTTTTCATAGTGCTCCCCAGATGTTTTGTGTCAGGAATTTTTCAAATTTAATATTTTGTTTGAGCAATGTATCAATTTCTTCAGTTGTATCTTTTATTGTAGCCTCAGATTTTCTCCTCAATCACTTGTATTCTGTTGGTGAATCTTACATTTGTAGTTCTTGTTCTCTTACCTAAGTTTCCATCTCCAGGATTCCTTCAGTTTGTGTTTTCTATTTTTTTAATTTATTTATTTTTATTAATTACAGTTTATTCACTTTGTATCCCCCCATAAGGCCCTCCCTTCTCCCCTCCTGGTCCAACCCTCCCTCCCCCTTCTTCATGCATGCCCCTCCCAAGTCCACTGATAGGGGAGGTCCTCCTCTCCTTCCTTCTGATCTTAGTCTATAAAATCACATCAGGAATGGCTGCATTGTCATCTTCTGTGGCCTGGTAAGGCTGCTGTCCCCTCAGGGGGAGGTGATCAAAAAACAGGCCAATCAGATTATGTCAGAGTCAGTCCCTCTTCCCATTACTATGTAACACACTTGGACACTAAGCTGCCATGGACTACATCTGTGCAGGACTTCTAGGTTATCTCCATATCTGGTACATGGTTGGAGTATGAGTCTCTGGGAAGACCCCTATGTTCAATTTTTCTGGTTCTATTGCTCTTCTTGTGGAGTTGCTGTCCTCTCCAGATCTTACTATTTCCTACTTTTTACATAAGATTCCCTGCACATTGCCCAACAGTTGGCCATAACTCTCAGTGTCTGCTTTGATAGTCTGCAGGATAGAGCCTTTCAAAGGCCCTCTGTGGCAGGTTCCTAGGTTGTTTCCTGTTTTCTTCTTCTTCTTCTTCTTCTTCTTCTTCTTCTTCTTCTTCTTCTTCTTCTTCTTCTTCTTCTTCTTCTTCTTCTGATGTTCATCCTCTTTGCCTTTCAGGATGGAGATTGAGCATTTTAGTCAGGGTCCTCTCTCTTGATTAGTTTCTTTAGATGTACAGGTTTTAGTAGGTTCATCCTATGTTATATGTCTATATGAGTGAATATATACCATGTGTGTCTTTCTGCTTCTGGGACAGTTCATTCAGAATTACCCTTTCCAGGTCCCACCATTTACCTGCAAATTTCATGATGCCCTTATTTTTCATTGCAGAGTAATACTCCATTGTGTAGATGTACCACAATTTCTGCATCCATTCTTCAGCTGAGGGGCATCTGGGCTGTTTCCAGCTTCTGGTTATTACAAATAAAGCTGCTACAAACATGGTTGAGCAAATATCCTTATTGTGTACTTGAGCCCCTTTTGGATATATGCCTAGCAGTGGTTGTTTTTACTGCTATTAACCTTACTTCATTCTTTGTATTATTGATCATCTGTTTGCTATGAAAACTCTTATCTGGTCTCTATTTTTCAGTCTGTCTTCATAGGTTTGCCACATGGTCTTTCTACATCTCTTTGTTCCTTCAAATCCATCAGTAATTTTTCAGTTTTTATTCTTAGATATTTGAGGTTCCTCATGATTGTATCATTTTTGAAAGCTTTATCTACATGTGCCCATTATTCATTTGTCTCTATATAGTTACTTTCTCTGATCCCACAGACTATACGTCCATGCTGTAATAGTATTCTTCCCTAATATGTTAAATTCTTCCTTATCTATTGATTTCTTATTAATTTGCCAACTTCATTTACTAATTTGTGCTTTGTATATACAGAAAGTTGCATTTCTCTTTGTATTTTAGTTTCTTAGTATTATTTTGTTTAGCTTTAAACTCATTGGGAAAAAAAGATGTAAACATCCTTTATTGTTGTTATTATATTGTTATTACTATTATCTTTTGTTATCTTTCTGCACTGCACTTCATAGTACTTTTTCAGACACTAGGAAGTAGAATAATATTTTTATTGAATAAATATATAAACGTTTAAAATTTATTTCTTCAGGCTGTGTGGAATGATGGCAAATGCCTATACTGCTAGTATCATGGAGGCTACAGCAAGACAATGTCAAGTTTGAAGCCTGACTGAGCTATATACTGAGAACCTGCATTTTAAAAATGTGGCATATATTAGAACTTTTAAAGTAAAATACCCTGACTTGCTAAAATATAATATTTCTGACTATATAGTGTTAGAGGACCTAGAGCTCACTACACAGGAAAATTGAGCTTTGAATTCACAGATTTTCACATTCCTTGCCCTCTCAATTCTGGGATGCACCAGTACATACAGCTTAACAATGTAATTTTAATTTACATCAATTTAAAAGATCTCATACTACATATTGTTTTTCCCTTTAGTGAAGTCATGTCACATTTACTATTAGTACTAATAAAATGTATCCTGACATGTGCAAACTTACTATAACATTTCAAAATTATCTTACTGATAGGCCATTGTACTCTTTATTCATGTATATTTTCTTCTTCACCTTTTTTGAGGCAGGGTCTCACTGTGTTGCTCATGCTTACTTTGAAATATCTACTGTCCTTATTGTGCTTCCAGAGTACCTGGGAATCATGTGAAACTATGCATGTTTCCTGCTCCATTTTGTATTTGAAAGTTCATTAAACCATTGGTTTTTTTTATTAAATTTTTATTATTTGTATTAATTACATTTAATTTACTTTGTATCCCAGCTATAACACCTTACCTCATTCCCTCCCAATTGCACCCTCCCTCCCTCATCTTCTCCCTGCCCCTTTGCAGGGGATGTCCTCCTCCCTTTCCATCTGACCTTAGCTTATCAGGTTCTTCAAGACTGGCTGCCATGTCTTCCTCTGTGGCCTAGCAAGACTGTTCCTCCCTCAGGAGCTGGGGAAGGGAAAGGACCCAGTCCTTGAGTTCATGTCATACAAACATATGTGCAACTGAAGAAGATAAACAAGAAAGAGGACCCAGAGTAATATGATCAATCCTCAAATAGAAAGATAATTGGGATGGACAGGGGATTTAGGAGAAAACAAGTAACAGGTCACTTGAGTTTTTTATCTCAGCCATTCTGATGTGTGTAAGGTGAAATCTTAGGGTCGTTTTGATTTGCATTTCCCTGATGGCTAATGACTTTGAGCATTTCGTTAAGTGTTTCTCTGCTATTCGATATTCCTCTATTGAGAATTCTCTGTTTAGCTCTGTACACCATTTTTTAATTGGATTACTTGATTTTTTGCTGTTTAACTTCTTTAGTGCTTTATACATATTGGACATTAGTCCTCTGTCACATATAGGGTTGGTGAAGATCCTTTCCCAATCTGTAGGCTGTCGTTTTGTTCTGATGACAGTGTTCTTTGCTTTACAGAAGCTTTTCAGTTTCAGTCCAATTTATTAATTGTTGCTCTTAAAGCCTGTGCTGTTGGTGTTCTGTTCAGGAAGCCGTCTCCTATGCCAATGAGTTCAAGGCTCTTCCCCACTTTTTTTTTTTTTTCTAAGCAGTTTAGTGTGTCTTGTTTTATGTTGAGGTCTTTGATCTACTTGGACCTTAGTTTTGTGCAGGGTGATAAGTATGGATCTATTTTCATTTTTCTGCATGTAGACATCCAGTTAGACCAGCACCATTTGTTGAAGATGCTGTCTTCTTTCCATTGAATGGTTTTGGTATTTTTGTCAAAAATCAGGTGTCCATAAGAGTGTGGATTCATGTCAGGTCTTCTATTTGATTCCATTGATCCACCATTCTATTTCTATGCCAGTACCATGCAGTTTTTAGTATTGTTCCTCTATAGTACAGCTTGAGATTAGGGATGGAGATACCTCCTGAAGATCTTTTACTGTAGAGAATTGTTTTAGCAATTCTGGGTTTCTTGTTGTTCCATATGCAGGTGAGAATTTTTCTTTCCAGGTCTGTAAGGAATTGTGTTGGTAATTTTATGGGAATTGCATTGAATCTGTAGATTGCTTTTGGTAAAATGGCCATTTTTACTATATTAATTCTGCCATGCCATGAGCCTGGGAGATCTTTCCATCTTTCCATCTTCTGGTATCTTTTACTAATTCTTTCTTCAGAGAGTGGAAATTTTTTTTCATACAAGTCTTTGACTTGCTTGGTTAGGTTCACAGCAAGGTACTTTATGTCCTTTGTGGCTATTGTGAAGGATTTTGTTTCCCTAATTTCTTTCTCAGCCCTTTTGTCTTTTCGTACATGAGGGCTACTGATTTTTTTGAGTTAATTTTGTATCCAGTCACTTTGCTAAATTTGTTAATCAGCTTTAGGAGTTCTGTGGTAGAATTTTTGGGGTCACTCAGGTATACTATCATATCATCTGCAAATAGTGATACTTTGACTTCTTCCTTTCGAATTTGTATCCCCTTGATCTCCCACAATTGTCTTATTGCTCTAGCAAGGACTTTAAGAACAATGTTGAAGAGATATGGAGAGAGTGGGCAGCCTTGCCTTGTCCCTGATTTCCCTGATTTCAGTGGGAATGATTTAAACATCTCTACATTGAGTTTGATATTGGCTATAGGCTTGCTGTATATTGCCTTAACTATGTTCAGCTATGTGCCATGTGTCCCTGATCTCTCCAATACCTTAAACATGAATGGATGTTGGATTTTGTCAAATGCCTTTTCAGTATCTAAAGAGATTATCATGATTTTTTTCTCTGTCATTTTTTTTTATGTGTTGGATCACGTTGATGTATTTCCATAGATTGAACCACCCCTACATTCCTGGGATGAAGCCTACTTAGTTGTAGTGGATGATATCTATGATAGGTTCTTGGATTCAGTTTGCTAGTATTTTGTTGAGTATTTCTGCATTGATATTCATGAGGGAGATTGGACTGAAATTCTTTTTTTGTTGGGTCTTTGTGAGGTTTAGGTACAAAGGTTTCTGTGTCTTCATAGAATGAGTTGTTAGTGTTCCTTCTGTTTCTATTTTGTGGAATGGTTTGAAAAGCGTTGGTGTTAGCTCTTATTTGAAGGTCTGGTAGAAATCCATGCTGAAACCACCTGTCCCTGGGCTTTTTTTTTACATGGTAGACTTCTGATAACAGCTCCTATTTCCTTATTGGATATAGGACTATTTAATTGGTTTACCTGGTCTTGATTCAGCTTTGGCATGTAGAATCTGTCAAGAAAATTGTCCATTTCATTTAGATTTTCAAATTTTGCGGCATATGGACTTTGGAAATAAGACCTAATTATTATTTGGATTTCTTCAGTGTCTGTGGTTATTTCCCTTTTCTCGTTTCTGATTTTGTTGATTTTGATGGTTTCTATATGCCTTTTAATTAGTGTGGCTAAAGGTTTGTCTATCTTGTTCATTTTCTGAAAGAACTAGCTCTTGGTTTCATTGATTCTTTGAATTGTTTTATTTGTTTCTAATTTATTGATTTCAGCCCTGAGTTTGATTATTTCCAGCTATCTACTCCACTTTGGTGTGTCTGCTTCTTCCCCCTACCCCTAGGGCTTTTAGGTGAGCCATTAAATTGCTAGTATGAAATATTTCGAATTTCTTCTTGAAGGCACTTAGTGCTGGACTTATAGCCAAACTTTGGGCAAAGTGCAGGGAATCTTATGAAAGAAGGGAGAGATAGTAAGACCTGGAAAGAACAGGAGTCCTTGGTTGAGTGTCAGTTTCAGAAAAGACCCTGTGCCCGGATATATTTGGTCCTTGTAGAGCTCCTATCCTTTCCATATCATACTAACTCCCCTTTTTTTCATATGATTCCCTGCACTCTGCCGAGGGTTTGGTTATGAGTCTTAGTGTCTGCTTTGAAACACTGCTAGGTTGAGTCTTTCAAATGCCTTTTACCACTCCTAGGTATATACCCAAAATTTGCTCAAGTACACAACAAGGACATTTGTTCAACCATGTTTGTAGCAGCTTTATTTGTAATAGCCAGAACCTGGAAACAACCCAGATGTCCATCAACGGAGGAATGGATACAGAAATTGTGGTATTTTTACACAATGGAATACTACTCAGCAATCAAAAAAGAGAAAATTATGAAATTTGGGCCATTAAGTTGTTTGTATGTGATGTTACGAATTTCTTCTTGCAGGCACTTAGTGCCATAGATTTTCCTCTGAGCACTGCTTTCATTGTGTCCCATAAGTTTGTATATGTTGTGCCTTCATTTTCATTGAATTCTAGGAAGACTTTAATTTCCTTTTTTATTTCTTCTCTGACCCAGCTGTCATTTAGTAGCAAGTTGTTCAGTTTCCATGTGTGTGTAGGCCTTTTGCTATTTTTGCCATTGAGGTCCAGCTTTAGTCCATGGTGATAAGATAGGATACAAGGGATTATGGATTGAATCTTGCAATCTCTTCCTGCTGCTGTCTCATAGAGTTGCGAAATAAACATGATAAACTTTTAGTTGTTATGCATATTTTAGTATAAAACACTTAAATTTCTGCTAAATTATATAATTTCCAGCATTTAAAATATAACATAGAATCTCCTTCATATATTTCTTTTGATACACAGCTATTTCTTCCTTAAGTTCAGTTAAAGGAGCAGTATTATCATTACTCTCCTCCTTGAATTCATCATCTAAAACAAAATGCTTGTTCCGTTATAACACATAATGTTTCCTCTTGGGTTCTAAATTGTAAAACACAGTTTTCAAAAGTGAAAATTTATCAGTACTCAAATAATGGTTATTATTTATTCCAGTGTTCAAAAACATTGAAATTATGCACAAATAACATTTTATAATGAAGTAAAATATTTCAGACATGAATCAAACACTAAAAGACAAATTTAGCATACTTTCCCCAAAACAATGGTTTATGTTTCAGTTTGTATATATGTTGGATTACATTCATGGATTTCTGTATATTGAACCATCCCTGCATGCCTGGGATGTAGCTTACTTGGTCATGGTGGATGATATCATTTATGTGTTCTGGGATTCGGTTTGCAAGTCTTTTATTGAGTATTTTTGCATCAAAGTTGATAAGAGAGATACATCTGAAGTTCTCTCTCTCTTTCTTGTTGGGTCTTTGTGTGTTTTGGGTATCAAGGTGACTGTGGCTTCATAGAATGAGTTTGGTAATGTTCCTTCTGTTTCTATTTTGTGGAATAGTTTGAAGGGAATTGGAGTTAGCTCTTCTCTGAATGTCTGGTAAAATTCTGTGCTGAAACCATCTGGCCCTGGGCTCTTTTTGGAAGGGAGACTTTAGATGACTGCTTCTATTTCATTGGGGGATATAGGACCACTCAGTTTTTCTATCTGATTTTGGTTTAATCTTGGTAAGTAGAATCTATCAAGAAAACTGTCCATTTCATTTAGATTTTCAAATTTTGTGGCATATAGGCTTTTGTAGTAAGACCTAATGATTGTTTGGTTTTCCTCTGTGTCTGTTATTATGTCCCCCTTTTTGTTTCTGATTTTGTTGATTTGGATAGTTTCTCTCTGTCTTTTAGTTAGCTTGGCTAAGAGTTTGTCTATCTTGTTGATTTTCTAAAATAATCAGCTTTTGGTCTCATTGATTATTTGAATCTCCTTGGCTGTAAAAAAAGCATTCAACAAAATCCAACACCCATTCATGTTTAAAATCTTGGAGAGAACAGGAGAAAGAAAGAACTTCCATGCTCATGAATCGGTAGGATTAACATAGTGTAAATGGACATCCTGGCAAAAACAATCTATGGATTCAGTGCAATTCCCATCAAAATACCAAAACAATTCTTTACAGAACTTGAAAGAAAATTCTCAACTTCATATGGAAAAACCAAAAAAACAAAACAGAACAAAACAAAACAAAAACAAAAAAACCTTTATTTCTAAAATGATCCTGTATGACTACAGATTATCTGGAGGTATCCCCATCCCTGATCTCAAGCTCTATTGCAGAATAATAGCAATAAAAACTGCATGATATTAGCATGGAAACAAAATGGTGGATCATTGGAACTGAATAGAAGACCCAGAAATAAACCCACACACCTATGGATACTAGATTTTTTACAAAGAAGCCAAAACCATTCAATAGAAAATAGATAGCATCTTCAACAAAGAGTGTTGGTCCAACTGGACGTCTATATGAAGAAAAAAAATGAAAATAGATCCATATTTATGCCCCTGCATAAAAGTAAAGTGGATCAAAGACTTCAACATAAAAACCAGCACACAAATCCGTTAGTAGAAAAAGTGGGGAAGAGCCTAGAACTCATTTGCACAGGAGACGCTTCCTGAACAGAATACGAACAGCACAGGCTCTAAGATCAACAATCAATAAATGGGACCTCATGAAACTGAAAAGCTTCTGTAAAGGAAAGGACACATTCTTGTGTTTGCTGCTTCAGTCTCTGTGAATTCATGTGAGCTTTGAACTTTTTTTAAAACTTATTTATTTATTTATTTATTTATTTATTTATTTATTTATTTGTTACATTTCATTAACTCTGTATCCCAGCTGTATCCTGCTCCCACATTCCCTCCCAATCCTTCCCTCACTCCCTCATCTCCTCCCTGTCCCTTTCCAAGTCCATTGATTGGGGAGGACCTCCTGCCCTTTCATCTGAACTTGTTTTATTAATTATCTTCAGGACTGGCTGCAAAGTCCTCCTCTGTGTCCTAGAAAGACTGCTCCTCCTTTAGGGGGTGGGGAGGTCAAAGAGCCATCCATTGAGTTCCTGTCAGAAATAGTCCCTGTTCCCCTTACTATGGGAAACCAATTGGTTACTGAGCTACCATAGGCTACATCTGAGCAGAGGTTCTAGGTTATATCCAAACATGGTCCTTAGTGGAGTATCAGTCTCAGAAAAAACAACTGTGCCCATAAATATTTGGTCCTTGTGGAGGTCCTATACTTTCCAAGTCTTACTAACTTCCCCTTTTTCATATGATTCCCTGCATTCTGATGAAGGTTTGGTTATGAGTCTTGGTATCTGCTTTCATACACTGCTAGGTAAAGTCTTTCAGAGACCCTCTGTGGTAGACTTCTTTCCTGTTACTTGTTTTCTTCTATGTCCAATGCACATCCCATTTGTCTTTCTAAGTAAGGATTGATCATCTTACCCAGGATCCTCTTTCTAATTTACCTTCTTTAGGTGTACAGATTTCATTATGTTTATATTATCTTATAGGTCTAGATGAGTGAGTATATACTATGTGTGTCTTTCTCCTTCTGGGATACCTCACTCAAAATGATCTTTTCTAGATTCCACTATTTGCACTCAAATTTCATAATTTTCTCTTTTTTGATTGCTGAGTAGTATTCCATTGTGTAAAAATACCACAATTTCTGTACCCATTCCTCCGTTGATGGACATCTGGGTTGTTTCCAGGTTCTGGCTATTACAAATAAAGCTGCTACAAACATGGTTGAGCAAATGTCCTTATTGTGTACTTGAGCAAATTTTGGGTATATGCCTAGCAGTGGTATAGCTGGGTCTTGAGGAAGTACTATTCCTAATTGTCTGAGAAAGCGCCAGATTGACTTCCAAAGTGGTTGTACCAGTTTACATTCCCACAAGCAATGGAGGAGGGTTCCCCTTTCTCCACAACCACTCCAGCATGTGTTGTCACTTGAGTTTTTCATCTTAGCCATTCTGTGCAGTGTAAAAAGGGTGCATTTTGTAAGTATAACTCACATATCTGTGGTTTCTAAGGGCACACTATGAGGCATGGTGCCTGGACGGTGGGGACGTGTTTGGACCTGATGGTGCTCATTCAACCTGGCCAGAGGGCCAGTTCAAGGAAGATCTGTTGATGGACATTTGGATTGTTTTCAGGTTCTGGCTATTACAAATAAAGCTGCTACAAACATGGTTGAGCAAATGACCTTGTTGTGTACTTGAGACTCTTTTGGGTATATGCCTAGGAGTGCTATAGCTGGTCTTGAGGAATCACTATTCCTAATTGTCTAATATCAGAAGATGGAAAAATCTCACGAGTTTATGGATTGGTACAATTAACACGGTGAAAATGGCCACCCTGCCAAAAACAATCTACAAATTCAATGCAATTCCCATCAATATACCAACTCAATTCTTTACAGACCTTGAAAAAAAGATTCTCAGCTTCATATGGAGAAACAAAAAACCCACAATGTCCAAACGATCCTGTACATCAACAGATCATCTGGAGGTATCTCCATCCCAGATCTCAAGCTCTACTTCAGCGCAATAGTAATAAAAACTGCATGGTGTTGGAATAGAAACAGAAAGGAGGATCAATGGAACCGAACAGAAAAACCAGAAATAAACCCACACACATATGAATACTTCATTTTTGAAAAAAGAAGCCAAAACCATTGAATGGAAAAAAGACAGCATCTTCAACAAATGGTGCTGGTCCAACTGGATGTCAACATGCAGAAAAACGAAAATAGAACCATATTTATCACCCTGCACAAAACTAAAGTCCAAGTGGATCAAAGACCTCAACATAAAACCAGATACTAAATCAGTTAGAAGTAAAAGTGGGGAAGACGCTAGAACTCATTGGAACAGGAGACTACTTCCTGAACAATCAATAAATGGGACCTCATGAAACTGAAAAGCTTCTATAAAGCAAAAGACACTGTCATCAGATCAAAACGACAGCCTACAGACTGGGAATGGATCTTCACCAACACTATATCTGAAAGAAGGTGATATCCAACACATATAAAGAACTAAAGAAGATAAAAAGCAATAAATTAAGTAGTCCAATTAAAAATGGGGTATGGAGCTAAACATAGAATTCTCTATAGAGGAATATAGAATTGCAGAGAAACACTTAAAGAGATGCTCAACACCCTTAGCCATCAGGGAGATGTAAATAAAAAGGACCCTGAGATTTTACCTTACACCCATCAAAATGGCTAAAATCAAAAACTCAAATGACAGCACATGCTGGAGAGGTTGTGGAGAAAGAAAACCCTCCTCCGTTGCTGGTGGGAGTGAGCTTTGGTCTTATTGACTTACAGAACCTTGTTGTCTTGATGCCTTCCATCCTCTTGTGCTTTTACACACTTTGCACAGGTTGTTCTGCATTTATAGATATGAGGTACATCAGAATCCTTTCATACAGTGGGTAATAAACATATTTGTCACAGACAGAGAAGTATGCAGATGGAGGAGTAGACTTGAGAGAATTCATTTAAGGAGTCTCTCAGTTCCGTGTCAAAGGCAATAAGGAACCAAAGTTGAGGGTTGCTTTCCGTTATTTGTGACATGGATAAAGATGGCTATATTTCCAATGAAGAACTCTTCCAGGTGTTGAAGATGACAGATGGGAACAACCTGAAAGATACACAGCTACAGCAGATTGTAGACAAAACAATTATAAATGCAGATAAGGATGGAGATGGAAGAATATCCTTAGGCAAAGGCTGTGCTGTTGTAAGTAGTTTAGATATTCACAAAAAGATGGTGGTAGATGTGTGACTCTCTGAAGAATACCACCTAATACTTTTACTTTTTTTCTCCATCTCTAAAAATCTGCTCAAGACATGGAACAATGCTCAGTGTGTATTTAAATGGAAGTGTTTCACCTGTGAAGCCACATTTTCCTACGTGAGCCTCTGGAAGCCAACTACATGTTCTTAAACTAATAGTCCCTCAATAGCTCAGTGTAGCACTTTAAATTTAAAGGACAACATAGGAGTATGGTGGAGAAATGGAAGGAGATGGGTTTTAATTTCATTATTTAACTTCATCTTTTATAACAAGAATATATATATGAATATATATAAATTACTATATATTTAGTAATTTGGCTTATAATTTAATATACTTCATTCAGAAACAAAATGTTAGAGTACCAAATTGTCAAGCACAACTTACAATATAAAACATCCTTACATTTATTTCACACAGTTTTATATGTGGGTAGAAGGTTTACCATTTTTGCCAGGTCAGCTGTTTTCCTCTCTCTGTGCTTTCTCCTTTGAGAGATTGATAAAACATTTGTTATTGCCCTATTGTTTACTTTAATTACAATTTTTAATGAGTCTGTAACCTTACTTATATCTCTGACTATGTTTCCAGGGACAGTGTCTTATTGCTGAGCAGCGATTTAATCCTTCTCTGTTGGAGGTCTAGTTCTGTGCTGCTGCCAAGAGGTGAGCTCTTGTGTCCATAGAAGAACTGCATGTGATATGGCTGCTTCAGGCTGCTATGTGTAATGAAAGCTTTGGTTTCTTTGTAAACTCGGCTACATTATGTAAATATGCTTTTGTTTTAATCCCAAGTATAGGATTTGTTATGGCTGCTTCAGGCTGATAGGCACGAGTAATGAAAGCTTTGGTTTCTTTCTAAACTCAGTTATGTTATATAAATATGCTTTTGTTTTAATCCCAAGAGTGTGATTTTAGATAGGCTACAGTTTGTCCACAGCTGATAATGGTCTTGTGCAGTGAATGGCTTTTGCCAGCTGGTAACAGAGATGGGCGTGGTCTAGGACTCAAAGAATATAAATTGAGAATCTAGAAAGAGAAGTGGTGGCATTCTGTGTTGGCTTGTGGCATGTAGCAGTTTGGAGAGAACTGAGAGACAACTGGAGGGAAGTGGTTTGAGGCACAGCAGCTTTAAGAAGACTGCTAGCTGTGTCTGCTGTTGATGGAGATTGATATAGCCCTAAAAGACCCCATTTACCCTAAACATCTGGGAGGAGCATAGGGGCCTTCTCTCCCCACTAACCTCTCTGCTACATAGGGTTGGGAGGTTGAGGCCTAAAGACCCCAAATAAAGTAGAGTTTCAAAAATGAGAGCTGCAATTATTTTTTTTTATTAACTCTCTCCTGAGGGGGAAAATGTAATTAACAGTTGTGATTTTATGAATTTCAGAATTTTTCTGGGGCAGTAATGACTGTTTTAAATGCATTACTTAGTAAAGAAAACTCAGAGAACTCATGTAATGGCTTAAAATAGAGTTGCTTCATTAAAGACAAGTGAATATATTGTCACTAAACTATGTGCGAACCAGGGATTTTTCTTCTGCATTTCAAAAGACATACAGTTATCCTAAAAAAAAAAAAACTAGTGATGTTTTAATGAACACATATTTATGTAAAATCCCATTTGTGGTTAAAATGGGAAAAATCTTGCTAATCTGCATGTCATAGGAGGGAAGATTTTATCCAGATTTATACATTTCAAATTTCTTTGCAAGCAGGCAAGATAACAAATGATGGCTTTTTTGTTGTTGTTGTTTTGCACACACAATTAGTGATGGATGACCATCTAATAAATTTGTGCAGTATAAAAGTATATCATGTTCTACCACTCGACACTATCCTTTCTCTTTTCTACAAAGGTTCTATTGGCTGGAAGTAAAGCTTTCTGGTTACTTTTATATAACAGTTTTCTCTATAGAATTTTTCTATAAAAATTGGTTTTATAATTGGAAATGGTAAAGGGCAGGTTGAATCAAGGTGAAAGAGTATTCAGTTGAGCACACCTGCCTACCATCGCTCTTCCTTAGTTGTTCCTTCAGCTGAGTGCTGCACATCATGGGCTTTGTCTGTGAAAGAAATATGCAAGCACAAGGTGTCTTTGCATACCATGGAGTTTTGCATGTAGAGCAATTTAAAACGTAACTCATGATTACATAGTTTGCATAAATTTAAAAGATGAGGTTGCCAAACTTTGGAAATGTTAATACCCAAAATGAAAATCTCCACTACCTGTAAGTCCTTTCTCCCTCTAGGTCACTGAGTGGCTTACAATCCCAGCCAGTGTTTTCATCTGTCCCAGTCTCAACTGCTATGTGCTCTGCTTCAAGACGAAACTAGCCTTTTGTGAAGTTTTTGTGTATACTTATTTGTTACAAATATTTTAGCAAAAGCTTCCTGTATCTCTTCATTTTGCTTATCTTGGCTGGCATTCGTGAAACAAAGATAGTGCAAACTGTTTCCTTACTAGAAATGTTCTTTTTCAGTCTGTGTGAAGGAGGTGGGGAGGGCATGGTTTATGTTGAATGTTTACATATTCTTCTGCATAATATATGTCATGCTGTGAAATCTTCAGAGAACACCATACATTATGGGTAAGAAAATAAAATATTTGAAACTATAAAAAATAAGACTGGCTGTGTTAGCTCACATCTCTAAGCTTAGCAGTCCAGCTGGAGACTAATGCAGGAAGACACCAGAGCCAAGGATATCGAGGAGCAAATAGTGACACCTTGTCCCCCCAAAAAACAAAAAAACATTGATTTTGGTAGTACAAGCCTGCAACCTCAGCTTCTCAAGAGGTGGAAACAGGAACATTCTGTATTTGAGATCTGCTATTTTACAGAGCAAATTGAACTCCAATCGACATAGCAAAGTGAGATCCTTCATCAAATAAAATTGAAAGGGCTTCACGCATATAGCCAGAGTTTAGTGTTTGGCTACTGGTTTGTTCTGGCTCATAGTTTGGGACCTTAGAAGAGTTGCCCCTACAAATATCTACCCTCTTTATGCAGAAATGACATGCTCAAAAAATAAAATAAAAAATTTAACAAATTAAAGGCAATGTCATTATAATATAACACACTGTTGTTCACTTAAGCATAAGAAGAAAAAAATTAAAACCAAATAGACTTTATTATATAACACTGTTGATTTAGTACATCTCCACAAAAAATTTTTCAAAACTAAGTGTAAAATAAAATTGTGTGGAAAATGACAGTTAACTAAAATTTACCTAAATAAGACAAAATATTTGAAAAAAAATCAAGAGAACTATCAGGTCACTATTCCACAGAAAAACATCAGGCCGAACCATTTTCATGGAAGCATTCCATGCAACATCTAGGACCAAGTATATCCAGCATTGCAGTTTCAGAATGAAAAAATAAAAAACAATTTTCTTTTATTCAACAACTATAAATCTTACTACCAAAATATGACAATGGAAGGACACACACACACACACACACACACACAGAGAGAGAGAGAGAGAGAGAGAGAGAGAGAGAGAGAGAGAGAGAGGTTAAAACTCTACAAAATAAATTAAAAAACCCAAAAGTAGGACCTGGGGAATAGACTTAATCAGTTAAGTTCTTGCCATACAAGCAAGAGACCTGAATTGGATAACAAGAATCACTGTGAAATAGACCAGTGTAGCACTGCATGTCTGTCATTCAAGGATGGGGGAGCACAGGAAAGTGAAGATGAAGACAAGGAAATTTCTAGATCTCACTAGTCCGCCAAACTAACCTAATCATCAAGTGCCAAGAAAACCCTGCACTACACTTGAGGAACGAACCATGATATCCTTTAGCCTCTATATTTGTACAGCATATAGTGCCCACACAAACATAAAGACAAAAAAAGCATGTTTACTTAGTGTAAAACATATCTTATTCCTTGTTAGGATGTTTCCCTATAATCGTAATACCAGTAATCAATACCCAGTAGACATAATAACGTATGTTATTTTTGTTCCAGAAAGAGACAAGATGATAATAATTGCCCTAGTCTTTTTTAATTTTGAAAAATAATTTATTTTATTGTATGTGAAATTGGTGTTCTGCCTGCATGTATATCTGTGTGAGGGTATCAGATCTTGGAGATACAGATATTTCGAGCTTTCATGTGGTAGGTGCTGGGAATTGAACCCAGATCCTCTGAAAGACCATTCAGGTCTCTTAACAGCTGAGCCATCTATTCTTAAGTGTCCCATTTAAAAAAAGAATGGTGAAAAATAACTGTGCTGGAAACTGGAGCCTAACAGAATCAGCATCAAAGAAGCCAGAGAGACTTCCTCCAGCAACTGATGGGAGCAGATGCAGAGTCCCACAGCCAAACATTAGGCAGAGTTCCAGGAGTCCTACAGATGAGGGGGAAGAAGAAATAGAGGAACCAGAGCAATCAGGGAAACACCACACAAATGACCACAGAATCAACTGACTGGAATTCATGGGAACTCAGAGAGATCAGGGAGCCTGGAAGAGTC